>OZ023213.1:54657621-54755121 GCA_963995525.1 Escarpia spicata | reverse complement strand
ACTTAACTCATTATGTATTGAGACAAGTCACACACATAAATACAATTGAACTGCAATTGGGTTCGTATCCCATATTAATAAACTTTACCAAATGCTTTTATTTTTTGGTACTTTTTATTATCTTTAAATCTATTTGAAACGTAATTCCATTATCTAAAACACTTATAATATCGCAGTTAAAATTTTACTTGTACACAGTTTCAGTCGGTGAAATGAAGTGATGCCATCCTACGGTAACAGTCATCCGGCTATTTATCACCAGACACTGGTTTCCAGGCGAAATGACGCAGCCGGACCATAGTCCAGCAGTCAAACGCCCTTTTGAAGATGGACCGAGCATTAAGGTCTGTACGATGTTTTATTGCATTTTTGTGATCATCTAAACTTCTATGTCAACAATTCGATGGATGTCACATTGGCACTGTTGAGCGTTTATTTTATTTATTACTTTTCTGAATATCTCGAATTGCAAACATCCAAACAATCAAAATGATGTGCCCAAACGCATGTTTTCAGAGTATCTGGTTATGATTACGTCATTGAACAGATCATGGTACGCAAATTTGGCATATGAATATGCAAATTAGCTCTGACCAATATCACCTCACGCTTTTCGTGTGTATCTCCTCAATAGGCGAGCGGTAGGCACTGCCTAACACACCAACTTAATTGCCCCCTCCCCTTAGGTTCAAGCGCACAAATGGTATATAATTTGAAAGCACTACAAATCCCCATCACAACCATACCTGTCTGAGAACTGCAAAGTGATGCTGTAAGCATGACACGAATGTCAAACAAGACCACAGTCAAATGATTTTTTTTCGAAATTGTGCGCTTCCGTCTTAAAAATTCAATTGTTGCATTTATACTTTATTTAAAAACAAAATGGGCACGTCATAGATATTTGGAAAGCTTATTGTCTCCCCGTCAATATGTGGTACGACATGTAGCTGTTACCCGATATAGTAAGTGTGGAGCTTAGGTCAAACAAGGTCACCGTGAAATTGTGAATATTCGATCTTCTGCAATACCGCAAACGTCATAAAGTTACAGTAACTGTGTATATACTAAATTTTTATTGACATGTTATATACGGTGTGAAAGAGGAAATTCTTCCCCTCAAAATGTGATATGAGTTGGTGGTGTCAGTTGATGAAGTCTGAGTGGAGCGACGATCAAACAGTATCACCGTCAAATGATAAATGTTCGAAATTACGTCATCACGTAAACGTTATAAACAAATCAATGGTGGTTTATATACATTACCTGTCTACTCTTGGCCACTTCATATACCTTTGGAAAGCTTACTATCTCCCCGCAAATACGGGATACCATCGGGAGATATGAAGTGGTGTAGTAAGTGTGGAGTGAAGGTCAAGCAAGGACACCACCAAATGATCAATGTTGAAAACTGCGCTATTGCGCAGACGTTGCGCAATTACAATGTTTGGATATCTACTTTGTCTACCTACACTATGCAATGTTATACACCTATGTGTACTGTATCTCCGTCAAAATGAGGAATGGCATAGAGTTGTAAAGTGGTGGTCTAACTGAGGAGTGAAGGTTGAAAATGAAGGTTGAAGGTCATTGTCAACAGATGCATCAACCAACATTACCACGTTTGATGAGTATGCATACGTTTTTGTTGTTCCGCCCATCATGAAGCACTTAATTCACTCCACAATGTTGGTGTCGACCTGGGCACGTACCTCGCCAACAGAGTCAAATAATCCACAAGAGTGAAGCGTGGTAACGGGATTCTGAGGAGAGTAACATGGCACAAAAATATGTCAATAAACTGGAAATACTTCCATTGCGATGTTACCAACATGCAGGATCTACTTGCATCTCTCTCCATTAAGGTTGCAAAGCTCCACCATCTAGGTTGAAAGGAAGTGTTTGACACTTCAGACACCTCAGCTGTCGTCACTAGGTGCAACAATGACATGCTACATCCAGTATGACCTTGAAGAACCTGTTGATCCTTGTGCAAAATGCTTTGTGGAAAAGGGATCAAAGCCATGCATCATTCGCAATGTGTTTTCGATCGTTAGGAGTTATGAGCTTGTCAAGAGTGCATACATTTGGATAGGCTTTTGGAGAGACAATAATGTTTTTCATATTAATGGCAACGGCATCCACCATGCTCTGGGAAATGATCTGTCCACGTCATTGCCAGTTGTCAACATCATGGGAAATCTAAATTTCATACCACGATGGAACCACAGCATTCACACATCCATTTGGATCTGGATTTGCAGCGTGCGTGGTCTCCGTTATCGAGGCAATGTGAAAGATATTCTGTCATAGGATTAATATCACTAAGATATTTCAACACCTCTGGATGCTATTTAGGAGTATACAGAGCGCATAGTGTAACCAGCTTTTATTTGGTTGACTAGTCAACTGGTTCATCACCAGGCGCCCACTCCAGATGGCTGGGGGTAGACATAAGACGTGAAGAGGCTGTCATGTGCACAAGAACATATCAGTTAATTAATAACAATAGTTTGACCCAAGGTTGAGTTTTTTACCCTCAAAATGCCATTCAAATTCAAAATTGAGGGTGGCATCCACCAACATATATTTTCTCATCCCATGGGTGATGCAAAAATGCCGTAGACGTATAACATCACCTACAATCTGCGGAATGGCTCAATTTCGAAAATGCATCTTTTGATGATGACCTTGTTCAACCTTCACTCCACAGTTAGACCACCACTTTACAATTTCATGCCAATGATTTTGACGGGGATATAATACGCATAGGTGTATAACATGGCCCAGTGTACGTAGACAACGTAGATAATTATGCAAACATTGTAATTGTACAACGATTGCAGAATGGCACAGTTTTGAACAGTCATCATTTGGTGGTGTCCTTGCTTGAGCTTCACTCCACACTTACTGCACCACTTGATAGCTCCCCCTGGTTTCCTGTATTTACGGAGAGACAGTAGGCTTTAAAAATGTATATCACATGGCCATGAGTGAGTTAGCAGCGAATATATGCTATAAGCCACCATTGATATTGTATAACGTTTGCGGGATGGTGCAATTTCGAACATTTATCGCTTGATGGTGACACTGTTTGGTCGCCGCTCCACAAAAACTCCATCAACTGACACCTCCAAATCATATCTCGTTTTGACGGAAATAAATTCTTCTTTCGCGATATATGTAACAAGTCCATAGAAATGAAGTCGATACAGAGTTACTGTAACTTGATGACGTTCGCGGTATTGCAAAAGTTCGGATATTCATCATTTCATGGTGACCTTGTTGGACCTTCGCTCCACACTTAGTATACAGTGTAACAGCTCCATCGTATCCCATTTTGACCGGGAGACAATAATCTTTTCAAAAATAGATGGCACGGCTATTTTGTTATTGATAAAAGTAGATATGCAACAATTGTAATTATAATACGTTTGCGGAAACAGATAATTTCGAAATATTATTATTTGACGGGTGACCTTGTTTGACCTTGGAGTCACGCTAGTTCTACGATAGGCTTCGTTGTGATGGGAATACATAGGATTTTCAAATTATATACAATTTGTGTGGTTGTATGGGGAGATTAAGTAGTGCACATCGCTAGCCTATTGAGATATAAACGAATATCATAGAGAAGGTCAGAGCTAATTTGCATAATCATGCGACAAATATGCATTCTATAATTTGTTCACTGACGTAGTCATACCTGGGTACAATGAAAACATGCGCTACGACACATAATTTTTTTTATTTGGATGTTTACAATTCGATATATTAAGAAAAGTAGTATACATTTTAATGGCAATGACTAATTAGCAGATTAATGAGTTTGTGCAAAATGCTCAAGGGTGCCAGGGTGGCATCCGTCGGATTATTGACTTTTAATATTTGAACATCGCAAATATACAAAATAACATCGTGCAGACCCTAATGCACGCTTCACTGGCCAACACCCGGACTACCAGATTCGGTTATTTGAGGCTACACACCCATCTTAATGTGAATTAACCAGCGTAGACAAATCTATTCTATGAAGGCCCTCCCACAACCAAAATCAATTAACGCTATTCAAGTTGCAAAAATTATAGGATGCGCCAGGAATTAAGGTGGATAAGCATGGTTATAAAGTTATATATATTTTTTAATGACGGCGGACTTGGATGGCAACTTCAATCGATATAACACTAAGAAGACCATATTCCGAAACGTTAAGGCAGCAGCAGAAACAATCATAGTTCCAATGGTATAATTTACTCTAGGAACAAAAGTAAATCATAACTAGATGGTCGAAGCAAGAGAAGTTTCCTTTCAGGAGTAAGCAATGAATGTAAATAAGATGGTTGCTCATATGAAAGTGTCATACGGGTACCGGCACAGATCTTTAAAATTATACGATATCGGCCATGATGTCATTGCAAAGACCCCAAGTGTGGCATTGGGTAAGAACATATCTGGGAAAGAATCATTCTTCGGTGGCAGGGGCGTTTTAGTGGATCGTACATTTTGACAGTGGGTTTCGTTTTAGGAGGGATTTAAAAAAAAATTGGGATAGTCCGAATCTTTTCAAACAAAAATATATTACGTTCATATAAACGAATTCTGTGCATATTTCACTGTGCGTTTTTACAAGAATCATTGATTAAAATCGTTATTTGCAGAGGGGTTCGTCTTAAGCCCAGAAAAGTCCCTATAGTCACTGGCCTGCAGTGCCGTACCATTTGATGAACGTTCACATTGGCGGAAATTGAACATTTTGCGTTACAAAAATGAACTCCATAATTGGTAGTATAAATGAAAGATTTGTGTGTAACATTCAGTATACCTACGTCAAGCTTGGATTGACTTACATTTATAATATATTTCATGGCGTTCGATATGTCCTGTAAAATAATGTATGTCATCTATAATTAGCTACGAGCATTACGGCTAAAACGAGCTGTTTGTGGAAATCAGAAACCAGAAACTGGACTGTTTTGTTTGCCAATAAGTCAACCTGATAAAAGATACCATGAACAAGAAGGGTAACTCAATATGCAAGTGCATCGATACTGACCGTATATGGATATCGTGGCCGTCTGTCCAGAATTGGGAACGTAGTAGACAGCCTGTAATGCACACGGCAATGCATAAGCGAATTTATCACATTTATTTCTACCATTATACTAGAATATCATTTTAATAATTAGTTAATTAATATTTCATTTTACATTTGTTTATTCAATTTTTGTTATAGTTGTATGCTTTTATATGTTTGCTTTTATAGTCTGAGCTTAGGTTTGTTTAGTACAGATTTACTTTGAAGTGAAGTAATGAAGTTTTCGTATATTTACTTTTGTTTTTACACTTTAGTAGTTGTGTCAGTAGCATTTTATTGTAAACACCCCTGAATAGAGGTTTTACTTACAATGAATGTCAATATTATATTATTGTTATTTTTATTATGTTAGAAATATTATGACTAAGACCACATCCAACATCCCTGTGCCGTCGCAATGCCACTATCTCCGGTCACAAAACAATTAGCGGCCAATATTTAATAATAATGAGTGTATGTTGATCTTACGTGAAGGCACATAAATATTCAGTGCTAATGTTCTCGAGAGATAACTTTTTTCCGCAAAGACGCATCATAGACTTGGCAAATAATCTGGAAAAAAATCACTTCAGGGGTACCTAAATGTTACAAGCTGTCATGCCAGGATTTATCTATGACATTTACCGGGCACAACCTTACCGGGTGACACTTTCCATTGTTAATTTGTATTACGTGGTGAGTTATTTTGTGAAAATGGAGGTAGGGCTTTTTGAAGGTTTTTCAACATGTACACAACCGGCTATATACCTTATAATGATAGTGCTACCCGCTATCATTGTTTCATCGTCATCGCCCGTGCTCATGGAACTGTCCATTTGCGCGCCGTTTTGAAATCATAAGTTACATTGTTACGTGGGAACAATAATCACTGTTCGCCATATTAACAATTATTATTCAAATGTTTTTCGCTTTTGAATCAAATGTCATAATACAGACACCTGGTTTGCATGTTAATGTTTTATATATATATATATTACATTACAATATTATTAAAGAAATTATCTGTATAATATTAATAGTTGTTTGTCAATTGTGGTCAATAGTTATAGTATACGTAAGCAGTAGAACAATAAGGAATTATGTATGTATTATAATACGACTGGATGATAGAAATAACAATGATGTATTTTTTAACGTTTCACAATTTGTTACATTTACAAGTACAAATTTTATACTTTATGTTTAAATACAGTATTTAAAACGCCATTTATTAATAATGTCATCGCTTTACTTAACAATAAAATTAAAACGAACTATTCACAAAACTTTTGCATATTCAATAATACATGTCAATTGTCTAATCAATATTATTTTTTTAGCAGCCATGATTAATGGTGATGATTTTGTAAGGTGTTTTGGAGGATTAAATACCAATTCTCTTACATATATCCTTAATAATAATAACAGTAACCACGTTGATGACTCTGTCTATGAAATACCTTAAATAATATGACATTGTCCAAATGTTGTTGATGATAGTTTAAGTAGTACTAACAACTCTACGATATTGACCTTAAATTGTTAAAGTATAAATGCTAATATTGATAGTCGACAAAATATGACTACAACAAAATGATAAACAAACTTGGCAAATAGATAACTCTGATACTTTATGATTTAACTGGATTCAGTCGGACCTCTATGGGTAAAGAATGTAGTGTCCATGGTGGTCTTCTGATATATTTGAGTAATGAATATAAACATACAATCCTTAACATATATAACACATCTGATATTTGGGAAGGACAATTTATTGAAGTATCAGGCAAAAGAACCAAAAATTATAATCGGATACATATACCGACTTCAATCAAATTCACTGAACATCAACATACAATTACAAATGATCTAATACCTATGCTTAACACATTATGCAGATCAAAAAGTGGCGATTTTAATATTGATCTATTAAAAATAAATGAAAATAACGAAGTCAGTAATTTTTGTAATACAATCACATCTCACTCATTCTTTCCCAAAATTACTCTACCAACTCGGTTCTCCGATCAAAATTGCACACTTCTTGATAATTCCCTGTGCAAACTTACTTCTGCAAGTAAAAACACTATAGCTGGGATTTTAACTAACTTCATTTCAGATCATCGACCTTACTTTATTACCTTAGATAAATTAAATTCCAATTATGAATCTACAAAATTAATTTATGTAGAAAAGGAAAATCCATCTTCACTGTTAAATTATAAAATTAACATATGCAAAGCAAATGTCTATGGACAATTAGATAGGGATAAACTGCCAATCCTAATAATAACATCACTATCCTAGAAAAACTACTTACTACCAATATAGGCAAGAACATTACAGCTAAAACGATTAGGTATAACAAACATAAGCACAAACAATCAAATTGGATAACTCAAGGAATCATTTGTTCAATCTCATTTAGAGATATAATGTACAGGAAACTTAAACAAACTCCTCATGATTCACCATGAATTTAGTCATTTCTAAATTAATCTCGGCACATGTAATCAGATACTAAAAAGGAATATTCGTATAGCAAGACAAATGTACTATGCATCCTGTTTTGAAAATTACAAAAATGATATAAAAGGTACCTGGTCTGTAATTAAAAACATCCTCAATAAATAAAAAAACGATTTTCCTGATCATATTCCAATTAATGGAAACCTTAATGACAAATTCACAAAAGCTAACCAATTTAGCATTTATTTACCAAATATTGGAATTAAACGTGCGTCAATTATTTCCACTCCAAATAATAGCTACTATAAAGATAATTTAAAATCCCCATGTGTTAGCTACCTTAAATTCGTGCCTATAGATGTAAAAACTACCAGCAGAATAATCGATGGTCTTAAATCAAAAGCCAGCTACGGTAGTGATGGCCCATCTGTAAAGTTATTGAAGCAAATCAAAGAAGAAGTGTGTGAATCGATTACTGTGATTATAAATCTTAATGTATTGGCATATTTCCTCAAAAACTAAAGTTAGCCAGGGAAATAGCAATTTACAAAACAGATGATGATACATTTTTTTTACAACTATCGACTTATCTCCTTTCTTCCTGCAACCTTCAACGTATTTGAAAAAAAGTTATATTTGAACAGATTCATAACCATTTCCAACACAATAAATTATATTACAATAACAATATGGATTTAGAGAAAATCATTCAATGGAATTAACTGCCCTTGAAATTATTGATAGAATAACACAGCAAATGAATAATAGCAAAACCCCTTTCAACATAGCTTTTGATACATTGGGTCATGAAATTCTATTATACAAACTAGACGTTCATGGTATTAAAGGCACTGCCTTAAGCATTTTTAGAAGTCATTTAACAAATCGCAAACAATATATTGATTTTTCACTTACTAAATCAGAAACAATAGATATCAAAACTGGAGTCCCCAGGGATAAATTCTTGGACCCTTTTTATTTGTTATTTATATAATCGACACAGCCAATGATACTACATTGTTCAATACAATCATATATGCTGATGATACTACCTTAAATAGCAATCGAAATGCTCTTAATGGTATAAATATAAACAATGAAATAAGCAAAGTAACCACATGGTTGATGGTTAATAAGTTATCAATTAATGTTAAACAACATTATGATGTTTCATACCCCTTTAAAAAGATAACTATACCCAAAATGTAAATGAACGGTAGTGACCAACATCCGGTTGATAATTACAAATTCCTGGGCCTGACTATTAAATAACACATCTTTTAAAAAAACGTCATGTAAATTGAATAGCTAATAAAATCTCACAGACTATTAGGATTTTTAATAGATTCAAACATATTCTACCTTGCAACATTTTACTCAAAATGTATGTTTTAATCTTATCCCATCTCAACTATGCATTGCTAGCATGGGGATTCTAAACAAATCGTTTACAAAAACTTAAGAAGAAATCTCTTAGTACTATAGCATATTCTAAATATAATGCACATACCAACCCCTATTTTCAAGAACGACAACTACAATTCTATGTTATACTTGTAAATAATACAATGCCAGAATACTTTAATAATACGTCAATTGTACATAACTCAAACATTCATAACTATCATACCAGAAACAATAATAATATCTACATAATCCGAGTAAATCATAATCTTGTCATTAATTGCATTAGACACTCAATCATTCACACTGGTTAAAGGAATAAAAACTCCCTATTGCTTGAATTAATATTATATTACATCTTCCTGTATATTTCCATTTGCACCAAGACAATAATTTTACCATAATTCAATATAAAATTATTACTAATTTCACAATGTATGCTGTGCAACTGGTCTTCTTCGAATATGCATATTTTGGCGAGCTTTTCAGTATGCCTAGATGTGACGTCAGATGCGCGAATGTCGGGCAAGATGCCAGCAATTTCAATACATTCACAGCAAGTTTTCAACGATAGACATTATAGAGGAACAAGCATTTAGTTTACGGTTCCACACGAACACCAACTATGTTAAAAAAATGAAGCGATAGAGCCTTCGCTCCAGTCAACCTGACAACGTTAACAAGGCAAGCCGACCGCAAAAACCTTCGCCGCCTCAGCTTATTTTGAGAAAAAATGGTTTCGATTGCGACAAAGGAAAACTAATCTATACCAGTAAGCATACACACACGAACGCACGCACGCACACACACACACACACACACACACACACACACACACACACACACACACACACACACACACACACACACAAACACACACACACACACACACGATAATAGTGTATTCAACTGCAGAAAGTAACGTTATTTGATTTCATAACATAACATGAAGGAAGAACTGTACAATTTAGTATTTAACCTTGAATTCCGCCGTCAATCCCCGTGGCCAAGTTGTTAAATGCATTGGTTCAACGCACATCTCATTTTACTACTGACACGGTTTCAAGCCTAACACCAAACTTTTAAAAAAGTGTACTTTTATTTATCTTTTCGCAAAGTAATATACACCAAGCCATTTTGACACTGTTTATCATAAAACATATATCGAAAGTGGTATAGTGATTATTTATTCGCGATAAAAAATTAAAATAATATTATATTTCCGCTGATCTTGTAAGATTTTTATTTACATTTATCCAAACAAACGCACAGTTTGTCTTCATATATATACTATATGATAAACTACTGTATAGAATATTGTAAAACGATTACTCATCAATTTTAATCAGTGCAATAAACACACATTACCAATTGGTACAATTCTTTCTTTGACGTCATTTTTCATTGGTAGTGTAGGTTTATTGCACTAATTAATTTGAAGATTAATCCCTTTGCTGTATAATGTCGAGTAGGTCATCGTAATTATATATGTGAAGACAAACTTTGGTTTTTTCTGGATAAATGAAAATAAAAAACTTACAAGATCAGCGGAAATTGTACATTCCCGGTAATATAATATTATTTTATTTTTATCCTAAATAAATAATTACTACAAAACATTCGATATATTTAATGATAAACAGTATAAAAATAGCTTGGTTTATATTATTGTGCGAAAAGATAAATAAAAATACACTTCTTAAAAACTGCGCGCTGAGTCGACGCACTTAACCACTCGGCCACATGGACTGAAGGGAAAAGAATGAACTAGATTAAGTGTTATACCAAATTGTACAGCTCTTCCTTCATGTAATGTTATGATATCATATATCGTTACTTTCTGCAGTTGGATACAATATTTTCGTGCGTTTGTATGTTTACTGATGTAGATTAGTTTTATGGGTCGCAATCAGAAACCATTGTTCTCAAAATAAGCTGAGGCGGCGAAGGTTTTTGTGGTCGGCTTGTCTTGTTGACGTTGACAGGATGACTGGAGGTTCTCTCGCTTCATTTTTTCAACAAATTTAGAACTGTATATATTCCTCTATTATGACTGGTGTGTGTAGGGCCTATTACATCAGAATACCGCATAATAACTCATTCTGACGCTCGCTTCGACTCAACATCTATCGTTGTAAACATGCTGTGAATGTATTGAAAATGCTGGCATGTTGCACGACATTCGCGCCTCTGACGTCACAATATCACGTGATTGCTTAGCTCATTAACTATAGACTTTCCGCGGGAATCGCGATACAGATGGGATTAAAATCTGATTTAAACTATCAATGCATTTTTCTGTATTTTTTTATATTGCCAAATGTTATATACAATGCTATACTTTGTGTACACGTGGAAAATGGAATTTAGCTGCTGCCTTGTTTTTAATTCCTTTAACAATGTACCATATGAACTCAGAAATAAGTTTATGATCATTCTTTCCAAAGCTGTTCAATATACTGTAAAAAATACTTCATAAAGAATTATGAAACTGAATGTTTATTCCAATCTATTATATTTGTACTAACTGAAAATAAGATAAACCTTCCAATTGAAACGGTTTGTAAACTTTGTGTGTTGTTTAGTTATAACTACACATAACGAATCACCATTACAGTGCATTTTATACTGTTAGTATTTAAGTTTAGGGTTAAGGATTTGTGGTTTTTAAATTAATATTAGTAGGGCTATTAGAACAGTTAGTTACTATTAATTGGTATTTTGGCTAACTGTTAACTTGTTTTAAATAAATAGTTTAATAACGTTTAACAATTAAATCAATGTCAGTTTTATTTTAATATTAGTGTAATTTATGTATTAATATTCTAGTGTATTATGTTGCTTGTTTGATGTTAGTTCGTGTTAGGAATTCGTTATGTTAGTGAGTTAGTAAGTTATTTGGTTAGTGTTAAACACTGTCAATTAATTCTTATTAAATAATATTTAATACAATAATTATTGTTATATTATAACTTTGAATAACGGAATTTACATATTGATCATGTGATCTGTTGCCTAGCAAAAGCTCCGTCTAGCTTTTTTGAACGTCTGGCCACAAAAGTGACTATGTGACTGTGCAAACTGGATACGTCAATTGATAAGGATGCCAGAGGTTTTCCCGACCGTATTCGGATCTCTTTACTTGCCACATCGTCGGTTCATTGAATGCCCAAGATCTTGTAGAATTGTAGAAGCGGAGTTTAGATCAGAGGGTAAATGTCTTGTTCCATATTATCCTCAACTGCCTGAAGGTTGCTGATGCTTTCCCCACTCAGCAGTTTAGTTCGTGATCGATGATTCGTTGGTTGTTGATAGAACTGCCAAGATAGGTAACGTTTTCCACTGTTTCTACTTTGTTCTCGTTGATCAAAACTTATGTGGTGGTTGATGCTCCCTTGTTACCATGTGTTTTTGTCTTCTTTTCGCTGATTTTAAGTCCCACACAATCAGCGCATCTGCTGACTGATTTTGTGACTCGTTGTACTCCCGAAACCATACAAAGGACTCTCGAAACGCTCCAACTCCACGAGTTCAGTATCCATTTTTTAATAGCTTGACGGAATTTTTTCTATGCAACAGGTCACGCGCATACGCACACGTACACACACCAACGCAAACGCTCACGTACACACACAAACGCACACGCACGCACGCATACACACACACACGCGCGCGCGCATATTGATGTGTACGCTTAAACTTACCGTTTGTGTTGTTACAGTATTTTGTGACGACGATCGACGAATATACCAGCAAAGACCAAGAAGACAGCTCATGTAGAATGTGGAGAACCCAGAGAGAGCTACTGCAAATATATCACAATAATGTACATTCGTGATGCACGGAAATGGACAGCAGCTTGTTAATATTCTCATAATCCAGGGTTGACATTGCGAATGTTATACCGTGTGGCAACATCATACTTGCTGTGTATCGTGTGTCATTGGGACTAGGCATCCACGTAGACGGCAAAGTGAAATTCCCTCAGTGCTCCAAGATAATAATAATAATAAATAACTTCTTACGCGCCAATATCCTCAGACAAACCGACCTCAGTGGCGCACCAAAACCAAAGGATTAAGCTTTCTCGTACTCGTCTGATAGGCGAAAGTCGTCAACAAATAATGAACTGCGTCAGTGTCCTTAGAAAACCTCTTCGCTGCATTTTACAAGTTTTTTAGGAGGCCAAAAAAAGAATATCTTACTCTGACCTCGTATCAGGTATATTGAAAGGTTTCTAAAGAAAGACAATAAATAAAGCCTTTACGAACTGATATATTTTATTTACGAATTCTTCTAATAATATACACGGTGTGTCAGTTACAAAGATTGCTGTGCAAAAAACTGTCTATGCATGTCACGTATGAGGTTTTTTTTTTTTTTAAAGACACAAAATCACTTTTGAAAAAAGTTCTGGAATTAAAATTGTAGACTACTGAAATCTTTCCAGGAATCACATGTCCAAGGCTGTACCATAATAATAGGGGTTTAATGTCTTGTATAGTTAGCAAACCTCTTACTAAACAAATTAACTTGTCCATATATGAATGTAGCCTACAGTTTTCACATGTACACGCTACAGTTCCGTGAACATAGTTAAACTTGGATCTGTGGCTTTTCCATTTATGTTTAATCATGAGGTAGAGAATCATAAAAAGCATGGAAATCAGCTGTGATTGCATTATTTAACTCCTGAAGGTGTTTCCATTTTTGCGCTTTTATTTTGAGCGGAGACACATAGAGTGCAGAGATTTCTGCATCATTACTTTCTGCTGTTGGTTGTGCGCGGCAGCTGCGACGCATCGGAAGAGGACTCCAGCAGGGGTTATCATGGATGAGCTTGAACTGAATAATACTATCTTTGCTGTACATGCTGCAACTTATTTCATTGACGGTTGGTTCACCAACCTCGCTACCAGGTCGGAAGATTGAAACAACCATAATTTCTATTTTTTAAAATGCATAGTCCCCGTACTTCATCTTGTACGGGTTAGGATGCTTCCTTGCTGATTTCATAACAAAAATATAATCTGCAGGGCAATGGATTTCCTTGTTCTTAAATCTTCGTTCTATAGCATTGTGCACCGAATAGATTTTGTGTGTGACCTCTTTCAAGGTATTTTTGTGTGATCGTTTCCCCCCTTGCATGTTGCAAAATGAAGCAATGCATTGGACAGGTTGGTGTTTGTGGTTTTAATAACCATACCATCACTCCAATTGATGTATTCCTCATAGTCATCATGTTTACTCAGGTAATCCATGACACATGCAGCAAGCTCATTTGCAGTAAGACCACGTTGACCTTCATGCTAAACAAAGCACAGCACACTGTGATCTGACGAGTTGAACAAGGTAAAAGTGTGCACACCTGTTAGTGTTATAGAACAGTGATGATGCCTCCAACCTAGATCAGCGAAGAAGTGCTTGTAAATCCATGGTAAAAAACAATTTTGTTACTGATTTTTTCAGCACAAACTTCCTTGTTAAGCTGTGTTGCCTTGCGTGCCATATCCATGCGTTGGCAATGGGACTCCCATTCTTCTTGCGGAATGATTCCTACTTTGTGGGCACAGCATGTATCGCACTGGTCTTTTTTTGGTTGGCATAGACTCAGATTCATCTTCGTGAACTCACTGCTCAAGATTTGACGAGAGAGAAATTGTTCTGGCAGTTAGTGCCATACAACTGATGCAGCTGTGCCATTGATGTTACGATTGGTTCAAGGTACATTTTTGAAGATGAGCTGCGGCAATAGTGAGATGGAACTTTAGGAAGTTTGTCCAACAAAATTCTTATTGACTTGCAAGCTTCACTGGTTGACGTGGATTTTGCTTTGCACTCCTGTTATCATGGTCGCTGTTGATGTCTTCACTAACCCAGTCATGGACCGACCACTCCCCAATACCAAGCGTTGCCAACAACACGTTTTTGCACACTTGTTTCCCGGTATCTGCGTTGGCTTTCAGATGGTAAGCCAAAGAAGATTTTCGCCTAGATTCCCCACCGTCAGTTGTCTTGCGTTTCACAGGTAGAAAATCGACAAAGCTTCTCACGTAGATCTACCTTCAGATTACAATAGGTACTCCCTTCTTTCAAAGGTGGTCAACATTATTGAAGTTGATCACAGGTTCGACTTCAATGTCAGACTCAAAACTATCTTCGTTATCGTAATCATCTTCATGATATGAAATGTTTGTCAGCGTACACAGTTCTTTTAACATTATTTCTTCAATCGTGTTTCCTGGAACAAGTTTAAAGTACAGCTTTTGAATAACACTGCACAATCACTATTCCCAGCTGCACATGAAACCTTGTATCTACATTTTAAACAAAATGTTGCATTTACACTTTCTCCACTTGCTGCTCAGGATCTACATGTACACTAATTATATAACATTGGAATGTACTGGAACACACCATGTCAAAATGTGATCGGTTGTTTTCTTCATTCTTCAAGGATGTTATAATTTGTGATATAATTCCCTCGGGGGGTTTGCTGTATTATACACAATTACTATGTATTTGTGTTTGATATTATGATTTTACCTGTCTGGAAACTGTGATGCTGTTGAGTCTGTAGATGATCCAGCTACATCTGTAGATACGAGGTATTCAAAGGCCAATCTAGGTAACCATGTGGGATACATGGTTATATCACATGTAATTTTTAGGGTTTTCCGTTGCACAAACAGTTAGAAGGTTTTCACAGGACAAGGAGTAAGGATTCCGGTTGCTATTAAAATAAAAAAAATAAAAAATGCAAACATAACATAACAGCAGATACGAGGTTTTCTAAGGACATTGACGACTGGCAAAAGCGAACAGGTTGTTGGTAAACTACATCACCTAGGCTCCTAAACATGGCGCCAGCGTTTGTCGCACGCAAGAGAGCCTGGATATAAGGGTATCCTGGAATCAGGGTAACCAAAGAAACGTACTCTCAAGCTAAATCATCAGATAAGAGTAATCATTTTCTGTGTATGCGAAGTATTCAAACCAACTGAAAGCATTGGTTACATTGTCACGCAATAAATTAAAGCAAAACAGTGACTAAATATTGTATAATACCTGCATCATCTGATGGACTAGATCGGCTATAATGTGTGTGCTCAATAGCAGTCGCTGATTTAATCCCCGTGCGCAGGGACATGGGAACTACCTGGCAATGCGTATAGTGCCCGTAGACAAATAAATAGCAGTATTATAAATGTTGATAAAACACTGTAGTAGTATCTCTCTGAAATATATGCTGGGTCACAGTATCATTAGATCTGCATGCTTGATGTGAGTATGTGATGAAGTGTACCTATGTATGGGTACATAATCTCTCTAATTAAAATGTGAATGTAATTAATAATTTATTTATTATTACGCATGCACTGGACTTGCTTATTCTGCGTAAGCAGTGTTTTCTCTTTTAAAATTTACTTTTTCCGCTGATACTCATTCCGTCTTCGCCGCTTTTACCGCTGGAGGAGGTGGAATCTGAAACAAAAGTTCGTAACAACTTACATCGTACTTTCTTGAAATGTGGCTGATCCATTTCCATTTTCTGGCGATGAGTTATATATCTCGCGGCTTCTGAATTGACATGTGCGATTAACTTTATATTCATATCAAATGTCAATGAATAATCACTCAACATCGTCTGATGAAGTGAGATTAAACCAACTCTTTGTGTCTTTTTTATAATGTAAATAATATTCATTAATCCTTCATATGACTAGTTCGTGTGATTTTCATGCATTCATTTTAATGGAATTGTGTTCTATTAATCACTAACTACTATGTAATACATATATATATATATATATATATATATATATATATATATATATATGGTTAAATCCAATGAACGGGGTACACGGCATGTTTAGACATGTACCTTGAGTAATTATGTGAATAAATGTGTGGCAATATGCCGCGTTTATCCGGCTCGATGATACCTTTCGGGAGATATATAGTTTGTCTTTTGTAGTCTTAAAACTTTTGGACCTAAAGCTGATAAACTGGTCGCTTTTAGCCATTTTAATTTGTTTGTTAAATGTTTACATCTATAAAAAATTATATATTCAGGCAAATAACTTGATTTTTTCACAATATATTTGTCATGGGGAATATTGGTGTTATCGGCCGAGGACCAGTTTTCCTAATGGCATATTCATTAAAAATTATTAATCAATAACATGCATATTTAGCTGGACATATATCCTAAAGTGTATAGTACCAAAAGGCAATGCTTTTTTCAGATGTACCTTTTGGTTTTCTTTTTCTTTTTCTCCGCCGACTCAGGTTTGGGGAAGTTTTTCGCGTTATCATCCGGGGCCCTTTTTTCTTTTTAACACAAACTTGTGAAGAATAGTAGGAGATTTGTATTCCTACTAAAGAACATATCTCTGGCAACCAAAGTAGTCGTTTGGACTCACCCAAAATATTTCCTCTGTATGATATGGTCCGGGAAAAGCATCAAGTTACCGTCCAATTGTAGTTATCGTCCGATCCGCGAGACGACGGTAGTGTTTTGAGTGCTTTTGAGTAGCCTCTATTGGCTTTCTGCGAAACTACACGACCGTTCACCATCTTGTTAATGTGCGCTACAAAATGTCGCACTAAATAAAAATATATGTCCTGATTTATGACTGTTTTGCTGTATATAAAATGTTTTGCTAGACTTTTCTGATCTACGGTAACAGTCATACACATGTTATTTATGCGTGATAGTGCTCGAACTTGATGTTATATGTGGCTCTCGATGACGACCACATGTCATGACGCATGAGCTATAATACTGCGGGATACAATGTTTCAAGAATGTTTTTTAACAAGGGGCAACGGTCGATAACGATGATCCACGGATGATAACGCAATACGTTGTTAATAGTAATACTGCATTAAGAAAGGCATTGTGAGAAATAGAGTATTCATATGCCAGTGTGTGTGCGTGTGTGTGCGTGTGTGTGCGTGTGTGTGCGTGTGTGTGCGTGTGTGTGCGTGTGTGTGCGTGTGTGTGCGTGTGTGTGCGTGTGTGTGCGTGTGTGTGTGTGCGTGTGTGTGCGTGTGTGTGCGTGTGTGTGCGTGTGTGTGCGTGTGTGTGCGTGTGTGTGCGTGTGTGTGCGTGTGTGTGCGTGTGTGTGCGTGTGTGTGCGTGTGTGTGCGTGTGTGTGCGTGTGTGTGCGTGTGTGCGCGTGTGTGCGCGTGTGTGCGTGTGTGTGCGTGTGTGTGCGTGTGTGTGCGTGTGTGTGCGTGTGTGTGCGTGTGTGTGCGTGTGTGTGCGTGTGTGTGCGTGTGTGCGCGTGTGTGCGCGTGCGTGCGCGTGCGTGTGTGTGCGTGTGTGTGCGTGTGTGTGCGTGTGTGTGTGCGTGTGTGTGCGTGTGTGTGCGTGTGCGTGTGCGTGCGTGCGTGCGTGTATGTAAGTGTGTGTGTTATCATAGCCAATATATCTTCCTGTCCAATTTGATTCATTAAGTGCCTTAATTACCATTAGATCGGTTTCGGTAGAATTTGTACATTATTTCCTGATTGATTAGGATTTGGAAAAAGCTGTCATACCAAATTGTCTGCAAAATAATAAAAGTTAAGCATGCTATCGCAAGCTTTTTTATGTTACGCACACTGTGGTGTGTTTATTTTGGGCAAATTTAAATAAAATAGTGCTTTCTAGAGGGGGCCACTGCCGATAACGGTGATCCATGGATGATAATGCAATACGTTGTTAATAGTAATACTGCACTAAGAAAGGCATTGTATTAATATACCAGTGTGTGTTATATCATAGCCAATATAATCCTCTCCAATTTGATTCATTAAGTGCATTAATGTATAGGGTGGATGAAAACATCTCTGCAGATTGAGAGGAAGCTGTGGCAGACAAGGAAACAGAGGTGCATGAGAAAGAGGTGAATGTGAGGGAGATAGAGGAGCAGGAGACGGAAGTCACGGAGAATACAGCAAAGGAAAAGGAGGTGCAAGAGGTTGATGTGAAGGGGATCGAAGTGAATGAAAATGAAGCGAACCACGGTGCAGTTAAAGAAAGGGAGTCGGAAATGGGAGTACAAAAAGTGATGGTAGACAGTTGGTTGGCCGTTCGATTTACACATGGCCCAGGTGCTGCGCATCACGACCGATGGCATGTTTGAGGTAGCATACATGACCCGCACTCGAGGAAACTGGAAATGGGGGAGGCTTGAGGTTGGAATTGTGGAAGCCTCAGACATCATCAAGGTGGTATCACCTCCTACGGCGGTAGGCAAGGAGCTCACCTTCAAGCCTCATGAAATAAAGTTATAGAGAAATGCCATGCTATGGAGGAAAAGGATGATGATGATGAGTAGACAATGTGGTGGACATTGGACACTGAGTACACAGTGTGATGGACACTGAGTAGACAATATGATGGATAGCTAAAAACCTTATCATACCAAAGTGTTGCCGATTTGTAATGTTTTATTTCTATGTAAGTACATATATTGTATTTGTTATCCTTTTTTTAAATAAAATTGGTTTAATATTCGAGTAATGCCGAGTTATAGCCCAAACAATGAATCTATTTATTTGCAGACGTTATACAGTGTAACAAATAATGTAAAGACAATTTAAAATGCAATAACACATAGCACAGTAATTAAATATGGCGACTACAGTGAAGAAAATGTGAAAATAAAAGATTATTCCACAACTCTAGCACTCGGAATACAACGAAGATGACAGAAGAGAACAAGGTGTACATGCATAAGGGATACACATGTGGCTAACAGTGCACTATGGACAACATATACCAAAGCACTTTCTCAATTTACGGTTAATCATGATTTTCATTTTCAAAATTGTGTTATCGTCCGAGTACCATTTTGTTCTGAGTGTCCTGTGCTATAAACGTGCAGGTTATGATCAAAACATAAATACCAGTGGATAACACATTCTCCCCATAAACCTGAACAGTGTGCCCATATCTACTACGTGTTTGTCTTGTTGTACAAGTAATGACAACAATGCAGAAGTAGAAAATATACGATTATTCGACACCTTTAGCACTCGGAATACAAAGAAGAGGACAGCAGAGAACAAGGTAAGCATGCGTAATTTACTGTTAATTATTAATATGCCAGATTCTATACTGATTTTAAAAATGGTGTTATCATCCGAGTATCAATTTGTCTAATTGTCTTGTGCTACAAATGTGTAGGTTAAGTTCATAACATCAATACCAGTGGATAACACACTTCCTCCGCTTTAAAATGACCTGTATGTACATATTTACAACGTGTTTGTCTTGTTGTGCAAGTAATGACAACACATTCGGAAAATAGAGTTGGGAAATATTGAAGTGCGAAAAAACTTCACCGCTCTCTAACAACTCTAAATAAGTCACGCCGTTATAACATATGACCACATGTTATCCATTCACAACAAGTTAAATATCCAACACAACATCATTGCACTGTGGGTTATGACCTGACGATAACTTGTGGTCCTCAAATGATAACATATAGAACATACCTTTGAACTTCAAGCAACTAATAAATTCGTCAATTTTGTGAATTAGTGTGTCCAATTTTTGGTGAAGTCGCCTCAATATTATGCACATTTAATACCACAACTGAACAAAAGATCCAGGCAATTGTAGTTTCGACCTTGTGTGGAGCCCCAAGACCCCGTTCGTTGGATTTGACCATATATATATATATATATATATATATATATATATATATATGTGTGTGTATGGATACCATAATTCCGCGTATGCAGAGTTTCCAGTTCGCGCCAGTATACATATATGGCTGGCTCATGAATATTCGGTAAGGTCCGTCAGATTTCGGTTAGCGCCGCTGATTTCTATGGCGCAAGAAAAAACGTACAGCTGCTGTTTATGTCATGGATTCAACAACAACAAAATCGGAAAGGGAAATGGGCAATTTTAATTCTAAATTTACTGAGCATGCGAGCAGACTCAGGCTGCTTAATTAATCATCCATGTGTCAGAAAACTCAAAATGATTCGTGTAAACACAATTATAAGACCACGATTATGCATAAGCTGCAAGACATCAATGGCTGAATACGTGCTTATGGGAAATTATCACGTTTTGATACAGTACGTCTGAAATGTACATTAGCTCACAAAGCTTACTTTTAATATGCTTTTATGTGGTACTTACCATTTTGGCAACATTTTCCGTGTGCATAGGAATAACAAACTCATAGGTTACCTGATTCACAATTCAATGGGCATGCGTTGAATTCGCGGCGGACTGACTTTCCACATGTAGAACGACAACGAGAATGTCCGGAGTTGCAGAATATTTCCCTTTGCCGAAAGCGGTGTCCCCCGTCGGTACAGTTACAAGTTCCCCACGTGTCCCACGCCGACCACTCGCACGTACTAAACATAAAATATGCATAGGAAATGATTTATGTGAATGTTTATTTTTAAAATCTAATGGGATATCAAAGGTCCTCAGTTACTTTGCCAACTGTTTGCAAGATCACAGAAGTTCAGTTTGACTCATACGACCACTGGTGTATGCACGCAAGCCAAGAGTGTATAGCCGTTGAAGAGTCTTAAACAACTGGCGTCCATTTGATTGGTTCAGTACGGCGGTTAGATCAAATGTCAGTTTGATTCTACAGGTAATCTGGTCAGCACATACCATACATCCTTTCGTGATTTGCACAAACCTACGCAGCGCCGGCAAGGTTGAAACCACTATAGTCACGAAAACCCAAACCAGAATGCTGGTGCTCCGGTCATCTCTACCAGCCTTTAAATATGCGAGACATGCGTCCTAACAGTGGAACTTAAAAGAAGAACAAAAAGCGATAGATATGAATGGCTATAGGGTGACATCTAGCCAATCACATACAGGCACCATGTCACAAAACGGAAAGTCCTGCATTATAGTAAGCTAAAACATCGGACAACACGAAAATATCACATCTACAATGTCAACACGAAAGTTGTGATGGCATTTCTACGTAATAAGATCCACTGGCCTGGCAATACATCCTCCTGGATATTTCGAGAGGCTGTGAAGAGAACGAATTAAATCAATAACATCAGAGAATGGACTGGTCTCTTGGTCACAAGCCACATGGAATCAAGTGGCAGTTAAATACAGAAACAGATAGACACATGTTATGGGTTCATCAAGAGAAGTGCTCCAATGTCCACGGTTACGACATAGGAAAGTAGGAGTATGGGGGCTATTCAACAAATGTGTTTTCAATGAAATTATACCTAGTTTTGATACACCAAGTGAATGTTTTTGAATCTGTGTGCCGCGGCACACTATTTTGCCTTGATAAAGTATATATTATGCCGTGGAATTAGCAGAGTAATATCACATTCGTAGGGAACATTTGTCAAATAAAATGGTGGTTCCCAACAAGATAAACTATCACCTTTCTGCTAGACACCCACTTGCTGTTGGCAGGAATATCAGATTTTTTACGCGGTTGATGGGACAAGAGTTAGTAAAAGTATTCCGTAATGAAAACCTTCGTGGATGGTTCTGGCTGGGTACTAGAAGAGTTAATAGCAAAAGCAACAAAACGCCATCGCTAAAAATCTTACAATTCCAGCTTAACCATCATGAAATGTCAGAGTTTGTGTCAAATGTACATACATTAAACGCAGACCAACTACTGATTCATTCATCGCGAGATGCTCATGGCAAACGGCCTGACGTTTTGGCACGTTAATCATTTGTGTTTGAAGCTGTGAAAATCACCTAACGCCTCTCAAGTTTTGCAATGTCTCGTTTGAGTGATACGGAAAACGGTTATCAATACAATAAATACCCATTTTGGACTACGTGGTCAACGTTGGTGGAATAATTATTTGAGCGAAATGTTTCGAAAAAAGTTATATAATCTCTCTTTATAATCTCTATTATAAGAACAAAATGTAATGAGGATTTTATTTTATACTAAATAAATTAATAATATTGTCTGAACTATTATATAAACCAAATAGCTTATTGAAATTATTTTTTTGGAAAAGTGTGCACAACGTATTTATTCTTCCTTCTAACGGTAAGTTGATTAAAAAAATATACATATTGCCATGACAAAATTTGGTGCTGTTAATGTCGCGCAAACTTGATAGTGTGAGGTAAGGCCAAATGTACGAACTGGCTATCAACAGCAATTCACAGTCCGTCCAACACACCACAGTTCCACTGAAGGGCAACAGCTATTGACAGACCGCCCAGCACATCAACGTATACACACACATACGCACGCACGCACGCACGCACGCACGCACGCACGCACGCCTACACACGAACGAACGCACTCTCTCTCTCTCTCACATACACACACACATATATATATATAATGTATATATATATATATATATATATATATATATATATATAGTAATTAACTGTATAAATTAGGGAGTTATTTATCGATCGTAAACGGCCGACTTATAACGTCGTAGTTTTCCCGCCAGTATTGCTGTATAACACATGGCCAGAATCCGTATTGGTCAAAGACAAGCAAACTTGTCAGTTTAAACACCAAAGAACATCAGTTGATCATATATATATATATATATATATATATATATATATATATATATATATACTATGTACGTATATTTGTATACGTGTATATAAAATAGACTTCGATCTCAAACAAATTACATGAATAACTAACTAACCCTAAACTGTCGCAGCATACTTTCAATTTAGCCACGGATGACTGGGGAGCCACGATTAGTATTAGTATCGCAGCTGCAATAAGGCGAATCAAAGACATCGTAATCTCGGAGTGTCCTGAAACAGCATGTAATAGAATATTAAACGTGTACATATGTTCCTTGATAAGCACACTGTAAAACAACAGAAAAAACTGATTTGGTATATAATTTATACGAATACAAAATCTAATATCTTAGATATGCAGATATATAAATAATGTATACTTGACGAATATAAATAATAAATGAACAGATTTAAGGCAATTAATTATAAGACAAAGTTAACATATAAATAAGGTAAAATATAAATAGGTTATACAAAGTAATTGTAATATATAATTTTATAATCCGACCACTGTTGTGCCCAATGAATAGTTTTGGCCCATCTAGACAACGTTGTTATCAATGTGTTTACAATATACAGAGACACAAAGTATGTCATGGAGGGGGCATTATCACCGAGAATAACATATGTCATGGTGGGGACATTATCAGCGGGAATAACATATGTCATGGTGGGGGCATTATCAGCGGGAATAACATATGTCTGGTTCTTAACGTATCAGTGACGATTATAAGTGACCGGGACGAGAGCATTGTGTAAATGCAGGCAACTGTCAGTTGATGGATGCTAGTCGGCTAAATAGTCATCTAAACTGGCATAGTCATACAAATAATACTGCTAACAAAATAAATAAAACAAATGGAATTTTGAATAAACTGAAACACTAGTTATCACAAAACATACTCTCTACTACGTACACATCCCTCATTCCTCCTCATATTAATTATGGTATTCTATTACGGGGTCATCAAGCACATCGAGTTTTTAATTTACAAAAACAAGCAATGAGAATAATTTCTACGAGTAAATATAGTGCACATACAGATCCGATTAAAAAACTGCAATTTCTAAAAGTGGGTGATATTTATATATTTATAAAATGCAACAACTGAAATCTTACTATAAATTAGTCAATCAGATACCTGAATATTTCTGCCACATCCCTTATTTACGCAAGTTTGAAATTCATCAACACTACACACGAGTAATGAATAACCTTTTTATTCCTAGTTTCAATCATGAATATGACAAATATATACTACACGATATACAAGAAACAGTTAACAATACTCCAAGGATTATCATTGATAAAATCTATACACGTAGCCTACATAGCCTTTCACAACTTACATTAAAACCTATTTAATTATGAACTATTATGTTATTATGATATCCACAATTGTTATATACGCAAAATATAATAGTAGTATACAATATGCTATATAATTACATGTCTGTATTTATTACCATTGAATTGTGATTATTATTTCTATTCACTCTTACTATTTACTAATTTGATTTGCTATTTTTAAAAGGAGGCTCCCATGTTAGCGACTTGTCTTAATGGGAGTCTCTTTGGCCTAACTTTTATGTTTGTACATTTGTATTTATGTACATTTATGATAAAACAAAAATATGTCTGTCAGTCTGTCTGTGGCTGGTGAACGCGTCTTTGCAGGTAATTACACGCGTATTCTTTAGGAGACATGTCCGAGCTAAGAGAAGGTCACGGTAGCGTATGCTGTTGCCACCGTCGCTGCTACTGCCGCTGCTGCTGAGTATCTGTATGCTGCTGTCACCGCTGCTGCTGCTTCTGCTGCATATAGCATTTACTTTGGTGTAAAAATGTAAGTTGTCCGTGGTACCGATTTCAAATATTTTACTTTTGCCTTGTGCGACATTCACATCCACCAATTGTAAAATGGCGCCCGTTAAAACAAATGTTTTCCATATCTCCAGAAGTACTTGACATAGAGTAGTAATTATCGTGCCGAAATGCATGTTATTGAATGTAAATATTTCAAGTAATTAACTTTTGACCTTGTCAGATATCCGTATTGCCGACATTTTTAAAGATGGCAACCTTGAACAAATGTAGGTTTGTATTCAGAAAGGTATCTGATACTCACTTTTATGGTGCTTCACATTTCCCGGCACATTTGCTCATTTCAATGCAGCACAGTTCCGCTTTTCCGCATGTACAGGTGTTCGGCTATAGCCTTTCAGACAGCCACACTTCAACAGTTCCCGACAGGCTTGCGAGGCTTGCGGTAATGTTGTCCACAACGATGTCTAACTCACTCCTCGTGGTGTCCATCCCCATCCCTGTGGAGATGGTATGTCTGGCACTGGATGAAGTAGGTTTGTTGTCCTGCAACTGTGACCTCCCTGGTGAGCCGCACGCTTGTTGTGTTGAAGCAGTGTGGCGAGTGTCGGTGGAATGTGATTGATTTGTCTCCATTTCTAGTTTCATCCACATTTACTTCACAGCTTGTTCGGTCGTATATCAGGACGGTGAACTTCTCAATGATTGACATTACAGTCACTACATCCTCATGCGAAGGTGCATCTGTCATGGTGCATAATACGTTAGTAGCTTCTGGATAGGCATTCCATGTATCCCACACACCTTACTTTCCCTTACTTTCAAAAAAGCTGACATTGTCGTATCCGGTGAACACGTTGACAAACGGAAGACACTGGCACTTTCTCGTTCCATGCGAGCGTGATATCGCGTGAACAGGTATGCATCTGAATTTATTTTCAATACTAAATGCTGCCCATAATGACTCCAGTGAATATCTCAGCTAGGTGAAAGTAACGAACAACAACGTCACTGTCTACAGTGCGGATCATGACGTTCTTGTAGCAACACTTTGCAGAATCACCGACGTGGACCATCATTCTGGTGTTAGCCTCTTCGTGTGTATAAGGAGACAAGCCGACGATGTTTCGCGGTTGTAACAGTTCCACCGTGTCATTGAACGTGCTAATGACCTGTTTGCATGTGTTCGGCCGCAGATCACCAACAACGTGGCTCAGAAATTGGAACAACCCCCGTCTTGTTCTCATCACACCGCAAGAAGTCATGCCATTGCAGAGGCGAGTTGTGCTCCACACCACGGCGAACACCCTTTCCCCTTCGTTGCCTTGAATGGTCAGCCTTTTCACGTACTGGCCGATGTCCCCGACTCGAATGGATCTCACAAATAACATGAGTGTCAGCTGAAGGTAAACAATTATGAACCAAAACTTGAACTGTGGCACTCGTCTTGCCATCTCTGCGCACCAGCTGCCGAAATCGAGATAATCTGCACCACTCTGGGTGTACTCCTTGTAAGCGTGACGCGGACAGCAATACGGTGCACACACAATTACTTGGTGGGCACGACGCGTGCAAGTGAGGTGAACAACTTTCAGGAATGAACCAATCGTTCCTGATGTCGTAACACCAGCCAGCACCAGTAAGATAGTCCATCCACTTCCCTCTAGGAGATCATGCTTAGGGTTACCGCCTCTACGTGCATGCCGCCCAACATTATCACAAACTTCCTCTCTCCATGAGTGTCTGGCCATATCCACTGTTTCTGCTTCGCCAGAGCATACTGGCGGCTGGTCCATGGCGATAACCGGTACCTAGTCAGGGTTCAGAATACTGACGGTTGTCTTGATGACACCCATGGCGTGACGAATCATCGGCACAGAAGCAGCTACATCGTAGAACAGCGGCAATAAGGCGAACACGCAGGTCTAACATCTTCCACCCGAACATTCAGTTTATTAGCGTGGTATGCAGCCCATGACACCAACTTCTGTGTAATATCTTCACTGGTGTCGTCTCGTTCCATGAGTTCTAACCAGTCCTGCTCCGCTTCAGGTAATCCCGTCTCCCTCGGGTTGGATTCGATGGCCATTGTGGTGTCACGCTGTAGCACTGACGTTGACATTCGCCCTGTTGACAATGGTGGTACGTTTGCATATGACGATGGCAACTCGGCAACAGTTGAAATGTTCCGAGCAGCAATCAGCAATGCTGAAAACCGCTCCTTCATCACGCGGCGGTCGATCCCACCGTTTGCCTCTGTTGTGTGCTGAAACAGTGAGATTCCTGTACATGGAACGATCCTTGCGCAGACGTCGAGCTCGTTTGGTGGTCAATGTTAGCTGTAGTGAACAACAACTTATTCAGTTGTGGCGGACAAACAGCTTCCATGTCATGGTACTGCTGCACTGTGGTTTTCCCTAGTTCAGATGAGATTTGGAGCACACGGTCGTATGACACAGACATTGCCAGGTGGAACGCTGTATCAACGAGTTCTCGCTTCCTGGTTTTCGTGTGGAAGATTACTCCCATACACATTGGAAGTGGTGGCTCTCGCAGTGGGCTGTGTCCCGACGAACTGCGTTCCGCCAACGGACGATATATGAAATTGTACACGAGAAGCTCTCCAATTGTGACAGATCTCTGGAAGTACGATGCAAACGTGTTAGCTTGGACTTTCATGTTTGTTCCATACAGCACCATGGTTATCAAGGTGAGCAGCAATTCAGATACTGAATCCACTTGATGATCTTGACCAAACGAGCCACCGAATATGCAGTTTCTTTCTAGTATTTGCTTCCTGACAATATTGGCATCCCGAGCGATGATGAAAGCATCATCTTCTGCATCTGTGTCACACGCTTACATGAAGGCGCATCCAACATCGCAGTTCATGACAAGGACAACGTCTCGACCGCTCATCGACGCACACAGCTCAGGGAAGTTACACATAATTCGTTGTTTAAGCCTTGTACAATGAACAGTGCCAGTCACGTCATCTAGTTGCTGTAGTCGATTCCTGTACACGTTAAATTAAAAAACTGGAGCTACACGCGCTTCCTCACATTCTGATATGTGCTCGTCGATGAACAAAATTAGTTCGGTAAAAGCACGTCCTCGGATGACATCCAAGCAGTTTGTTATTTTGATGAATGTTTGGCCTTTTGTGCTCTGTTGTACAAGTTCACTAAGCAGTTCAAATGATATTTCATTTCGTCTGTGACAAAGTCCCCGGATCCTATTTTTGTTAGTATCTTCTCATTCGCTAGTTCTATAGGACACTGCTTAACCTTCCCACCAGTGGTTGTTGGCATTGCTTCGTTAAGCCTCTTCGAGACAGTTTCAAACTTGTCACACAAAAACATACATTTTTGTTTGTAGGTTTCTTTAATGCTGCTTTCTTTGTTGTTTCTGACAACCCTGCACTTGTTCCACTTCTGCGTGTTTCCTTTTCGTAGCCACTCGGCCAAACATCGTTTTGTTGAACTGCAGTCGACACGTATCGTGAAAACTGGCTTTTTGAGAGTCAAGGTTGTCTCCCCGCCACTTCCATTATCCAACAGAGAAAGATCTATGGTTTTGGGAAAACCGCCGACACTTTCAAAGGCTGATAGGTACTCTGCAATGTTTATTTAGCCAGCTTCGATGGTTTCAGTCGACGTGGACGTTGCTAAACCCGGGCAACGGAGTTTTTCACTACCTTTTTGTCTTACAAATGATGCATTGTTGCTATACTATTGTGTCCACGTTTCATTTAGCAGGAACGTTACAGGGATTTATCATTTAATGTTTTTTTGAGCTAATTTTCACAATTATGTAAGACATCCGGATATTATGTTCTGGTATAGGCTTAGACGTATTACTAATACATCATGCTTACCATTCTCGTCATATATACATATATACACATAAGACAGAGTTGTGAGCTGAAAGAGACGTGCAAAATGGTTATTAAGTATGTTCTTTCCTATTGATAGATGGCTTAAAAACTGTTTAATGCTATTTTAGGTGGAGTCAGGGCCGGGTTTTTATCGGATAATGTGGTTTCGGCGGATGACATGTTTACGCTTGGTGGATACGAATGTCGGAGAAGGTAAACATTTTAATATTTGAAATCACCATCCTCAACCCTGCGTTTTGACGTCAGCGTTAAGACTCTACGCGACGTATCTCTTAAGATATGAAACATTGGTTTTGAAGGGCGTCAAATAATAGCGGATTCTAATGTCAGAAAAACGTCAAATGAAACCTGTTTGATAAATGTGAGATCCAAAACTGATTACCTATAGTTTGACTCCAACATAACTTCTCTACGTGGCATGGTTCTTGAAATATGGGGAAATTTGTTTTCACATCCGCCATCTTAAAAATGGCTGAAAGGTATGTATGTAAAGTTGTTACCCAGGAAGATATATATTTGGACATAGAAATAACAGCTGCATAGTTAATGTAGGATGTAGTTCCTGAGGTGTGGACATAATTAGTTTTGACGTCCGCCATTTTCAAAAATGGCGGATATGAATGTCAACAAAGGTAAAATGCAAAACATAATTTAATAAATTGAAATCGCTGTCCACCCACATTTATTTCGACACCAACAATATTGTTCTAGGCGGCGTAGTTCATAAGATATAGGGACAATAATA
This sequence comes from Escarpia spicata, assembly GCA_963995525.1. NCBI lineage: Eukaryota > Metazoa > Annelida > Polychaeta > Sabellida > Siboglinidae > Escarpia > Escarpia spicata. The sequence goes on along the minus strand of OZ023213.1, from coordinate 54,725,161 downwards.
TCGATGGCCGCCATATTTAAATGGCGGACGTGAATGTAGGACAAGGTCACAGGTACAACATTTGAAATAGGTGCCTCCGAAAACCTATATTTTGAGCTCAAGATGACAGCTGTATGTAACGCAGTTCTCAAGACATGAGGATTATTCGCTTTGGAGGCCATTTTAAAAATGGCCTCCAAAAGCATCCAGCGCAAATTCAGGGATGCCCCGGGATATAAATATCTTTGTATTTGTGTTTACTTACTTTGTGTCTAGTTTCATGCTTTTATCAAAAAGTGCGTCTACGTCTGGCATAGTCTCGCTTAATCGACTCTCGCCTGGCTGCGTGACTTTGCCAGGAAGATTGACTGGCTCAGAATCGCGTTTTGACTGCCCACTTGTTGACAGCCATGAGAGATGCCACTTAGTGAATATGCATGTGATTAAAAGGCAATAAACTACGAATAAATTGTAATGTCAGTTTATTGTTGTGTGATATGTTTCAATATAAGTTAAATGTTGAATAGCTGTTGTAGCATTGTATTATCTGAAAAAAGTGTTTTCTTGTTTAAATTGTTATTTCATAGTTGACCTGAAAGGCAATCATCGTCTCTACCCGAATCTGAAATAAAGCCTCCTACCGGTAACATTGGAAGGGCCTTAATATTCCATCCCGAAGTGAGGGGCCAGTGCTGCCACCTCACGGCGCCTGGGTAATCAAGGTTACATCTGGCAGAGGATAGTGCTAGACATACATATTTGGAAATGACATGCTGAGGTATTCGCCCAACCACGGGACACTACGACATGCAAACAGAGATGTGTAAGTGTACACTTACCTGCGACCTTGCAACAGCTTTATCGGTAAACGAAATTTGCCACTGCGTCTTACGACCAAGAGGACGTATTCCCAAACACCAGTCGTTTATAATGATTAACATAAGCACTGGCGCTCTATACTTTTTGTCTCACTCGCTGCCTGCAGGTAAGAAAACAGGTACGCGGGTACACGGCGCAAGTGCTAAAACAAGTTGACTTCGTCATTGGCCACTCTCGGCACACATTTACTTCTAATTTACCAATAAAAATAGACCAGGAAGTTCGTAGCTTTTATGCAGTGTGATAGGCTACTTATCTCGACATGGATGGCTGCGCACAGAGCCAACACCAAACACAATGACGCAAGCACGCTGACTCACTCTAGTACTCTAGTACGGAGTAAATCACTCGTTGCCATGGGCCGACCCCTTTATGGATCTAACAATCCCAGGCTCACTCCAGGCCCGGGGACCGTTTCAATAAGATAATGAACCCGTCAAGAACATTTATGATCTAACAGAATACCTCGTTTAATTTAACGGAGCGTTTTCAAAATGTTTTTCACTAGCGTGTGCGTTAACGTATTGGTTAACGTATTCATAAACTATCTTGTCATCGCTAAAAGTCTGAACTCATTCAAAAAAGTGGATGTCTGCGTTAAACATGACTCAAGATAGTACGATGTTTGTTACAGTTGACTGTTTATGATTGATAAGTTGCGCTTGTGAATAATCTAACCTCGTCGTTAATAACGAATGGAATCGGTTGTCAAGAAGGAAATCGGGTATGTAAGCTGATTAGAATGTTAGTGAAATGTGTGTACACACCATTTATGACTTACGAAGGGGGACGTTTCATGACAGGAGAGGAGTTTTGAAACATCCCCTGTGTGACAAACGACCAGTTTTTTGCCGGAGCGAGTTTTTCAGAAGCAGGCAACACTGTCTTCGGCGCTAAGCTCATGTGTCGTGCTCATATTAACATATGAATGATTACCTGAAGAAGATATAGCGTCTGCTCTACCATGTGCACCGGTGCGTAATGATTGCCGTGGTGAGATAACGTCACAACAAGGACAATGTGTCTACTTCATGTCATGGTGACACCGTCCAACACAGTGATTCATCGAGCCTTTTTGAAACATTCTTGTGTGGCCTCGAGTCAACTCGTATAGAACTGAATACAACAGTACTCCGTTCATCAGTGATACTACCACCCAGTGACCTACATATGAGGTATTGCGCCATGGCCCCGTGTGACAATTTTGTCATAATTTATGTTCCTGTAGTAGCTCAACATTTCTTGTCATATTGGTCTCGTTTGAGAAAGGTGATATAATAAGTAAGTAAATTTATTTCCTCATCCAGATAATATACAACACAATTCAAGAGTAATGTAACACAGATGAGGTGGCTACCAGAGAAGTATAACTTATCGAGCTGGTAGCCAATTAAATCAAACTCATATAGTGAACTCCTACATAAATAATGTTACGTATGTAAAGGTTATACAGTGCATTCAATTGCAATAGCATTAGGTTAACGACTCCAGTAAATTACAGCTAGATATGTTGCACCAATATAAAATAATTCACAAGCGAATTCCTTACAATATAATTATATTTAAACTTTAATTAATGCCAATTATAAAGCTCATGGATTAAGTTTTAAATATTTAGCGTTTTCGAATTTTTATTTATTTACACCTAGTTTATTCCAAATTCCAGTCCCTATTACTTTCAGGGTGTTCTCTCCAGGTCTATAATTATATCTAGGTATATATAAATTGTTCTCCTGTCTGGAACTTCTGATCATGAACTCACTATTACATTTGTAAAATTGGTGGAATAGACCAGGAAGTTGATTCGTACGCAGTTTATACACAAATATTAGAACATTTAGTTTAAATAGTTCATGAACTTTAAGTATATTAAGTTCCCGATGCAAGGCAGTGGCACAATCACGACGGTTACGCTTTGCTAATGTTTTAAGTAATAGATTTTGAAGAACTTGTATCTTAGTTAAGTTAGTTTTACATGCTGATCCATATAAATCCAGTCCCATAATTAATATGGGGAAATACATAAGCATAATATAATTGCCTTACCATATCGGCATTTATGAATGAGGCCTTGTGATAATATAAATCTGGTAACTTAGACACCTTTGAACAAAGCTCCTTAATATGTTCCCACCATGACAGCTTACAGTCTAGATATATAACCAGATATTTGGCTGAGTTAACCCGTTCAATGAGTTTGCCCTACAACAACGATGGCACGTATCTACCGAAAATTGTATAACATGTCTTACTCAGGTATTGATTGTATCGGAACCAGACACTAAGCGATTCTAATTTCTTCATAGCCGTGCGTACAATATCATTGGTACCATTCCACTAATGAATAAGTCAGTATCGACAGCAAACAAACGCAAAGATACCTGATCCACAGCACTAACGATATAATTAATCTATAATAGAAATAACACTGGCCCTAAGACGTGATTAACGGTGTCAAAAGCCTTATTTAGGTCAAGGTATACCCCAACAACTACTTCGCCATTTTCAAGAGAATTTCTAATATTGTATATTATTTCAATAGTCGCTAACGTAGTCGAATGATCTTTACGAAATCCAAATTGATTGATTTATCCATAAAGTCTAATAACCTCTTCAACATTAACTTTTCTAGGATTTTATTTTGTACACTCATCAGACTAATTGGTCGATAGTTGGATGGTTCACACCTTGATCCTTTCTTAAATATAGGTATTACTTTTGACACCTTTAATGCTCGTGGTACCGTGGTTTCGGAGAACGACAAATTACACATGTAAGTCAGAGGTTTACAAATGAAATTGCATGGCCATTTGACAATTTTTGAAGGAAAGTTATCAATAACTGATACATTAGAATTCGCTAGCTTGTTGATTTCATTGATCACTTCTTGTTGAAAAACTGGTAAAAGGAACATAGTATTGGGTATCGGGTCAGTTATACATTGTCTATATTCGTTCCCCTGATTATATGTCTTTGACAATTATTTACCTACTGTCGCGAAATATTGCTTCATTGCATTAGCAATACTTTTATTGTCGTTAAATTCTATATGATTGATGACCAGCTTGATAATGTTGTGCATGTTCCTTTTGCCCTTATTCACAAGTTCCGCATATATTTTCCACAATTCCCTGGTTGACTGTTTTGCTTGTGAGAGTAAGCTACTGTAATATGATTTCTCCACCTGCCGTATGATAGTTGTAAGCTTATTCTTACACTGTCGGTATTCTGTTTTATTGTATTCATTTGGTATGTTGATATATTTCTTAGTTTTTGTTCAAATACTTTTTCTAATGCCTTTAGTTATCCACTTTTTGTCCTTGAAGCGTTTAAACTGACATCCTTGTAAATGGGAAACATTTGTTTTAAATTGTGCGTATTTGGTTACAAACATATCATAACATTCATCTGTGTCCTTACATGAAGTAGAAGTTATATTATTTAAATGTATTCGCACACCTATCTTGGTTATTCATCCCTGCCTCAGTGATCGCAATTACATCAAAGTTTACATTTATAGAGTCAATATGTGCTTTGAGTAGATTATAGTTTTTGAAAGAGCTTTGTAGGTTAACATGGATAACAGTTATTAGTTCATCAGTTATGTATATTGACTCGTTTAATTCTATCAAATCTTAATATTTGCAGTTTAGTGATTTGTCCCTTCTTCACATAATCCTTTATCAAGGCAATGCTGCAAGTTATGTGTTTTAAAGAGTTCAGAAAATTTGATTCTTGGGAGTTGATATTCCGAGGTTAACTGGAGATTGGTCAACGTGCAAAATGATAACAAATTCGCTATTTCTTTATTTTCACCCATTACTGTTGTTTTTTGTAATATCAGTTAGAAGACATTCTCTCAGCTTTGTTAGAATACGTACTAGTAACACTGAATGCAAAATATGTAGTACAATCATGTAACCTTTCATAGAAAGCAATGTCTCAATAGTTGGAGTAACAAATACACAACCAAAAAGTCAGATGACCTCCATAGTCAGGGCATGTTAGTAGTCAAGGTGCTCTATTGATTATTATAATGTAGTGCGGCAGCACAGGTGTCTGTCACCAATGTGTGACTAGTCCACAGGCACAACGACGCGTCTATTATTAGTTTGGTTCTGCTGAACACCGCACGCTTCCCCGCCGCTAAGGCTCGTTGCTTCTGCGCACGGCTTGTTTCTTTGTCTCGTAGTCCGCCTTCGTCATATCTTCTAGTATATACACTCCAGCACCCGCGGTCGTTCTGTTTACGTGGGTCTTGGCGGACAATGAGATCGTGTTTCTAAGTGACCTCGTAACAATTGACGCGATGATGGGTCTGCCTGTAGAACTATTGTTGGTGATAGGGCCAAGTCTGTGGCAGTGTTCTGCACTCTCCATAGCTTTTTCAAGTGTAACGATGCCACCAAGCCATTCACGTCTTCTTCTTTCCATTGACTTAATTCTCTCCTCATAAATAGTCATTCTCGCCCTCGATTCCATTGAACGTGTCGTTGTTTCTTTGAGCGACTTCTGTAACTCATAAATTTTGTCCGTTCTCTTTAATCGAGGTAACATTGAATTCACAGGACGCCACAATGGCGTCCACTCTTTCTGCAATTGCACCACACTGTCGGCGTATATCGCTCAATTGAGCTACTACGTCACATTGGAAATTTGTTTAGAGTTCCTTTATTGTAACGCCGCCATGTTGATCATCACTCGCGGCCACGTTTTCATCGCTCACCTGATCATGGTATTCACTCTTCATCACTGAGCTTTTTCTGGGATTTGTTTCGGCATAGTACTGTTCCCCCTGGTGTCATAGAGTGGTTGATCCCAGTGTCTGCTCAAAGCTGACGTTTATAGTCGAGTAATTATACACAATCAGGAACGCTACTTTGTCCACACTTCCTTAATCTAGTGTCGCCATCTGTCGGTCTGGCAGATATATACTACTACCTATAATTTCTTATGCGGATATACACTACTACAAGGGCGTACCCGGTGGGGTTTCTGGTTGCCCGGATACCCCCCCAAAATCCCGCTCTGTTGTATGACCAATATTATGACAATATACACGTGTAAGGGGAAAGATGACGGTGCATAGGCGCGGGAACAGGGGCGGGGGGGGGCAGCCTCCTTCCTGGCAGTGCTTTATTTAGAGACCCGTCTATTGACGGGCGATAATTTGAGAGGACGGGGTATAGCCCGTCTTAATATAAGGCCCCGTCCTGTCAGTTTGCTTGACGTGTTGTAGGACGGGTCTCAGCACTGGAATATATCGTGTTTTGTATCGCACAGAAACAAACCCTTAACATACTTTGAATTCCTAGCATTATTTAAGCATTTTCCGGACACACGGCGCTCAAAAATGACTACCACCCCATAATTATCGCGTACCATCTGCAATCGTGGCGCAAGCTGTCGACTCGCTGACGCAGCATTTTGTGCGTAGAATCCTACCAATCAAATCTAATTTACGATCTTTTTACGACAAGAGACTGAAACTTGAAATTTGTGTTCTACACATTGCGCGCGCACGGCCAATGATTACCGGTAACTTTCTTCCGGTTCACTAAAGTCTTTCCGGATTCCCATTTCCTGTCGGCTGGTGATTTCCTTTATGTTGGCGGCTGCATTCGTTAAAATTAACCAATTTTTAAATGGGTCCGTTTTGTGTTATTCAGAAATGTTCTGTACACTCCCAATGCTCTGGATAATAGTGTTACAAGACCCAGACACAGTGCATATGAAACTGCCCATGACTAAGTCACCGACTTGCAATGAAAGTAAACGTATGAGGGCCACTCTCCAAAAAGTCAGACAGTTCGTTTAAATTTTAACTTTCCACGTTGTATTATTCCTTATTATTTCCTCATTTGTGATCTCACATATAAGTTAGACACGTCATTGGATTCGTTTCGACGAGGTGTTTGAGGATATGGGTAACTCCATATAGCAAAATGCAAGTAAATGTGCCTAATTCCTATTAGAATAGCCTAAAACAGCAAAAATAGGCTTTCCATTTTAAACATTTAGTTCCGATACCTCTGAAAAAATGCAAAATATTGGAAATTCAGAATTCTAAATATATGATAGTGGTATAGTAGGTGGTCTTCTGCGTACCCTGGGGCGCCTCAGACGAACCCCATATTAAAAGATAGGGAAACATTTCCATCTTTCTCCGGACCGCACCAAAAAAGCTCAAAATCTATTGCCGGGAGGAAGGAGCCAGTTGGAGCGCCGCGGAGCAACCTATAGTAAAAGATAGGGCCTAAATATAATGTTAAAAGATAGGGAAATTTTTCCCATGTTAAAAGATAGACAAGTTTCCCAATGTTAGAAGATAGGAAATTGTTCTCATATTAAAAGATAGTGACATTTTCCCATATTTAACGATAGGCTCGTTTGATACTAAATATACCGAACAGCATTTGAATCTGTCACAAACGAGATTGCTTGGCCCGTAGTGTGTGTTATTATCTAGCATTAAGACAATAATGAAAACACGACGTCTAATAACATTCCTTCGTACATTTAGAACGTCGACTGTAGGACTCTGCCGGGGGAATCTCCTGTGGCTGCCACGGCGCCCGCCCCTGCGAGATCACCACCTCCCTCCCGTGTGGCCTTCACCTGCCCGGAATGTAAGGTGCACTTTACTAGAAAAAAACAATTGGAAACGCCACGTCGCCTGCGGCAGTTGTGAACGCCCAAAAAGGACGACCGAGGAGGCCAATTTGGATGCGTTGGTGGTGTTATTATACACTTTCGCCTAAAACGGCGGCTCCTACCTTCTTTTCACCAAATGGTGGCTCCTTATGTACTTCCCGTCAAAACGACGTTTCCCCACACATTACTGAAATCTAAACAAGGAAACATTATAATGGACAAAGACAAAATACTCGAGAGATGGTCAGAATATATTGGTGAACTGTACAATGATGAAAGGGGTGAAAGACCATCAATTAAGAAGAACTTTGATGGACCTCCTATATTGAAGGACGAGTTTCGAAAAGCCATCAGATCAATGAAAAACGGAAAAGCTGTTGGACCAGATAATATTACCATTGAAACGATTGAGCGTTAAGAAGAATTTGGTATTGATATAGTAATAGACTTCTTGAACAAAATATATGACAGCGGAAGAATCCCAACTGATTTATCCAGATCCACTTTTGTAGCAATACCAAAGAAACTAGGCGCAATTGAATATGAACTACACCGTACAATTAGTCTCATGAGTCACTTCACCAAGATGTTGCTTAAAATTATTATGACCAGGATGAGAAACAAAATATTGCCGGAAATTGCTGAAGAACAATGTGGATTTGTAGAAGACAAAGGTACAAGTAATGCAATATACATCCTACGAACACTGATTGAGAGAGCACTGGAAGTGCAGAAAGATCTGTATGTATGTTTTATTGATTACACAAAGGCATTTGACAGAGTTCGTCTTGAAGAAATCATACAAATGCTACAGAGTTTGAACATTGATGGGAAAGATCTGACAGTTGTGAAAAATCTGTACTGGGAACAAACAGCAGCAATACGAACAGAAAATGACATCACTCAATTTCAAGAAATAAAACTTGGTGTAAGACAAGGGTGTGTCTTATCACCCGATCTCTTTTCACTATACAGTGAGATCATCTTACGTACATTAGAAGATATGCCAGGTATTCAAGTAGGGGGATACAACATGAATTATTTACAGTATGCAGACGACACGGTACTGATTGCTGAGAACGAAATAGATCTACAACAGATGCTAGATACAATAATAAGGGAAAATCAGAAAAAAGGTATGTCCCTGAACAAAAAGAAAACAGAAATCATGGTCATCTCAAAGAAAAATTACACTCCAACATGCAACGTGGTAGCATATGGCACTGTTTTGAAGCAAGTCCGAACGTTTAACTATCTGGGATCACTAATAACATCCGACGGACAAGTCAACGATGAGATCAAGAGCAGAATTGCTCAAGCCAAAACAGCTTTTCACAACATGAAAAACATTTTAACAAATAAAATTATATCAATTGAAGTGAGAAAACGTGTACTGCAATGCTACATAGATCCCATATTGCTATATGGATGTGAATCCTGGACAACAACCAAAAGTTCACAAAACACCATAGAAGCCACTGAAATGTGGTTCTTAATAAGAAAGCTGCGAGTGCCATGGACTGCAAAGCAAAGCAATGAAGTCATCCTTAGGACAGCCAAATCAAAAAGTAAGATCATCAACAAAGATAGAATACAACAAGCACGATTTATAGGCCACGTGATGAGAAAGAAAAAGTTACAACATATAGTAACAACAGGAAAGATAGAAGGAAAGAGATCCAGAGAATAAAAATAATAGATAATCTCTTAACATGGTGTGGAAGGAGCACAACATAACTGCTACAAACAAAACACGACCGTGCAGTTTGGAGGGCCATGATCGCCAACGCCTGTGAAAGACATGGCACATAGAAGAAAAAGAAGACTATGACATTTGACATATAAGTTTAACCTATATTCCACGCTACGAATAATAGTAAAATCCATAACCTGGCATTGGTAACTGAAAACGGATATAAATAAACATTATTCTTGATCTTAACCATATTTCTGTATATTTTACTGTATATAAACTATGACATTACGAAACGATGTAGACTTACAAACTGAACTCACTGATGGGAACTCGTGTATCTCTCACCATTAAGAAAACTCGACGAGATACAAACTACAACGTCACTCACGTAGAGGTGGTAGACTAGACTCCGTATTCTGTTTCAGCCTCTCTCTGCTACCATCCATGCCGATGTGACAACTTCCACCGACACGGCCGATGTGACAACTTCCGCTGACATGGCCGATGTGACAACATCTTTCGATGCGACCAATGTCACAACGACCGCTCCTGACTATGTCACAACTTCTACTTACGCGATCAATGTCACAATTTTAGGTTTATCATTATGATTAGGGTTGGGGTTAAGGTTAAGGTTAGGATTTCGGTCAGCGTTAGAGTTAAGGTCAGGATTAGGCTTAGCATCAAAATTAGCTCCATGAGCAAGGTGTGCAAATCTGAACTTTCAAGACGACAATGCATCATGTGTAGTATCAAGAGTTGGTTGCAAGACTCTGTATCAGAACAGTGGCGAAACAATGTCTAGTCTTTCGTTCTTGCACTGATTGGAGTGTGACCGGTAAATACGTTTGTGTTGTACACGAATAAAATGTGCACACCTTACCTTGTGTCTTCTTTCGTAGTATAATGCAAAGCATACTTCGGCAACCTTACTAATAGTCTGAAATTTCACGACTAAAGGGAGACTACCCGTTTTGTCAATATTAGGGTCATCGATTTGGGTAAAACAGGTTCGTGTACGATATGCAAGACACAGAAACAGTATCATGCATGAAAGTTAACCAAACTTAGACCGACATCTTTCATGTACCAAACCGAGATCAACGAGTTGCAAGATCCAAACTTCAACGACTCTATTCAGACCACCGAATACACAGGTGGATCACCCTCTCTCGGGTACCGTTGTATCTATCGAATTGTGATCTTTGACACTGTGGTCACACTTAGACCAGTGACTGGCACGAACCAAACATAGACCAGCGATTACATACAAATACACATTTAAACTTGCAAAGACGGAAACTTATACTGACAAAATTGTAAACAAACTTACAAACACACTTTAAAACACGTACATACATACTTTTAATCTAACAAAGTTGCAAACTTTCACTGACAAACTTGCAACCAAACCTTGTGTGTGTGTGCTTGTCGTGTGCGTGCCTGTGTGTGTGTGTGTGTGTGTGTGTGTGTGTTGTGAGTGTGTGTGTTGTGTAACGAACAAAACACAGACCTACGCGTTGCACGAACGAAACATAGACAAGCGAGTTGCTTGAAACAACCTTAGACCAGCGAGTTTCAAGAACCAAACATAGACCAACGAGTGCACGAATCAAACTTAGATCAACGAGTTACACGAAACTAACTTAGACCAACGACTTTCATGAACCAAACTTACACAAATGTCACTGTTTCCACAGTAGAAGTCAGCAAATTTAACGGTTTCGACAGTAGAACTCAGCAAATGTCACTGTTTCGACAGTACAACTCAGCAAATGTCACTGTTTCGACAGTAGAACTCACCGAAGACACGTTCAAGCATACTTGTTAACTGACAAAGTCGCAAACTTTCACTGACAATCGTGCAAACAAACGTACAAACGTACTTTTGAACTAACAAAGTTGCAAACTTTCAATGACGTACTTGCAAACAAACGTACAAACATACTTTTAAGCTTACAAGGTTGCACAATTTTATTAACAAACTTCCAAACAAACATACAAACATACTTTTAAGCTTACAAAGTTGCAAACTTTTATTGACAAACGTCCAAACAAACGTACAATCATACTTGTAAACTTACAAAGTTGCAAACTTTCACTGACAAACTTGCAACCAAACCTTATGTGTGTGCTTGTCGTTTGCGTGCGCGTGTGTGTGTGTGTGTTGTGAGTGTGTGTGTGTGTGTTGTGTAACGAACAAAACACAGATCAACGAGTTACACGAAACTAACTTAGACCAACGACTTTCATGAACCAAACTTACACAAATGTCACTGTTTCCACAGTAGAAGTCAGCAAATTTAACGGTTTCGACAATACAACTCAGCAAATGTCACTGTTTCGACAGTAGAACTCACCGAAGACACGTACAAACATACTTGTTAACTGACAAAGTCGCAAACTTTCAATGACATATGTGCAAACAAACGTACAAACATACTTTTAAGCTTACAAAATTGCACACTTTTATTTAAAAAAGGTCCAAACAAACGTACAAACATACTTTTAAGCTTACAAAGTTGCTAACTTTTATTGACAAACGTCCAAACAAACGTACAAACATACTTGTAAACTTACAAAGTTATAAACTTTCATTGACAAACGTGCAAACATTCGCACAAGCATAATTTTAAACTTACGAAGTTGCAAACGTTCACTGACAAACTTTGTGTGTGTTTGTGTGTTTGTGTGTGTGTGTGTGTGTGTGTGTGTGTGTGTGTGTGTGTGTGTGTGTGTGTGTGTGTGTGTGTGTGTGTGTGTGTGTGTGTGTGTGTTGTCCACGATACATAGGCGATTTCCGACGCCACTCAACGGACACCTTTGTAACTACTTAGAGTAACGCCACCTACTGTGGATGCCGTATCTCTATTCGTCGACACACTTCCGGTATTGAAACTTCCGTAATTACAAACACTACAAGTTACTACACCACCCACACGGTTTAGGGAATTTCCTATGCGAGGTGTTGTGTCATCTAGAAGAATCCACACTATTTGGACGCGACCATCTTTCAAACGATTCACTTCCTGTTACACGACTCCTTATAACATAAACACAATGTGTGCACGTGCATGAATGCGTGCATGTGTCTGCAAGGTTTGTTTGCAAGTTTTTCAGTGAAAGTTTGAGAATTTGTAAGTTTAAAAGTATGTTTGTACGTTTGTTTGCAAATTTGTTAGTGAAAGTTTGCAACTTTGTAAGTTTACAAGTATGTGTGTACGTTTGTTTTGAAATGTGTAAGTGAAAGTTTGGAACTTTGTATGTTTAAAAGTATGTCAGTGCGTTAGTTTGCACGTTTGTCAATGAACATTTGCAACTGTGTAAGTTTAAAATTATGTTTGTTGGTTTGTTTGCACGTTTGTTAGTGAAAGTTTGCAACTTTATACGTTTAAAAGGATGTTTGTATGTTTGTTTGCACGTTTGTTAATGAAAGTTTGCAACTTTTTAAGTTTAAAAGTATTTTTATAGGTTTGTTTGCATGTTTGTCAGTGAAAGTTTACAACTTTATAAGTTTACAAGTATGTTTTCCGTTTGTTTGGGCATTTGTCAATAAAATTTGCAACTTTGTAAATTTAAGGCTATGTTTGTACGTTTGTTTGGACATTTCTCAGTGAAATATTCCAACTTTGTAAGTTTAAAACTATGTTTGTAGGTTTGTTTGCACGTTTGTTAGCGAACGTATGCAACCTTGTAAATTCATAAGTATGTTTGTAGGTTTGTTTGCACGTTTGTAGGTTTGTTTGCACGTTTGTTAGTGAACGGTTGCAAATTTGTAAGTTCACATGTGTGTTTGTATGTGTTTCCGATGAGGTCTACTGTCGAAACAGTGAAATGTGCTGAGTTGTACTGCCGAAACATTGAAACCTCCTCAGTTCTACTGTCGAAGCAGTGACATTTGCTGAGTTTTACTGTGGAAACAGTGACATTTGTGAAAGTTTGGTTCGTGGAAGTCGTTGGTCTAAGTTTGTTTCGTGTAACTCGTTGATCTAAGTTTTATTCGTGGCACTCTTTGGTCTACGTATGTTTCATGAAACTCGCTGGTCTAAGTTTGGTTCGTGCAACTCGCTTGTCTAAGTTTCGTTCGTGCAACGCGTTGGTCTAAGTTTGGTTCATGACACAACACACACACACACACACACACACACACACACACACACACACACACACACACACACACACACACACACACACACACACACACACACACACACACACACACACACACACTCACAAACACACAAGGTATGTTTGCAAGTTTGTCAGTGAAAGTTTGCAACTGTGTAAATTTAAAAGTATGTTTGTACGTGTTTTCAAGTGTGTTTGTAAGTTTGTTTGTAAGTTTGTCGGTGTAACCTTCCGTCTTTGCAAGTTTAAATGTGTATTTGTATGTACTCGCTGGATTACGTTTGGTTCGTGCCAGTCACTGGTCTAAGTGTGACCACAGTGTCAAAGACGACAACTCGATAGGTACACCGGTACCCCACACAGGGTGATCCACCTGTGTAGTCGATGGACTGAAGAGAGTCGTACAAGTTTGTTTCTTGCAACTCGTTGATCTACGTTTAGTACATGAAAGTTGTCGGTCTAAGTTTGGTTAACTTTCATGCATGATACTGTTCCTGTGTCTTGCATATCGCACACGAACATGTTTTACGCAAATCGATGACCCTAATATTGACAAAACGGGTAGTCTCCCTTTAGTCGTGAAATGTCAGACTATTAGTAAGGTTGCCGAAGTATGCTTTGCATTATACTACGAAAAAAGACACAAGGTAAGGTGTGCACATTTTATTCGTGTACACCACAAACGTATTTACCGGTCACACTACAATCAGTGCAAAAACGAAAGACTAGACATTGTTTCGCCACTGTTCTGATACAGAGTCTTGCAACCAACTCTTGATACTACACATGATGCATTGTCGTCTTGAGAGTTCATACTTGCACTCCTTGCTCGTGGAGCTAAATTTGATACTAAGGCTAACCTAACCCTAACCCTAACGCTGACCCAAATCCTAACCTTAACCTTAACCCCAACCCTAATCCTATTGGTAATCGTAAAATTATTGCATACGTCGCGTAAGTAGAAGTTGTGTCATCGTCAGGAGCGGTCGTTGTGACATTGGTCGCATCGAAAGAAGTTGTCACATCGGCCATTTTAGCGGAAGTTGTCACATCGGCCGTGTCGGTGGAAGTTGTCACATCGGCAGTGATGGTAGCAGAGAGAGGCTGAAACAGATTACGGAGTCTAGTGTACCACCTCTACGTGAGTGACGTTGTAGTTTGTATCTCGTCGAGTTTTCTTAATGGTGAGAGACACACGAGTTCCCATCAGTGAGCGCAGTTTGTAAGTCGACATCGTTTCGTAATGCTATAGACTATATACAGTAACCGATACAGAAATATGTTTTTTACCGAAGAAGCACGACTATAAACACTACATTACGAAGAAATATAGAAACGGTCTAATATCAGTTTTAACAATAAATGACGAATTTGTAGACTTGACCAACAATATAGTTAAGTATGAAAAGAGTATTAGCTATGTTGGTATTAGGGTTGTTGTAAACTGGCGACCGAATGTCTACGTCTTATTACAAAACAACATTTTAGTTACACCGACATCAAAAAAATACCCGGATATTCAATGACGCTACTGAAATGGTGAAACTTGTAGGATAAAATAATACACACACGGACACTGGATTGATAGGAAGTACATAGGGAGGCGCCTTTTAGCAGGAACGTGTGGGAAACCGTCGTTTAGACGGGAAGTACATTAGGAGCCACTTTTTTTGTGGAAAGAAGGTAGGAGCCGCCGTTTTAGGCGAAAGTGTATAATAACGCAATATAAAGTTTAACTCATCACCAACGCATCCAACTTGGCCTCCTCGGTCGTCCTTTTTGGGCAGCCACAACTGCCGAACGCGACGTGGCGTTTCCAATTGTTTTTCTCTCGTAAGGTGCTCCTTACACTCAGAGCAGGTGAAGGCCACAAGGGAGGGAGGTGGTGATTTGTCAGGAGAGGGCGCTGTTGCAGCCACAGGAGATTCCACCGGCAGAGTCCCACAGTCAACGTTCTAAATGTACGAAGATTTTTATTACTGTCTTAATGCTAGATAATAACACACACGAAAAATAGTAAAATGGAAATATAATATTAATAAACACCTACCATTAGGGACGGTCGTGGTGCGGGCGCTGTCAGGGCTGATGGGGCCAATGGTATCGGAGCTATAGGTCCCGCTGATGTAGGGGCTGCAGGCGCCGGGATCGGTGCTGTAGGCGTCGGGGTTGGTCCCGTCGAGACCTTCGCCGGTTGTCATTTCGATTACCACGCGTTCCGAGTTACTACGCGTACTGACTTAGTGACGTCATTCAAGGGTATAATTCTAAAATGGTCGCCCTGTTTAAGGTCCTAAGGCTTTTGGTCCTGCTATAACATTGTCCTATATGTAGTTTTCACTGTGTATACAGTACTTCAGATAAATAGGCATCCGTTGAATTTATAATGTTTTTATTATAAATTACGTCTTATCTTTTTATAACACCACATTTTAGACACGTCGTCATTGACCAAACAAGGGCTCGGTCCTGTGGCGGAGACCCAGCCTACAGTCCAAGCCATCTTGTGTGTGACAGATTCAAATGCTGTTCGGCATATTTTGTGTCAAACGAGCCTATCTTTTAATATGGGAAAAATGTCCTATCTTTTAACATGGGGACAATTTCCCTATCTTTTAACATAGGTTGCTCCGCGGCGCTCCAACTGGTTCCTTCCTCCTGGCAATAGATTTTGGGCTTTTTTGGTGCGGTCCTGAGGAAGATGGAAATGTTTTCCTATCTGTTAAAATGGGGTTCGTCTGAGACGCCCAACGTATGCGAAAGACCACCTACTGTACTACTTATGATGCCAAGTAAACTATCTTATCGACGTAACACACTATAATATAGTTCCATAAGATATATAATTCTACCCATTTTTTTTCAATTGCTAATTGTCCGTTTATTTACGGTTACGTTCGATGCCAATTAGGCTTCTTCACCAATGTGCCACTATTAGACATTGTTTATTTTTAAAAGTTAACGTTGGTAGTAAACCGATATATATTCAATATTTTGAGGTAGATATTATTTTATGACAGTTACTGTTAAATTCTGTGTACATTTGATCTTTGTGCAAATAAAAAACAGCCAAACTTTAACTGGTTACGCCCTACATCAAGCTTAAATGTGGATTGAATAAAAAATAACGAACACAATTATTTCAAAATGTATGGATACATAAGTAATAATCAATATTACATATCAGAATTGTTTCCATTTAAATAAAACCTGTACAAAAAAACGCCATGTCACATACGATCGCGCCATGGTACGTGGTACCGGCCGGGCATAACCGTTTTTTGTGAAATGCTGTATTTTTCTATATAGGTAACAAACGGCCAAATAGCAATTGAAAAAAAAACGAGCTATCAGACTATCAGGAGAGTGGCCCATGAAGCGATGTAAATACATGGGTAACGGAATGGCCATTCAATAGGGTACAATAATTATTAACGATCGAATCGTCGTAAATGGATCAAGGTCGGAATGCCATGGTCAGCTGTAAAGATTGGGGTCACTATACAGTTCAATCTTGGGAGCAGTTCGGCAACGCCACCAGTTTCATTTACTATTTAAATATAAACGACACAGACGATGGTATTTGTAATAATAATTTATTTGTAAATATGCGGACGATACAAAACTCAGTCAATTAGTTGCATCAATCGAGGATGCGGTGACATTATAGGATCTTATTGCAATGCATGGATGGATGGAGAATGGCAAATGTTATTTATTATATAAAAAATGGTATACATGCACTACGGACACGAAAATATACAACAGACAGCGATTTAACGTCAACGGAATTGAGAGTGTACAACATAGAGCGCCCAGGGTGATACTTGAAATATTCGAGCCTACCGACGGTATTGACGTAGGGCCTACTTGGCTACGCACCATCTACTATAGGTCTTCATAATTTTCAGTGATTTACATCTAATATAGCTCCAGCTAACTTCTTCGTCATGGAGAATACTCCAACAATTAAGAAGGCACACTAATAAAATAAGTAAACCGCACTCGAAATTATATATTAGAAAGTTTTCATTCATAAGAAGAAATGCCAATGAATGGCAGTTATTGGAATAAATTACCCAAGCGTCAGTCATGTTAATTAGTAGAAATTATTCTAAAGGCCATAATATTGACATATATTTAATTGATAAATCGGAGGATTATAAAAGTCTGCGTACTCCCTTCGCGTCAACTAAAACCACTAGCTAAATGTGTTGCAAAACTATTTAATATAATTTTCCCACAAAATTTGTTGGAAATGTTGTTCGAAAATGCCCACCTATATTGTCAACGCGAAATAATGTCCATTTGCGTTACGAATCCCTCGCATCCCGTGTCAAATTTACGCTGCGGCGCCTGCCCATTTGTCACTTGCTTTTGACGAAAGTGGTCTTTATGACGCGGGCACCTGGTTGTATTGGTTGGTGGGTATAATTGACGCAATTAAAAAAAATGGATTTTTTTTTGATTAGTAGATAAACCCTAGGATTTCTTTGTTCGCCTTAATGGTCCGGTCGAAATGAAACCAACGCCAAATTAATATAATTCGTTTCTATTATAATCATATTGCTTAATCAGTTGTATGCATGTAATAGTTTTCTGTTGGGACAGTTTTTAATTCGACTGATTTGTTTATTTTCCTTCCTTCCTTCCATATAGTGATAACTCATTGCTGACTTTTCTACGACTGTGATTATTTTGTGCCAACATCAACATCATGTTCACATTGTACTTAACTTTAGTGTTGTCGTCTTAAAACGTGAAACAACTTATAGTTATGACCATGTTTTGTTTTTCATGTAGTGAACATATTTTGAAAATTGTTCATATAAATATTATTGTTTTGCAGCTTTCAGTGTGTATTCAAACTATTGAATTCTTCCGTAAACGTAAATTTATCAAACCTGCGTTTGACTTAGCTAGCCAATTTCTCGTGGAAATATTTCAAGGCCGAACTGCAAAATCTCAAGATTATTTTGGGATATATTTCGAATAAGCAGGTGTAGCAGGGGTGAAATATAGAGTTTATAACATTCGTAATTTTTAAAAGAACTGATTTTACTGCAGACATAGAGTGTATACGTAGGCACAGGTTAAACAACAGACACTTGTATTTATGTGGTGGAATAACGCCAATATTGTTTTTGTTTTTTTCTCAAATCCACATCATCAATGACTTATGGACAAATTACAACAACACGACACTTGTATAGGTAATATAATTATTATTGTATCCAATGAACAATATATATGTATGTATAATATATATCTTTTTTTTCAATGAACAAAATATTTCCGGGTATCATTCAGTTTGTAGGACATCGTATGTGCTATATTTTGTAATAACTGACATATAATATAGTTTTATCACACAAGTCGTAGTTGTATGTATTCGGCCACAAATTAGACGTGACTATTCAAACTAATTTAACACTCTGTGGTTGATATTTTCCTATAATTTGGACATGGGCTCGTGAAAAGGCAGAGCATATCCACACGCCGGTGCGTCATGCACAGTTCACCTCTTTCACCTTCCAACTGAAACCTGACTTATGAGGATGACTTTTGATGGACGACCAGGAAAGAGAGTTTATGTAAGTGTCCCTTTCAGCCTGCTGTTGTTCTGATGTAGTTGCCTTGTGAGACCTTTGCAGTAAGGACTGTACACGCCTGGACACATTATCTCCACCTGTTATATTACTCCTAATGTGGAAGAGTGTAATTGATTTTGAAATTTGGCAAAATTAGTAGCACCATGCACTCAGCCATGTGCATGTCTGGGGAGAATTCTATCAATGAATGTTCGAACTCGTAATGCTACAGATTTTTTTAAATAATGCGCTTTTTCACCTTCGACAATCAACCTGAACTGAATTTCTGTTATATTATTTGTTAGGAAGAGTGGATTTCACCTATCTTGTTCCAGCACCAAGAACCAGAGGCTTATTAATTATATGAGTGGCTATGTTTGCATAATCAAGAATGAGTGATGTTTCAGTACTCCTCATGATTTTAAAGGGAACAATGTATGGTTCTAATTTGTTGCCCTCTGCTATGAATGTAATTGGCAGCGGTATTACTTGGAGTAAGATGGCTAAAGTTAGTAGCTTGCTTAGGCATATACTTTTGTTTATTGCTATTCTTATTGGAACACTATGATGGTTACTGCTTGGAAGAGTAATTTGTTTATGTAGTAGAATATTCACATTGACTGTGCTTGTAATAATCTACTGCATGATCACCCGTCTCAAGAAATTTGAATAAAATGATATGTTTCGCAGAAAAGCAATATCATCTGATGGAAGTTGTGAATTAAGACTAGCAAGATCATATAAAACTGTCCGGTATAAACATGCTATTGTAGCACCTACAATTACTGAAACACCACAGACAGATGAACATGTCTGTAATGGATAATTAGGCACACAGAGATTTGAGCAATTATGCGTACCAGTATTGACATTACCACCAGGCTGGTGACACATGTTATATAAAGGAACTGGTTTTCACAATTGTGCGCCACATTTCTAAATATGGTCTTAACTGTATCTGGTATTCCCCACCAAAGTGTGTCTGCACCAGTTACAATATCAAACTGTAATGAATGTATTGCCAGTGTAATGTGATTGCAATACACAACACTTTTACTTCCATCTGGATTAGTTACTTGCAAACTGTCATTGAAATAGGTTCCACCATAGCATCCCACAGGCATCATCAAAATCAGCTGCCATTCTTTAATATTTGCAAATTTATTACAAAATGTGTTCACCAAAATTTTTTTGAGATGATACATCTGATGCATAATATACACAAATTTCACTATCATTAAATTTGGAATTTAACATTAAACTAAAAGGTAAGTTCTTATATAGCACAATATCACTCCTTAAGGTGGACAAGGAAGCCATTTGGCTTATCGAGAGTCCGACCCATTTATCTGTATGTATCCCGCCCTTCTGAGGTATGTGTCGATTTTATTTTTAAACATATTCACGCTACTTACACCCACACAATCAGCAGATAATCTGTTCCATTCACTTAGAGTCCTTTGTGAAAATGAGAACTTTCTTATATATAATCTACACTGTCCCTTTATTAATGTAACTTCATGTCCTCTAGTCCTTCTATCTTTTTTAACTGAGAAAAAAAAATTTCTATCAATATTTTCATAACCATTCATTATTATATCTGATCTTATCTCAATCTCCTGGTGTTGTTAAGCCGCATATTTTTAGGCGTATTTCGTAACTAAGATCCCTCAGTTTTTGTATCATTTTAGTTGCTCTCCTCTGTACTCTTTCTAGCATATCTATGTCCTTCCTGCGACATGGCCTCCACGCTTGAATACAATATTCTAAATGAGGCCTAACTATTGTTTTGTACAGCGGTATTATTAGCTCTTTTTCCTTATACGTTATGTTTCGCCTAATTAATCCAAGGATTTGATTTCCCTTTGAAGCTGCAATTCTGCACTGCTCTGAAACCTTCATATCAGCACTAATGGTTAACCCTAAGTCCTTTTCTTTTACAATAGTACTTAGTACAGTACCACCCCCCATTGTATATTCTACCTCTTCGTACTCTAAGTGGAGGCATTTACATTTCCCAGAATTGAACAGCATTTGCCTCTTTTCAGACCATTTGATCAACTTGTCAAGATCATCTTGTAAATGTTGTCTATCTCCATCTCTTTTAACCCTTCTAAACACTTTTGTATCATCCGCAAATTTCAACACCTTGCTTGTTATTTCATCATCCAAATCGTTGATATATATTAAGAATAATATAGGTCCTAGTACTGATCCCTGTGGTACCCCACTCAATACCGATTTCCAGTTTGAAGCCTCCCCATCAACTACGGCACGTTGTCTTCTATCAATCAGCCATTTTTCTATCCAGTTTATTATACCATTTCCTATGCCAAGGGCCTTTAGTTTAAGCAGTAATCTTTGATGTGGTACTTTCTCAAAAGCTTTTTGAAAATCTAAGTAGACGATATCTACTGGTGATTCCTCATCTACCCACTTAGTGATGTCTTCCAAAAAACATAACATATTTGTTAAGCAGGACCTCGCTTTAAAAAACCTATGTTGAGATGGGTTTATCAAGTTATGTTTAACAAGAAAATCCACCATGTGATCTTTAATTAGTCTTTCTAATAATTTGCAAATCACTGATGTTAAACTCACTGGTCTATAGTTATCTGATTTGTTTCTCGAACCTTTTTTAAATAACGGTATAATGTTTGCCTCTTTGCATTCTAAAGGAACCACTCCCTCTTCTAATGACAAATTGAAAACTGTTGCAAGCGGTACACTAATTTGTTCTACAATTTCCAATCGTTGTTTGGGCGGAATCCCATCCACTCCAGGTGATTTATTATCCTTCATAGCCTTTATTTTTTAGCTACCATTTCCGGGGTTACAATTAACTGTCCTAAATAGTCTGAATCTGCCCCCTTGAACTTAGCCTCTGGTACTGGCAATGAACTAATATCTTCTCTGGCAAACACTGAACTATTTATCGACTATGCATTTAATTTCACTCTTTAATATATTCCAGCATTCCGTTGCCGTCTTATTTTTCAGTATGTTATTCCAGTCTATCTTTGCTAAATATTTCCTAAAGTCCTTATACCTTTCTTTGTGGAAATTTCTACTATACTTGACATTGTCAACTAATTCATTCTGTGAGGACAAAACTATGTCTAACACATTCTCACCCCTGGTTTGTACTAGCACATGTTGAGAAAGAAAAGTATATAGTTTTATATTACTAGCTAATTGTTGTTCATAGCTTCTCTTTGAATTTCTAATTTCAGTTGTAGCTTGGTAACGTGCTTCTTTATAACTGTTGCAGTCTTCATCATTTCCAGTACATCTGTATGACTTCCACATAATTTGTTTATACTTAATTTTTCTAATGGCTTCTTTCGATAAGGGTTTCTTTTTGGACCGTTTCCTTTGTTTTTTGAAGGGTAAAAATCTGTCGACTATGCACTTAATTTCACTCTTTAATATATTCCAGCATTCTGTTGCTGTCTTATTTTTCAGTGTTTTATTCCAGTCTATTTTTGGTAAATATTTCCTCATGTCCTTATACCTTCCTTTGTGGAAATTTCTCCTACACTGCTTTTTACTATTCCTTTCTGATTTTACTTTGATGGTAAAATGTATCTGGTTGTGATTACTTCTCCCCAGTGGCTCAAATATCTTGGCATTGTCAACTAATTCATTCTGTGAGGACAAAACTATGTCTAACACATTATCACCCCTGGTTGGTTCTAGCACATGTTGAGAAAGAAAAGTATCTTGAACTGAAACTAAAAACCTGTGGTCCTCGCTCCCCATACTCTGATGAGATTTCCATTGTATATGCCCGTGGTTAAAATCCCCCATAATAATACAGTCCCGTTTGCTTACTTCCCTTATAGCGTTTTGTATTTCATTCTCTTCTATGCTTATGTTTGGACTTCGATAAAATAACCCAACTGTTAACGTTGAGTTTCCTGAAACTATGATACACCAAAGATTTTCTTCGCAATCTGCTTCTCTTTCTAATTTTATTTCATAAGCCTGGATATATTCTTTAATATATAAAATAACTCCACCTCCCTTTCTTCCTATTCTGTCTTTCCTAAACATTACATATCCTGTCAGTCCCAATACGGCATCTGATATATCGGTGGTGGTCCAGGATTCGGTTATACCTATTATGTGAGGGTAAATATCTTCTGCCATTATGTTTAGTTCGTTTCTTTTGTTTACTATACTCCTTGCATTTAAACAAACACATTTATATCCAGCTTCCGAAGAGTTTTCCAGATTGTTCTTTGCTGATTTATTTGTGCTGTCTTTATCTATGCCTCCAGTTTCAGGCTTTTCTTTGAGTCCCCCCTGCGAATCTAGTTTAAATAGATGCAACCTGTCCCACTCTCAACAGGTCGCAGCAGGTTCTCTGAGAAAACTGCTGCCCCCTTTCCACTAAGATCGAGGCCATCTCTCATGTATATATCTTCCCTCCCAACAAAGTATCCCCATCTGTGAATCCCACTCCCTCTTCTTCACACATCTGCTCAACTAGTGCGTTGATCGCCATCCTCTTGCAGTTTCTATACGTTGCCCCCCTTCCTCCCTTTACTGGCAAAATTCCTGACAGAATTATACGTTCAACTCTTGTCTTCTTTAGTTTCCTCACTAACTGTCTATATTTCTGTACTATCCCAGTTGTTCCCTCCCTGTCTGCATTATTTGTTCCTACATGTACCAGTATAGATCCCACCTTGCCATGTCCCAATACCTTCTCTACCCTGTCAGTCACATGTTCAATCCTAGCCCCCGGTAAACAAACTACGACTTCCTTCCCCTCGCTCAGTGTCTTGTCCGTCTTTCTCATAATGGAGTCGCCCATAAACACCCACTTTTTCTTCATTGCCCCTCAATCACTGCCTTAGAGTAGCTCCTTCTTCGGTTTGCATCTGTCTGGTTGTTGTCTTTTCCCCCTGTCGTCTTCTCTCCTGTAACATTCTCTTCCGATCTATTCTTTCCTGTCGCTTTTTCTCTTGTCACCTTTCCTCCTCTCGGCGTCCCTTGTATCGACTTCTCTTCTATCACATTTGCTCTCACTTCATTTCGTCCCTTCATCTTTCCTCCCATCTCATTTTCTTCTCTCCTCTCCCGTCCCATCTTCCCTCCCTCCTTCTCTACGGTCACTTTCTCCCATGTCACCTTCACGCTTGTCACGTTTTCAGTCGTTGATTTTCCAATTTCTTCCCCTCCAATCACCTTCCCTCCTTTCACTCTCCTTTCCTCAGTTTTTTTGCCACTGATATTCTCCTTCAGTCTTGCAGTATTCTCACCTCTCTCCCTGTGGTCTCTCTCCATTCGACCTGCCTCCTTGCTAATTCCCATCTCCACTCCCTTCACAATATCTGTTAACCTAACTATCTCCTTCTGCAGACACTCCACCTTCCAACACCCAATGCACAGAAAGGTGAATTCTTCCTCCATGGTTTCTGCCCATGACTTCCCACAGCCGGACAATGCAAAATCTACCCAGCTGTGGCAGTACTCGCACACCAAGTGTCGCTTTGCCTTGACTTTCCGCTTGCAAGGCGCCATCATCATCATTATCCTTTTGGCGGCCACAATCAACTTGCTGATTATTCTGCCGCTCTTTAGGGGTTGCGAGGAAGTAGAATTTGCCAAGAGAAGAATATCTAGAGTGACAGACCTATGGAGAACATTCGATCGCTATAAAAGTTTTAAATTAATAATAAAATAAACCCAAATAAAAAAAATATAAAAAAAAAAAAACGCAAATGAAATCAAATGTAAAACAATTAAATAAATAATTAAATGGAAATTAAAATCCATACCCCTATACCTAGTCTAACTATGTAATCTCTAATTTTGTGGCACCCTTGCTTTGAAAGTGTCAAGGGTGCTGGCAGCTACAGCTGTTTCAGGCAGATCGTCCCAGTCTTTGATGGTACTGGGGAGGAAAGAATGTTGTCTGTACTTGGTTCTGCACTGGATCTGGCAGAGCTGCTGTGAGTTCCCTCTTCTTTGTCTGATCGGAGCAGGATGGAGTTTGGAACGATCGACTACAGCTTGGTTCTTAATGATTTTATGTAACATGGTCAATCTTTCAACTTTGTGCGGTACTGGAGGGAAGGCCATTTGAGTATGTTGATCATTGTGGTGACACTAGATGTCTTCTGGTACTGGTTGGCCACAAACCGAGCGGCTCTTCTCTGGACTGCCTCGATCTTGTCAATATTGCGCTGTGTGTAAGGGTCCCAGACTGAGCAGGCATACTCCAGTATGGGACGAACGAAGGTCTTGTATGCTGTCTCCTTCAGTTGGGTGGCGCTGATCTTGATGTTGCGACGTAAGAAACCTAGGGTTTTGTTGGCTTTAGCACAGATGTTGTCAATGTGCTGGTCCCAGCAGATGTCTCGGGTGATGGTAACGCCGAGGTACTTGGCAGTGGTGACCGTTGCCAATGTACGGCCATGGAGTAGGTATTGACACTCCACTATGGTCCTCTTGCAGGTGACAGGGAGAGTCATACATTTCCCTGGGTGGAAAGCCATGTCCCATCGTTGTTCCCAGTTTTCCAGTCGGTGGAGGTCGAGTTGTAGCTGATGTTGGTCGTGGTCAGTGGAGGAGAGGCGATAGACAGCAGTGTCATCAGCAAATAGGCGTGTCCGCGAAGTGAGTTGTTCTGGGAGGTCATTGATGTAGGCCAGGAATAGTGCTGGGCCGACTACTGCCCCCTGTGGTACACCTGAGCGCACACTGACGTAGCCTGAGGTAGCATCATTAACCACTACTGCTTGCCGCAGATTCCTGAGGAAAGCCCCGAGCCACTGGTTGACTTTGCCTTGGACTCCACAGTGGTATAGCTTATGTAGTAGGAGACTGTGGTTAACCCGGTCGAAGTCCATTATCATGATGTCGGCTTGGTGGCCTTGTTGCAAGTTCTCGCTGAGTTCTTCAGAGAAGTCCAATAGTTGTGTTTCACAGGATCTTAATTTGCGGAAGCCGTGTTGTTCTGGCCTGAGGATTTCATTGCTTTCGAGGTGATTCATCAGAGCGCTGACGATGACATGTTCTAGGATCTTGCATGGAACGCTTGTGATGGATACGGGGCGGTAGTTTGCTGGATTATAGTGCTCGCCTTTCTTAAAAACGGGCGTTATGTTGTCTTCTCTCCAGTCCAATGGGACTTCGCCTGCTGATAGAGGACTGGAAGATAGTAGTCAAAATCGGGGCCGCTTCAGTTGCCAGTTCTCTGAGTACCCGTGGACTGACGTGGTCCGGGCGACAGGCCTTGTAGGGATCTAGTTTGGTGAGAATCTTGTAAATGCCCTCCTCTGAGATGACGAGGTCAGTCAGCGTGGATGAATGTTCATCATAACTTACCTGGCACCTGGTTTGGAATTCGTCATCAGTATACTCCGTCCCTTCACTGAAGACGGCCTGGAAGTGGTTGTTCAGAGCTTGTGCTTGGGCCATAGGGTCTGTTATGAGCTGTCCACTGACCTTCAAGGGGGAGATTTTAGCCTTGGAAGATCTCTGGTGTTTGATGAAGGTCCAAAAACGTTTCAGAGAGTGGGAGCCTTCTAATGATTCGGGGTCAACTGTGATCGCATCATTGATGTATTCCCAGTAGGAGCGACGTATCTTGCGCTGGATCTGGCTGCGTAGGCTCCTAGACTCCTTCCTTAGTTCTTTCGAGCCCTGCTTCTTCATCATCTTGTACACACGATCACGTCTCTTCACCAGTTTACGGATGTCTGGAGTTATCCATGGCTTGCTGATCTTTTGGCGTGCTTCCTTGTGTGGGATGAAGGATGATATACTGTCTTAGTGAGGATGTCTCTAAACCTACTCCACAATTCCTCTGTAGTGAGGCTGACTCTCTCTATATATATATATATCTCTCTAGTTCAGCTTCAAGGTCCTTCAATGCCATCTTCATACTCTCCCAGTCGGCTTTCTTGTACAGTGGTATCTTTCGTGGAGATTGCCTGATTTTCTGTGTTGCAATATTGATTTCGCAGTATGGGATGTTGTGGTCTGATAGTCCTGGGATCACTTCGACTCTTGGGATCAGTTGTGGGCTGTTAGTCAGGAAGAGATCCAGGGTGTTTTATAATCTTGTTGATTCCATGACAAGCTGTTCCAACCCATGGTCGTGGATCATATCGATGAAACTGTTGTGGAGACGAGGATGGACAGGTTTAGGTTTCAGGGACATAGTTGCCCAATCCCTGTCGGGGAAATTGAAATCCCCTCCAATCAGGAAGTGTGCATTCGGGAACTGTATGGCTTTGTCAAGCGACTCACCGAGCTTCCTAAGGTTATCTTCATCCGCGACGTTTGGGCGGTAGTAGGAGCACAGGTAAAGGGTTTTCCTGCCATGCAGTTTCACCCCCACCCATATCATCTCGCATTCAGTGGACAGCTCGGGTACTAAGTAGCTCTTCAGACTGTTACGAACCGCAATCAGTACTCCACCTCCTTTCCTGCCTCTATCCTTCCTTTAGATGGTGAATATGTCTGGGAATACTTCGTTGTCGGTAACTGCGTCAGACAGCCAGCTCTCTGTGCCTAACAAAATGTCAGGCTTCGTGGTATCAAGCAAGTGGAGTGTTTTAGCCCGTTTCCCACCGAAGACTGGAAGTTCACTTTCAAGACTCGCAGTGGTCTATTCCTCCATTTGTTTTACTGATTTACCCTAGTGGGAGTGGAGGCGTGATGTGGTTGAAAGCTGGTCTCAGCTGGTGTTGGACTTGAGATGTCAGAGGCTGAGATTTCACATGCTGAAGGATGAGAGTTGCCAGACCAGTCGATTCCATGAAGATCAGAAGCTGTTGAACTATTGGGGTTGCCACAGATAGCGCAGTGCCATTGGACGTCTTCCAAGTGCAACTTCTCATAGCTGAGAGTAGGGATACTCTGGCAGCGGGCATGAAACCATATCCCGCAAGTGTCACATACTACGCCTTTCTCAGACCAGCTGACGGATATGTCACAGGTACCGCAGGAATAGTGGCTGTCGCTTAGTTCGGAACGGTGGGATGGACCAGGGTTAGGTTCAGGGGCGTAAGAGGTGAGGAGTAGTAGGATGGATAGGTACAGAAGTACCAGCTCTTCCTGTGATGAGTGGCAACTTTACCATGGCGTTTGCACCAGTTGTCTGCTAAAGCTTGTGTAAACAGACAGAGTCCGGTGCCAAAGGTACGAAACAATGACTTCACATGGAATTTTACTTGGTTCACATTGTGATAGTCATATGGTTTGTGAGCATCACATACTGTTAACTTGTGCACCAGAGCAATGAGCACAAGTGTAAATAGAGTGATATTCAATTTGAACATGCTGACTGGGATTCTGATGAGTGAATTTAGCTACATGGTCAATATTCAGTGTTGTAATGGGGGAAGTGGAAACCATTTACATTCGCATACCTGGCAGAGGGAGCAAATTCCTGATCCTACTAACCAATGTGGTGTTCACAACAAAGAGAAGAATGTACTCACATCAGTGCTGGCTTGTACGAGACTTGTATTATTCAGCGTGCTATAACCACAGTGGAGACTAATATGTGAAAAGTATGTAAAGATAAAATCCAATGGTGCCGTATACGAGGCTGCCCTGATCATGGTAGTAACTCTGTTTTTCTGGAGCCAAAACAAATAAAAAGGTTTCAAGACCATATAAGGAGAATCCTGGAACCTTACAATAAAAAATTGTTCAAGAAACAATCTGCTCCAAGTATAATCTTTTATGCAAATACAAAAATTAGAACGAAAATCCACAGCGGAAAAAACGGATTTTAAATTGCGGGCGCGATTAACATCGACTATCTGACTCGTCCACCATGGTTGGGTGTCGCAAACACCTGCAGGGAGTCTACTTCGACCCCGCCAAAGTCTGAAGTTACGGGGGAATCAGGTCTTTGCGCCGCACCACCTTCCGACCTATCGAGCGTGTACCGAGGAAGCTCGTCGAACAATGGCTATGGGAACAGAACGCATATGCCATACACAAGCCGGTAAGAGTTCGTTTCAAGAGGCGACGCGTTGTCGTCGGAGGACGGAACCAACAATGGCAGGCTGATCTCGTCGACGTGTCCAGTCTAAAAAGAAACAACGACGCTACGACGTTCCTACTTACGGTGATCGACGTCTTCTCGAAAGTCGCCCGATGAGTTCCGCTGAAGATCAAGTCGGAGACGTCGATGGTGAGGGCGCTGGATGACCTGTTCACCGACGATGGTGATCATCCGCTGACGTTGCAGACCGATAGAGGACTGGAATTCCTGAACCGCGGCGTTCGGGGTGTATTGGAAATGTATGATATCCATCACTTCTCCACCTACAACGAGGAGACCAAGGCGAGCTTCGTGGAACGCTTCATTTGCACGTTAAAGACGCGTATGTGGCGATACCTGACGAAAGAGACGTGGCGTTACATCGATATCCTTCAGGAACTGCTACGCCCATACAACGACACCCCCCACCGCAGCATCGGCATGCCTCCGTCGCAGGTGACTACGTCGAATCAAGTAGAGCTGTGGCAGCGGTTGTACGGCGGTCGGCACGGCAAGGGTGTGCCCAAGTACCACATGCCGGATCACGTACGTCAAGAGACGTTTCGATAAAGGCTACATGGCGAATTTGATCGAGGAAATATTCATGATACGCGAGGTGCATCCGTCCGATCCTCTCGTCTCATTTACCGCTTGACGGACGATCTCAGCGAGACTCTGGACGGAACCTTCTACGAACCGGAGTTACGGAAGGTGACGGTTCCGGTTGATAAACTGTACCGCGTTGAATCGATAGTGGAGCGACGCAAGGTGGGTAGGCGAAGAGAGGTGTTGGTGAAATGGTTCGGATACCCTTTGAAATTCGACAGCTGTATCGATGCCAAGGCCCTCGTCGGCTAGACAGACTAGCCACGCGTCCGCCACCCGTTCCCTCGACTGCCCATAACGGACGAGACGACAACGCAGGTGGTCTCCGTTACCGACGAAGATGACGAAGTCGACTCTCCGCCACAGAAAGACAGGACTCCGTGGCATCGTCGGCACCGCGTGTCCCAAAGAGGAGATCGTGTTTCTGTGTCAGGTCGTCGTCCTGTACACGGTCATCTTGGTCTGCATCTACAACCTGTCGATCGGTCACGGGAATCCGACTCTGTGGACAGTTCGTTGGATTACCTGCTACCCAGCCCGACGATGAGACAGCAACAGCAGCATGACGACGAGTGAATTCTATTTGACGTTGTTTAGCACTGCTTCCATGCATACGCACTCCGACAACACGCTGATTCACTACATCACGACGCTCTTACAACGTCTCATCCTATCGGGTCGGTGGGACTGCGGACTGGTGGAGATCCAGTATCCGCACAGTTGGCACAACGTGATAGAAAACGACTCGTGGTTCGCTGTACCGCTCCCAATAGACGAAACGACGAACGTGTGGTCCATGGTCACGAAGAGAAACAGGATCGAGTCCAGACACTATATGGATCCTTGGACACTAGTCCGCACGATCAAAGCCACCCTACGTCGCGTGTAGAGGGAAGGGCGAAATTGAGGTACAGTACCATAACACAAAAGATAACAGCGTAGTGCTACCGAATACCGTCTTCGCATGGGATATGCTTACCAGCATTCTAGGCATTCGCAACGATACGTTGCCGGCTCTCCCGCCAGATCCCGAGAAAAAGGTATACATCACAGAAGCAGACACCATGGTGAACATGGAACGAGGGCTCGAATCACTCTACGTCTACACGGATGTCGTTGAACCACCAGTCGTTGGTGACAGCCTCGTGCCACTCCTGCACATCGTCCCACTGAGCGGTAGCATGGTGACATCGTTTCGAACACCTTTGAAAAAACTCAGTACGTACCCGTGCCCTACAAAGAGTTTGGTACGATCGAGATCGATATAAGAGACGACACCGGACGACGAGTGCCATTCGAACACGGTAAGTTCACGGTGACACTTCATTTCTGACGACGACAATCGGTACTGTTCTAGAGATGAATTACAACGATTACTACGCTCGTCAGGCGGGCGGTGCGCTTCCCTATTTCGCGGGTGCCCGATACCAACGAGGACACGAAGTAGGAAGTCAATTCGGAGGTCTACTGCGTAGCGACATGCCACTCATCGAGAGAGGCGCCGTGGCGTTGGGAAGGAGAGCGGTATCATCCGGCGCGCACATAGCCGACGACGTTTTGTCGGGACAGAACATCACGCGGCCGCCAAACATCGTGTCACCGCTGCCGGTAGGGACATGGTGAGCGACGTCTTGACCCCTGGCGTGCAACGGCGTAAGCGTATAAGACGCGCTCGTGACTCCCTCGACCAACACGTACCGTACCGCGCCTACATAGAGACGCTGCTCAGTTACGGAGATGATGCCAAGGAGACGCTGATGAGTCAGATGATGAGTCAGATGTGGAAAAACGACACGGGCAATCGCATGGAATCCGTCGAAATAGCCACCGGTGATGCAGCCAACGCAGAGTTCGTCACCAGGCGTAACAAGATCGCTGGGAATCACGTGGTCGACATTATGGGTCGTGTCCACGTGGACCTCTTCCTCCAGTATAAATACGCATCAACGGCGTAGAGTCAATATACGTCTGGTGCGCAGGAGGGATACGTTCGCGCTCATGGCCGGCGGAGCCAATCCCGACTACAAGATAAACATAGTCAACGTCACACTGTTCTTCACGAAGGCCATACAAGAAATACAATAAATACGTAGCTGTTTATGTTTTATGAAACTTTTAGTAAAATGCAGCAATTTTTTTCAGAAATTGACAATAATCTTGACATTATTGATTAAACTGTTATGGTATTAACATCCTATACTCTCTTGTTCTAGTTTAAGCTTCTATCTCCTGCGATTGTAATCAACGGTACCACGTGACTCTAATCACATTCTACGCGTAAACACACACACACACCCATGCTCACACCCCCCCACCCCACCCCCCACACACACACCTGAATTTGGCTTTGTGGAGTCGTCGAGTCTTATGGAGGGGGTGCCACCCGAATATGAGTTGTCCACACATTCTGGTCCACGTGTAATTTTATAGTTTAAACTACATTTTGTTCATAATTTTCGAAGAAAACTCTCCTATGAACCGTTATTATTATTATTATTATTTATTATAATATATATTATTTATTTGTCTGCATGCCATAAAGAAACATTACATTTGTCTATAGAATATCCAGTTCTGCCGTCACTAGTTGAAGCAGTGGGTAGTTACCATGGCCACTTTATGTATTAATTAGATAATAATTATGGTAACTGACAACGATCAGATTATTTGCTAAATGTTTGTAATCCTCACACCAGGTAAATCGCCTACTTATGTTACTGAATGCATTACTGCAGTGGTACCATGATCGCGAAAATTAATTGGTGAACATAAATTGTTGAAGAGACTCGTGTGAACCAAGGGGACGGGTCGAAGTCACAGGTGACTAACGGAAAGCAGGCAATCAACGCGTGTGCCCTTCGTCACGCAGACAACATTATTTAATTAAGACACTTTAATTAAATCACTATATTTGAACACAATTTGAACCAGGCAAATTTTCGAATGGATTGACAATACTACAGGTACACTTTGGATAAATATAATTAAAACTTCCCTCGGTGAGTGACCCCCACCACTGACAGTAATAACACCTTCGTCCACATGCGTACCTACAGCCGTCAAACATGCCGCGGTCTTGTACTGCCTACAAATCAAACCCTATTTAATTTAATATAGTTGTAGAGACGCTTCTGTCCTTCACAAGAGGTAACTCGACCCAACACTTACGTAGAGTTGTCCATTGGTGAGAACTTAATCAATCAACTACTCCCATTTGGAAGACTGCTTCCACCAACGCACCTGCTCTACAAGTTGACCCGGAGTTCGAGGTCGACACGCATCGGTGCATTAGTGGCTACGCTCCGGTAGTTCTATCGCTGACAATTAGCTGCGTCGGTTATACCGACCTAGCGCCGTTGCCTCCCCAGAAACTAGCAAATCCCCATACTTATAAACTCCATATCCCGAGAACCACGCAGATAGCATGATCATGAGCACACAGTGCTGCTTCACAGGGAAACCAAATCCTTGGATTAATTAGGCGAAATATAACGGAGTAGTAGTAGTAGTAGTAGTAGTAGTAGTAGTAGTAGTAGTAGTAGTAGTAGTAGTAGTAGTAGTAGTAGTAGTAGTAGTAGTAGTATTAGTACTAGTAGTAGTAGTAGTAGTAGTAGTAGTAGTATTTTATTAGAGTCTCACTCCATGTATACATGCAATAAAATACAAGACAAATAAATATATTACATTCAAAGTTAGCACTGTATACAAAGACCACTCAAAAAGAGTTATGAGAGACTTGTAAAAACACAAATGTACAAATAAAAACAGTATTAATTTAATAAACATGTGCTATTATTTTGTTGTATTGTGTAATCTTGTGTGCAGTGGTTTTGGAGGGTGCTGGCAGTTTTACTTGTTATATTGTCATTACTCAATAAACATACAAATTTATCTTGATCATTCATACTGGAAAAAGCTGGATCATTAATTGTTGCATAGCCTATTAGTTCTTTTCGTTCGTTAAAATATAAAGGGCATTTCATTAAAACGTGAAACTCATTTTCTATTTGATTCGTGCAATTATAACGTCCAGTTTCAATTCTGATTGGTGCCGCGCCACATCGACATTTTGCAAGTGCTGATCAAATACTTCTAGTCATAATTTTCTTAACATAATGCTCAGTTAAAATGTAGTTTATTTCTACTACCATTTCTGCCCTCTTCTCTATTTATAATATGAAGCCATTGCTGTTCCTGTAATACAGACAGGCAAACATCTGTGTGTTCTATTATAGCCTTTACATTAACATGGTCTCTTATATTAGTAAGATTATGCATATTTAAATCATTATAACGATGGTATACGTCGTAGCCCCAATTTCGTTTCCCACTTACGGCCATTTCCATCATCCATAGAAACACACGTTTTGTCACTCTAGATACATCCATATTGATCAAACGACACCAGAGCCTAGTGACAGATAGCCATTGTTGGTGAGTCGGGGTTTTCCACCCCATTTCACCCTGTACTGCTGCTGATGGGGTATATTTACCCACACCTAGGAAAAATCGACAGGCCCTATTATGTATGTTATTTATGACCGAATATTCCTTTGTACCCTCACAGCAGAATCATAGTTAATAGTGGAGAGCACCGTATAGTTTTGTAAAACCGTTAAAAGGCATTCCTCCATTACACTTTGTCTTAGCCATTAACAAACCCAGAGCTCTGTTCGCCGTAGTAGCTACTGTTTTATCATCACCTGATAATCAAGGTATTCAGTTAAAATCAAA
Organism: Escarpia spicata; assembly: GCA_963995525.1. Classification (NCBI taxonomy): domain Eukaryota; kingdom Metazoa; phylum Annelida; class Polychaeta; order Sabellida; family Siboglinidae; genus Escarpia; species Escarpia spicata. The sequence goes on along the minus strand of OZ023213.1, from coordinate 54,690,876 downwards.
CCTAAATATTTATACTTATTTACGATGCATATGTTTTGGTCACCTAGATGAAAATCGCAAGTAGTCTCAGATATCGATGGATTACAAAAATGTACAATTTGAGTTTTGTCTTTGTTAATAGACATGCCCCAGTCATGGCAACATTTCCAGATAACATTTAGCTATGTCTGCAGTTCTTCTGCTGATTCGGCCAGCACCACAATATCATCTTCGTATGCTTACATTGTAACAATTTCGCCTCCGATCTTAACACCTTTACCCGTGCCTTTTAATTCAGCTGATAAATCGTTTATAAACATATTGAACATGATAGGTAATATAACACATCCCTGCTTAAGCCAGCATTCAACATTTAACCAGTCAGACTTTAAGTTGTTGACCCTATCACAACATTTGTAATCAACATATAATGATTTCAAAGCCTCAAGCATTTTCCCTTGTATGTTTCCCTAATTTTTTCCCAGAGGAAATTTCTATTGATACGGTCATAAACTTTACTAAAATCTACGAAACATGCAAACGTTTGCTGTCGGCATTTCTGTCTAGCATTGATTGTGTTTGTAATGGTAGATAGGTGGTCGATACAATTGCGACCTGGTCTAAACCCATTTTGCCCATCACACAAAAGGTTGTTGCCCTCTACCCACGATATAAGACGATCATTTAAAATAGAGCAGTATATTTTATACACATGGGAACTAAGCGTAATTCCCATATAGTTCAATGGCACTCGTGGATCAGACGTACAACACTTGGGTATCGGGGTTACAATGCCCCGACGCCATGCTTCAGGAACCATACTATTGTTAAACATTTGTTTAAATAGTTCGTAAAGGAAGTATATGACATTTTCATTGACCAGCGTCTCGACTGGGATGTTAGCATCACTCAACGCTTTGTGTTTCTTGGCCTTGTTTAAGGCCAGGCGAATGTTCTCCTTAGAGATAGGCCCATCAAGGTGGTCATTATGACCCAGTGAGTGGGTCTCTACCGGCGGTTGATAGTCAATTGTTTGTTCGTAATTGACAGGGTTCAGCAGAGTGTGAAAGTCAGTTCTCCATTTATGTAATATCACGCTTTGATCAGTGGATGTGGAGCCGTCCTCTAGCATCACTTCCATTGGTATATCATGGATGCGTTCTTTTTTATCCCTAATTTTTCAATATGCTTCCAGAAAGCATTTGGATCATATGACGGCAGATCAAATAGTTTTTCTTGTTGTTGACTCCACGATTTGCGTTTGGCAGCTTGCACGTGCCTATCAAACATTTTCTGGGCTACCTTCATTTCCGCTTTCAGGTGCGGTTTATTTTGTTCGTCGCCCTTAATCCACAATTGTTCATTTGTTGTGAGGTTATTCCATAGTTGAGTAAGTTCATTTGTCCACCATTGTTTCTTGATCCGTCTGCGCTTATTACTGAGCACTGAGTGGTTTACATGGACCACTTTTTGAAGTGTATCTTCCATCACCGTTTCAACATGTTCGCAGAAACTATAATATGCATTGTTCAGATTTTGTTGTGTTAAATTAGATCTTTGAGTGAACTGCATGAGAGTAGCACAATGTTCTTGTGTTGTGTCGTCATCGAGAAATGACTGGTCAATGCCTTCTAATTTATATCTCGTTCTACATGGGATTGTTGGGGTCGGATCTGTATTATCGTAGCATTCCATGCAATCCAGGAATAAAATCCATGTCAATATTGAGTGGTCTAGGATGGTCTTGCGTGGGTCAATAATTGATACACACCCAGAATCATTAAATATATTTCGTGCCGAGGTTATTTTAAAGTCTGTAAACGACGCCAAACGCTCATGCGGTACAAGGCAATAATCAACGACAGCCAAACCTTTGGTTGAAACAGATGTGAAGTCGTTTATCGACGAACCGCGACCGTTCAGCATGCAACAGTTTGATGATATTAAAAGGTCGATGAGGTATTGTCCATGTGAATTCACTTTAAAATCAATAATTTTTCTCTCAGAAATGTCATCCACACCTTCAATGTAATCATGCTCACTGCCACAACGGCCATTGAAATCGCCACATCTGAAGAATATTCCAAGTTTCTGGTATCGGTATATATGTGATACTAGTTCGTTGTAATAGGTTTCGGGGTCAATGTAACGTGATGACCCGTCAGGAGGAAGGTAACACACACACATCCTAAAACTAGTATCCGAGCTCTTGCTTATGAAAGGTATCCACATTATTCCTTCCACAGATGTGTCTAGAATGTTCACATTAAAATCATGCAGCAGAGCATCTTTTACAAAAATGCCTACCCCACCTGACCCTGACTTGGCCCGACAGTTCAGGTTTGTGCGATTATGCCCCCACCATTTATATCCATTAATTTCTAGCGTGTTTGCATCTGTAAGATATGTTTCCATCAAGGCGATTACATCCGTGTTGAGGTGTTTAACACATTCTGCCCTCACTTGGTAGTTGTCGGTGTTTTTGTTTAGCTTCCACCCGTTAACATTCCAACATCCCACGGACACATAGCGACGACCGCGCACATCTGATCTATTGTCGCGCTCCCGACGTGTCCCTCGATTTCTTGGGTTTCGAACACGACTGCTTCCTAGCTCATTGTTCATGGTGGTTGATGGGGAATTGTGAGATTTTTTCCCTAACGTATAGGGAGAAAGAGCTAATAATACAAAACAATAGTGAGGCCTCATTTAGAATATTGTATACAAGCGTGGAGGCCATATCGCAGGAAGTACATAGATATGCTAAAAAGAGTACAGAGGAGAGCAACTAAAATGATACCAAAACTGAGGGATCATAGTTACGAAATACGCCTAAACAAATGTGGTTTAACAACACTAGAGACCAGGAGATTGAGAGGAGATCAGATAGAAATGTCTAAAATATTGAATGGTTATGAAAATATGGATAGAAATATTTCTTTCTCAGTTAAGAAAGATAGAAGGACCAGAGGACATAAAGTTACATTAGTAAAGGAGCAGTGTAGATTAGATGTAAGAACATTCTCATTTTCACAAAGGACTGTAAATGAATGGAACAGATTATCTCCTGATTGTGTTGGCGCTAGTAGCGTGAATATGTTTAAAAATAAAATCGACACACAAATTAAAAGGGCGGGATACACGTAGATAAAAAGTATTGGACTTCCTTGTCCACATGCCATCTTGAGTTACTTTTCTGGAAGGAAATCTTATTAAATCTTCATAAATCACACTAAACATGTGCTCGCAAGTGGTAGAATGAATAATTATTATACTGGTAGATTTTCAGAAACGTTTCCACAAGAAATAACGTTTTGATCTTGATTGCCTACTGGTTAACACTCATGTGGAGTCAACTGATATAACTTGTTATTTAAAGTGAAAACCCACGAAACAGGTGGTGGAAAACATATGTAGCTGATTATAAAGTTGCGGAGTTATTTGGATTGTCAAAGGACGTTTCATGAGATACCAAAATGAACAAATATATTTTCTTTATTTGTATTTTTCACACACACACACACACACACACACACACACACACACACACACACACACACACACACACACACACACACACACACACACACACACACACACACACACACACACACACACACACACACACACATACACACACACACACACATATTCATTCACCACGCACACAAAGCACACGCACGCACGCACGCACGCACACACAAACACACATACACACACCACACATGCACACGCTGGAACGCGCGCAAACACATGCATCATGATATAAAAATCAATAAATAAAGTGTTTGAAAATCACTTGAACAGCGTCACTTTCAAGCGTGCGATGGGTTGTGCATAGGTATTTATAATTTCGCACAAAGATTATCCGTAGTGGGCGCCACATCGAAAAGAATCGTGAAATCTCGTTGACATTCTCGTGCGGAATCAACAGAGGGCATCATTGAATAGACTACGTATCAGTGCTCTTGGTGCCTATAGATTAACGTGCAATCAATGCAGCCAAGCGTTTTGTGCGGTTTTTTCATTGTGATCAATGCTGTTCCCTCCATTATTTGATAGGATAATTGATGATAAGAATGATGCCACAATGTCTGATAGAAGTGTTGAAAAATAATGCGCACGAAACCAATTAAATTGCAGCTAGGTCCCAATGTAACACATGAGCATCCAACATTGTCGTCTGTAAATTTCAGGTTTTGCGAAGAGGGACACGCAAAGGTAATTAACAGAGTGAGGGATGACTTGACTTAAATGCCAATGCCAAGTCCAACCCTCGCAATTTTCCTGGAAGTAACACCCCTCCATTTTTTTCTGTCTAGATCACACCGCTCTGCTGTTAAAAGCGGGAGTCCAGTGTCCTGTCTAACTTGGTCAATCCACCTCTTCCGCTGCCTTCAAATTATTCTGTGTCCTTTAATGCGTTCCTTGAAAACTATTTTATGAGGCTTTCGTTTGGCATACGGCAGATATGTCCAAACCACCGAAATCTTCTATGTCTGATGACATTTGAGATGGATTGAGGGGTGAATGTCTCCCCTCTGATCTGACCATTTAATAATCTGTCTGCCCTAGTAACACCTCTGATAGACTGTAAGCAATGCATCTAAAAAATTCAAGAGACTGCATCTCTTGCGATGCGATCGTAGGGTCCAAGTTTGTGAACAATAGATAGCTTTCATTCTTATTGAGATGCGTCTGTTTAAAAATATGCTATTTTTGCGTCTATCATAGGCTTATGATGCTAAGGCCATTCGCCTTTCAATCTCTCTCTCTCTCTCTCTCTCTCTCTCTCTCTCTCTCTCTCTCTCTCTCTCTCTCTCTCTCTCTCTCTCTCTCTCTCTCTCTCTCTCTCTCTCTCTCTCTCTCTCTCTCTCTCTCTCTCTCTCTCTCTCTCTCTCTCTCTCTCTCTCTCTCTCTCTCTCTCTCTCTCTCTCTCTCTCTCTCTCTCTCTTTATTTCTCTCTCTTCGGCGCTATCTCTCTTTCTCCCTCTCTTTCGCGCGCGCTGTCTCTCTCTCCCTCTCTCTCTCTCTCTCTCTCTCTCTCTCTCTCTTTCTCTCTCTCTTTCTCTCTCTCTCTCTCTCTCTCTCTCTCTCTCTCTCTGTAGAAGCTATACGTTGCCTAGCAAGAGAACTCTCTCACAGTCTCGAATTCTTCATTTTCTAGGATATGTTTGTCTGAAGAGGTGGTTATATTGCATTTGGAGAGTTTGGTTTTCATATCCCATTTGTGTCAGGTGCTTCCTTGAGTTCCTTGACTTTGCACCAATAGTTTTCAGTATCTCTTCGTAAGAGAACGGAGTTTTAATTGGTCCTGGCATGTTATCTGGAATGTTGTCAACTGCTTAGTCTTTTCTTGACCAGTTTGTATGAAGATGTTTCTGGAAGTAGATTTCCCAACATCTTAATACCTCAGCTGAAACCGTTTTCAGATTTCCCTCACTACCTTTTCAGCAGCCGTGAGATGTTTACGAGACTTGTTATTCAGTTTTCGCACGTTTCTGAACAGGCTATGCACATTGTGTTTTCTTGAAGACTTGTTCCATATGTTCTGTCTATGCCCTCAAGCTCTTTTCTCTTGTGAATTCGTATTGCCTTCTTCACTAGTCTGTTCTTGGCGCTGTATACTTCTTGCTTCAAGTTATTTGACGTGTTCTTCAAATATTATATGCGTTCTTGTCTCTTTTCCTCACACTCAGTTGCTAGAACTGATGGAAAATTGGTTATTTGTTTTCTGTTTCAAAATGCATAAATACTTATGATATTGTAAAGGAGATTACCTCCTGATTATTAAGTCATTTCAAAAACCAGCTCACCCACTATATATACATAATACCAGATCTAAAAATAAACACTTTTACAACTTCAGATGCGACAACAATAAAAATAAAAAATATATTAAATAGCTATCTTCCAGTAGAGTCCAGATAATTAAGATAATTTAGCAAAACAAAATTTATTAGACATTAAAAATGATGCTATTAGTAAAAGAGCTTCTCGCCTGATTTGTAAGATATCTCAATACCCAATGTTTTAGTAGATACGGGTACCTCAAAAATACGATATAATAAATAGTACACAAATAAGCTGGCTTCCTGATTATTAAGATGATTGAACAAAAACTGTTTCACTAGCCATTTAAATTGAGTCTTGTTAGAAGCACCTTGTATGTTATATGACAATTCATTCCATGGCTGTTTACCTGTGTAATTAAAATAAGTTTGACCAATTGATTTAACATATGGCACGTGAAGAGACGAAGTACTAGATCTTGTATTTATACCGTGATGCTTGCAAGTTACGTTGAAATAATCGGACAAATGATGTGGTGCTTTGTTGTTGACAATATCATAGACAAGGTTCAACTTTAGTTGTTAAATCCGTAGATCCACGGATAACATATTGACATGTCTAAACTCCGTTAAACCAATATGGGTTCTGATTGGTGCATTAAGAAGGAACCGGATTATCTTATTCTGGGTACACTGTAGTATAGCTTTATATTACTTAGTTGAACCGGAGAATCACGATGAATGAATGAATGAACGTTTATTCAACAACAACAACAACAACAACAACATAATACATGCACAGTATGGTTTGCTGCTGCTGCTGCTGAAAGGACATAGCTGAAGTCATAGACTTATGTGTTGCTATGCCCTACTCGAACTAATGAACAGGCATAGTCAAATTTATATTGTATTAAGGCAGATGTCAATATGTTTTCCTGGTGACATTTCTTGTTTGCCTGTACGATAACTTTAATTTGGCATTTGATTTACTAATTATTTTCTCAACCACTCCTTCTCCAGTTAGTGACTGATCTAAATCTTCACCTAAGTATTTCACACGCGTCTGACATGTCAATGTGTTGCCAGCACATGTCACCAGGATTGAAATACTCGTATGTAGTTTACGTTTGGACCCAAACAGGATGGATTCAGTTTATCCTAGATGAAGTGACAGTTTGTTGTTTATCAGCCATTCTCTGGCAGCCTCAAGCTCTGAAGAAAGTCTTTCTTCGATTTGATGGGTGTTCTTTTCTGAAACTATGAGAGCCGAATCGTCAGCATATAAAAGACGTTTGCATTGAACAACCGAGGAAATATAATTAACATATAGGCCACTGACTGATAATAATTGTGTAGATGTATCATGCCAAGGGTGTTCATTCTGTTATTTTATCAATCCGCTGCTTGAGAATCCGAAGATGAATTCGCCAGGCGATACCGGAGCATTGACTTGTTTTAAATTGCGATAACTTGTAGTTGTTTAATTAAACGTGTCGACTGACAGACGCGGAGTAGCGTTGAGTGACATGCGGTCACGTGTCAGCAGAAAGCACATCCTGAAGGAGGGCGGTCACTTGGTTGCAGTAGGATGCTTGTACAACTAGGCGCAAGTGAATTCACGACGGACTTACATATTACAGTTTTATTACAACAATGCAGTCTTATAATAGATTAATTATAGTGATGACAGAGAAAGTCAAGACATTAACACTTCCACTAAAAATGGTAGTCCATATAGAATTAATGGCTTCATCTTCGGCATGCGTGTAGGCCTGATGTATGAAAAACAAATCATCTTATCAGAGACATTGTCTCTATTTTGCAAACATTAAGTGGTTTCAGCTGCCGTGTACATAAATATCGCCGTAGTCTTGTGACGAAATATATTGTGAGCAAATGTCACCAATACCAAACTTAGCTACCGGGTAGCTTAAGATAGTCATAGTTTTTGTGTGTTTTGACGATTGTTTTATACATTTGTGTGATCATTGTCCATGAGCCAAGCCTGCAAAAGTTGATTATCAAATTGAGGGACTAATCACCACTATGATTTTCAGTTACACCAATATCTGAGGTGTCCGAAAATGGGTGATTGACATTTCATTTGTTACCTTTTTGGACGCCATTTTTAAACATGGCTGCCATTTTCAAGTGGAAGTCAAGCTATTCAAAACGTGTGACTTACAGCCAAATAAACTGATTGGATCTTAAAGTAGTATAACAAAAATTTATCGTAATAACATTCTGAATACGGCAATATTTATATAATCTTTCATTTATCACCATAGGCAACATTATAGGGAGATTGTGAAGAAAACGCAAAAAAATGCACCTTCAGTTTTGGTAATGTTTTGATGACATAGATGATAATTTTTTTACTTGCCATTTTATATATCTTCTGTACTGCTTTTATATGTTGTAGGTACATCAAAAGATAAACCAAATAATGTTACTTTGTGCTTTTATCTTTATTAGCTGAGAACAAATAATTATATTAATACTTTCATAACAAGTTAATGTATTTGCAACTCCTAACTGATTCCTCCTTAATACCTAGTTTTGTTTAACCACATTTTCTTAGGCGTGTTTCGTAACCGAGATCTCTCAGTTCTGGAATCATATTAGTCGCTCTCATATGTACTCTTTCGAGCACGTGTATTGTACAATATGATAAGTTATAATACATGACAATATGCACAAATTCATATATCCAAGGCTACTTTAGAAATAAGACTTCGTTCTATAAGAAATTAGGGTGCTATTATTTGAAATTATTTCAGCACAAGATTAAGTTTACGACTTATTCAATAATTACTTACAAATGTTTACTTAAGCAATTCATCTTACACAATGATGTTAATATACAACATATTTTTCGATCACAATTATGTCTTTTACAACTCCACGCTGTTTTTGTTTTCAATATCATGATATTTACATTGAAATATACAATAGGAAGTATAACGTTATATAACGTTCCTCCCTTGTTGTGTTCATTATGTTATTATATATGGTTTGTCTTAATTTGATTTGAATTGTACGTATTGTAATGAGATACAATCAATTTGATTGGATTTGAAGGCGACGGGGTGGTCATTTGTCGAAATTCGCCGCCTGCGTGTGTGTTGATTTTGGATGTTTAACAAGATTTAACATTCCATATCCAAAGCTACATGCTTCATAGGACACGATGACGTGGAGCTCAGTGGTGCAGTGACCACAGCTTCGGGCTCTCGACCGAGATAACCTATGCTGCGATGTCAAACCTTAGGCAAGTTCGTTCAATTTATATTGCTCCAGTTAATTCAGCTGTGTGAATGAGTACCTGGCTACAGACAGTGGCGGATATGTGGGTATGAATAGTCTTCGCGCATTAATTGCACCGTGGCCGGATGCTTCGCAGAGAAGTCGAGATGGTCTTCAATTGAACAGGTCTGCCCGGGAGTTAAGTGTAATAGCGCTTTGAGTAGTCCTGAGGACTGGATACTGCGCTCTATAAGAACATACCTTTTTACTTGTCTATAATAGGGAAGTCTTAGGCTTATCGAGTTTACAAAACGTTTTCCTTTAGATAGAGTCCGAACATAGGCCTACTAGGCAATAATAAGCTTTGGATTGGTTGATAAATAACAAGATGGCGCCGAAACATACCGACACTGATTTTTTCGAAATTAAACAATCATTTAACCACTTATGTAAAAACTTGTACGATATGAAAACGACCACAGCAAAATACGAAAGACAACTGGCCGACCTCATGCAGATGTTGAAAACAAAAGATGAACAGATAAGTCAACTGAGTACTGGTGTTGAAACCATAGAAACGGCCGTGAACAACCTCGAGCAACACTAAAAAAAAAGAACATCATAGTGACCCGCCTAAATATCCACTCTTTCGCCCACACTGCCGCATCTCGACCAAACACCAGAACGACCACCCCAGCCGAACAATCGAGTGGGGAGACTGCAACAATGAACCAGAAGTTCATTACGTTCGCTCATAACAAGTTACACGTCGACATTCCGGAGGTAGAAATCACAGCGATACACGACCTGCCCCAACGCCGAGACGGAACAACCCCCATTATCGTCCAGTTCCTGACCACCGAGAAACGAACAGAAGTCAGGCAAAACAGCAAGTCGCTGAAAGGAACGAACCTGTATCTAAATGACCATCTCTCACGTCTGAACAACGAACTCTTCCACCACGCCCGCACACTCCGCAGAGACAAGACAATCCACAGCACATGGACAACCAACAGCATCATCTCCTCTCCAATTCAAGTCCAATTCAAGTCCGTGGACACGCTGACTTCAACAAACTATAAACAATGACTGACAACAATAACAGGGATATAAATGCAACATATGATGTGGATATAAATCCAGTATATCTGATGCCAATAATGGTGAGAATATACTACAACATGATGTAAGCCTAACAGATGATGTTGATTTATTAGGACATAAAGTTAATCTAAATGTAGTTCAACTCCAAGAAGACAATGCACATGAGCTTGGTCCAATAACTGATCCCAATAATAACTTTTTTAATGATAACTTACCTTGTAAATATTATTCAAATCCACGATGGAGAGGTATCTCCATTAATATTAAAGATAAACGTTTTAAATTAATTCACTCAATGCAAGAAGTCTAAATGCAAATTTCAAACAAATTGAGAGCTACATTCATGCTTCTGATATAATATTTGATGTAATTGCCATCTTGGAAACTTGGAATGATCCTAAAGCAATTCAACGCCATAACCTATATACGTATAAGTCTTTTAATGTCTGTACAGAAAATGTTAGAGGAGGTGGCGTTGCTATTTACGTACAAAATGGCATGACACTGTTTCTATATGGAAATTTTAATGTAGACAATTTAAAACATGACAACAATTTAGGTATAAAATATGTTAATGACACCATGTATAGTTTAGGCCTGTATCCTCATATCACTAAGCCAACAAGAATTACTCGAGATTCAACCAGTCTGATTGACAACATTTTTACAAATGCCATAAACAAGCGAACTATAAATGGTATTTTAATCAGCGAAATAACTGACCATTTTCCAATATTTACACTATGTGGAGATGAAATAACTATAAGGAAAATAGAAATGCACAAAAATGTACGAAATCATCAAAATGAAAACACAAATTCTTTTATAGCAGATTTAAGAAGTGAAACATGGGAAAATGTGTTTAGTACAAAATGTGTTGAAGTAGCTTATGGCATATTTATTGATTAATTTATGGAAAAATATGATAAACATTGTCTAGTCAGAAAAATAACCAAACAACACGTAATGAGTGATTAGCCATGGTTCACAACTGGCTTGAAAAATGCTTGTCACAAGAAAAACCACTTGTATAGAAATTTCTTTAAAATAGATCACAAGAAATGGAACATTGTTACAAAACTTATAACAAAAATAAACTAACCACAATACTAAGAAATGCAGAAAAAGAATACTATAGAAAAATATTGGATGACCAACAACAAAACAGTAAAGAAATTTTGAACATCTTAAATACACTTATTAATAAACGGCAAAATGAATCTTGTTATCCTGAATATGTTGTAATGGAGGGTAGAAAAATTACCAAAAAGAAAGACATAGCGGATGGATTTAGCATCTTCTTTTCGAACATTGGCAAAGAGCTAGCTGCTAAAATAGATCCACCGGTAAATGATGCCTCATTTCATGACTATCTTCAAAACAAAAATAAAAACAGCAAGTTCTTAAGTCCAGTAAGTGACGAAGAAGTCAGCGGGATCATCGGTGCATTTAAAAACAAAACCTCAACAGACAGTAATGATATAAATATGAATATCATAAAGAAAGTTATGCAATCAATTACTATGCCATTAACAGCAATATTTAACATGTCGTTTGAAAAAGTGTTTCCTTTTAGAATGAAAGTAGCCAAAGGCACACTTATATTTAAAAATTGTTCAAAAACAGAATTTAACAACTACAGTCCAATATCCTTGTTGTGTCAATTTTCTAAAATACTTGAAAAAACTGTATAATAAAAGACTCGAAGAATTTGTTAATACAAATTATATCTTGTCCAACAGTAAATGTGGCTTCCGATCCTCAATGTCCTCCTCACATGCATTGACTGACCTGGTCGAAGAAATTAATACATCATCAGATACAAAAATACACACTTGGCGTTTTTGTTGACTTAAAGAAAGCATTTGACACCGTAAAAAACTAAATTTCTATGGTGTTCGTGGTGTGGCTGAGAAATGGGTAGAAAGTCATCTAAGCAATAGAAGTCAATTTGTCAAAATAGATGAATGTTCATCTAATCTACTAAATGTGTCATGTGGAGTACCACAGGGGTCTGTGCTAGGCCCAAGACTGTTCATTTTATATATTAATGACATATGTAATGTATCAGAACTTGTTAAATTTGTGTTGTTTGCAGATTATACCAATATAGTATATTCTGACACGGATGTACATAGACTAAAACATGTTGTTAATTATGAAATAGATAAACTATATACATGGTTCACTGTTAACAAATTGTCTCTGAATATATATATATTTTTTTAACTACATTATCTTTGGTAACCGTAAGATAACTATTGACTTAGATATCACATTTTGCAATCACAGAATTAATAGATTTAACATGACAAAATTCCTTGGAATAAATATTGATGAAAAACGTACCTGGAAATATCATATAAACAATGTGAAGACCAGGCTGTCTAGAATAGTTGGAGTACAGTATAGAGCAAGTCATATCCTAGGAAACAAAAGTTTACTTACTTTATATTATTCATTCTTCTTACTAATAATGTGTTATTGTTATGAAATTTGGGGAACTACGTAAACCACCAATGTACATTGTATTACAATCTTACAAAAGAGAGTGATTAGACTGGTATATTATGTTGATAGGCTGCATCAACTAATACGTTATTTAATAGATGTAGAGTACTTAGATTTCAAGACTTAGTAGACTTTAAGATCTTGTCAATTATGTATAAAATGTATAACAATTTACTAGTACCTGTCAATGTGCAGTGTTTGTTTACAAAACAAACTTTTTCACTCTCTTCCCGAGTTCAATATCAATATGTCCGACAATATGTATGAACTAACGTTAAACTAACGTGTTTAGCAATCTATGGTGTAAAACGCTGGAATTCATTACCTTCCAGTACTACAATGGTGTCAACATTTCATGCATTTATTTGCAAATTAAAAAGGAACATGATCTACAAATATAGCTAAAACAGGTCATTGGTAAAAAAATTGCACAACACTGTTATCAATAAGTGAACATATCGGAACTAACAATATGTTTGTATTGTAATTTGTTGCAAGCCAATATAGATTATTAATTGTCACATAAGTACTACTATCAATGAGTTATTTTGTGTATTTATATTGTAATAGCCAAAAATAACTAACATTGTGCTATTATGTAATATCTGCCATATTCCATGTGTTGTAAGTAAATAATTCTTAGGGGTATGCAACTACAAGAGTTACTTCAGTATACCACTTTTTCTGACATACTCATTCTGATATACCATAAACACTGTATGTATCTTTTGTTGGAAAAATTAACATTTACTTACTTACTTACTTATAAGTGGTATACTTACAATGTAAACGTTCATTGTTTTTGCTGTCTCCTATTTCTTTGCACAGTATACGAGACGAGAACCGCGAGACGTGTCGTGTAAGTCAGGGCAATTGGTTCACCTCGCACATCATTCCTCACTCGTTTTTCTGGTCACATGAAGTCTGTATAGTTTCGAAAAAAGTGCATATAATTGCAGCTGGTCGGATGTTTGCGCGACAGCCAAGTCTGTGTAGTCGGACTCCGTACTACAATAACACTGGAGTGCAATCGACTTTCGTCTCGAGAGCATGGTTGTTTAGGGCTATAGTTCTACTGCCAATTTTATTGTTAGACCCTCTATCATGGTTTTGTACAAACTGCAACGTTGGCTGTATATTCCGAAAAAATAGTTAAGCCTCAATTTCGTACACTTATTTATTTTGAAAGAATTGTTAAAGATAACATTAATAATATATTGTGTTAAGCAAATGCATGCGGCCCAATTTAGAATATTAATTTTTTTTCTCACAATTATATGAATTTTGGCAATGTCTTTCCATGGGCGTGACGTCACAATATAATTCCCGTGTTGGCTACATAGTTCCCGTGTGCTGATGTAACCTGCCCGGGTAAAAGGGACGTAGAATTGCTCGTGACGGCTGCACAATCACGCGACCGCAATACGATGTTACGTCATAATAAGCAACATGGGCGTCGGACCGGGGAGGGGGGCGCATGAGTGAGCCGAGCCCTAATAATTTAGTTGGAGGAGCAGGATATAGGATTTGTCCCGCAATATCTATGGAATGTGGGTGCATTTCGGGGGTATAATTGGAGGTTTTTGGTCAATCTCGGGATGGTGGGTGGGAGTGGGGGGTGGAAATTGATGGTTTTGGGCTCAAGGTTGGGGATTTTTGGCGACCCTCAATGGGGATGCAAATAGAGGTTCTTGGAGAGCTTCAGTGTGATGTTTTTGCGAACTTCGGGGGAGGGGTGCAACTCGAGGTTTTTGCATAATCTCAAGATGCGTGTTTTGGCGAGTCTCAGGTGGGTGTGTAAATCGAGGTTTTAACTTATTTACACACTGTTTATTGCGAAAAGATTACGACACTATCATTTCACTGATTTGTACCACTAGTGTGCACACATTTCACAGCACTGTGGCTAATTTACGAAAACACAAACGAAAGGTGTTGGTCTGTAAAACAACGGTTGGCAAACATATGACATGACGTATGTGTTACGTTTACATCGTAATACTAATAAACTACTATACGAACCGCTGTAAGATTCCTTCAGGCACTACATGACACAAAAGCATCAACTGAAGTTATATTGCGTCACCTGCCGACATTACGACATTTCTTACATCCGCCTAACAACCACCGTCTACACCCATTTGTTGCTATCCTTCACTACTGCTTAGTCAGCAACTTTGCAGCACGTGATTAAATTTTCTTGCCTTTACCGAACTTCTTCGAACATTTGTTCAGGCAGTCGTTGACTTTTCGTTTGCAAAGTTGGATTTTGAATCCACTTTTGTCGTAACGGCAACCAAAGCCACGCCAAAACTGACGTAGACAGAGACGGTTGCAGTAAGCGTGTTTAGCAGACACCTTGGCGCTGGAGCAGAACTGTTGGTGAAGCAACAAGACGCACACGGCGAGTAACTGCAACAAGATCATATTGAGTGAACGACTGTGTCTGTTGGACCTGTAGGCAACGGCACAGTCATTTGTCGGAGTTTGCTGTTTGTGGGTCAGTAGACCTCGCGTTGGAAAGGGTGGTCGTGTTGGTCGTCGCAACAGACTTTATATCTTCTCTCTCTACATTGTGCCCGTGTGTTATTTAATACCCCGACACTTGTTGTACAATCAGATTGATCTGGATTGCTGCGATATCGCAAAATGTGTTTCACGTCCTGTAAATTACCCCAGATTAAGGCAGTGCATAATCGAACATACCATATCTTGATTATGGCACACATTTGAATTGAACAGTCGTATCAAGAAACTGTGCTGGTTATTATCATCTCAATAAATGCTACTTTTGCAAGAAAAACCCTTCTTTCACATTTCATCAGTTCTTACTTAATCAAGACGTATGCTAACAGTAACGCTAATTAAACACATATATAATCAAGTTGTTTCTCGATAAAATTGAAAAATGCAAAACTTACGACGTAATATTTCATGCTTTACAGTTCTTCGATATCGTTGCACACTTTAGCAGATCAGTGTTGCGACATGTAAGACAGCCATTTATGTCATACAAAACAGCATTCTTCACTTGTTTTCTGGTCGTCTATTTAGATTAAAGCAACTGTGAAAACAAATACGTCCGCCAAATCTGTGTACTCATACTCCGTCCAACAATAAAGGTGAAGTAGAATCGTCCTTCTATTCAAGTGTAGTATTGACATAGCTATTACAAGTGCAATGGTTATTACTTTTTGGTGACCACTTCAATCGTATGATCACAAAATACTGGTTTCTCAAACAACAGTTTTATGTTATACGATTTATTATTTTGAATGCGATAACAGTAGTCACATCGTTTCTAAACAAACGTATGCAGAAGTTACACATTTAGTTTTTTAACTGAATTAATTTACACCTGCAACGCGCTGATAGAACCAGCCTAATGAAACACGTGCTTGGCAGGATCAGACGTTCGCGCTTGTTTGTTTTATAATTCAGAGTCCAGCGTTCTGGCTGATTCCGACGACTAGCTGCTGTGTTTGTAGAGCGCAGTGGCTCAGTGTCTGGAGCATCGGACTCTCAATCGAGAGAACCCGGGTTGGAATCCTGTACTGTGGTGTCAAACCTTGGGCGAGTTCCTTCACTCTACGTTGCTCCAGTTCATTCAGCTGTAAGAATGAGTTCATGGCTATACACAGTGTTGGATAATGTATGTGTGTACGAATAATCTTCACGCATTAATTGCAGCGTGGCTGGATGCTCCACAGAGAAGTCGAGATGGTGTTTGAGTGAACAGGTCTGCCAGGAAGTAAAGTGTAAAGCAAATTAGAAACTTTCATTTTTCATATCCAAGAATCATGTTAAATTACCTGGTAGAGGCTTTCGTTGACGTGTCACGCCGACTTCATTAGTACCTATGACGCTGTACAATAAAGTGTAAAGCGCTTTGACCAGCCCAAAGGTCTGGATACTGCGATATATAAGAACTTACATTTACTTTGCTTTTGCATAGAGCGTCACTGTCACTGGTGATTACGGTAAAATTCTTAGGAACCACCGAAGACAATCTTGCAACACCGTCCGATTTTCCTGTGACGTTTCAACTGCTATCAGCAACCTTCATACAAATGTCGCTAGAAGGCGATGCTCTAGTCATTCTGGACCGAGATGTCACTCACGTGTGCAGCCCTCGGTCGCGGCCTGGATGACACAAAAGGAAACATTGAAATAATTAAAATATGATCCATTTGTACCATTCAGTGCTGGTATTTTTTAATCGGAGTCAGCATTTTGTGGGTGGGTTCATTTTGTTCACCCAAATCAACCGACATTTTTCGTTTTATTACATGACTCCATTGGTTATCGATACTGGATGGTTTACTTCATTAAAGGTTTTGTTTTGCTTCCATACATTAGTAGCCTTTACTTTCCGATCGGAGTCAACAATTCATTTTGGGTGAGTCCATTACTTTAGATCCCCAATCAACAGAAATTTGTCGTTTTACTACATCTCTCCAATTGATGGAATCCATTTAACATTATCAAGCAATGTTTCTCTGCTTTAGAAGTGTCGCTTATCCGGATATGTATATATATATATATATATATATATATATAAATATATATATATATATATATATGCATATATATATATATATATGCATATTTATAGACGCCTAGGAAGTCATCCGCCCTGTGATGTCGTGCTAGCATCATCGTATTTTACACTTACGTGGTAGACTCGTGGGGGCGGGAGCGTCTTATTCCATCCCGTACAGGTCCATTGGACATGTCCACTGCTCAGCCATTTATATATATATATATACATATATATATATATATACCGAGCTCAGCCATTTATATATATATATAGAGTTTCTTGAAGTACTCCTCCCAAACACGCAACAACTGATCTTCAAACTTGCCAGGGATAGAGATAGAGACAGCAAAGATATTATACGAACATCAGCAATGACGAGAAGCGACGGGACACTGGTCACTAGAGCAAAACAAGTGTTGGGTGTTTGGGAGGAGTATTTCAAGAAACTACTAAATCCGGAGGAAGAATATGAGATAGTGATACCTCATACCGTAAGGAGAGGGCTGGAGGTGAGGACAATAACAGAATAAGAGGTGGAGAAAGCAGTAAAGAAGATGACAACTGGAAAGGCTGTAGGAGTGGATGAACTCTCAGTGGAAATGGTGAAAGCAAACAGACTAGTTGGAATCAAGTGGCTGACGAGGTTGTTTAATGTATTCTTCACAGCAGGAGAGATACCTGCGGAATGGCGAAGAGGAGTGATTGTGCCGATATGGAAGACGAAATGGGACATCCATGACCCAGGGAGATACAGAGGCATCACATTACCGAGCCAAGCCCTGACATTGTTAGAAATTATACTGGATGCTAGGGTGAGGCTTACAGTGGAGAGCAAAATCGGAGAGAATCAGCGGGGATTTAGAAAAGGGAGAGGAACAGATGATGGATTGTTTGCCATCAGACAAATTATCGAGAAGAAGAGAGAATTTAAATAGGATGTAGCGTTCGTTTTTGTAGATCTGGAAAAGGCATTTGACACCGTGCCGAGAGAACTCACATTTGCAGTCATGAGATGGATGGAGGTTGGAGAAGCAGAAGCCACAATGGTGGAGGAAATGTACAAGGAGACAAAAGAGGTAGTGAGAGTAGAAGGAGACACATCGGAACAATTTGGAGTGGAAGTAGGATGTAGACAGGGAAGTGCCTTGAGTCCCCTGTTTTTCATTATGGTGATTAACCTAATCAGTGGAAAGATATCGGAGCAGGAAGAACTTAAGAAGATACTGTATGCAGACGACCCATCAGTGGTGGTTGCTAACAAAGGGGAACTACAGAAAGCATTGCAAGAATGGAGTGACACCTTCAGAAAACACGGCCTTCGAATGTATCTGGAGAAGACTGAAGTAATGTGGATAGGTGAACTGAAGGTAGACCTGCATGTAGTTATTGACGGAAAGACCATTAAACAAGTGAACTGCTTTGTACACCTGGGCGGTACAGTGTGTGAGGATGGAAGGAGTAGTAAAGAAATACAGAGGAGGGTGCAAGCAGGAGCAGCAACATGGAAGATGGTAGAAGGCATGATACGGGACAGAAAACTTAAGAAACAACTGAAAGGAAAGGTGTTAGAAGCCTGCGTTGTACCAGCCTGTATATATGGGTTGGGAACACTGCCACTGACAAACAGACAGGAGGGTAAACTACAGGTGGCAGAAAACAACTGGGTCAGAAGAATATGTAGAGTAACACGAGGGGATAGAAGGAAGAAGAAGGAATTGAGAGAGGAGATTGGAATGAAAAAGAGGAAAGTAGCCGGTAACAGAATAAGATGGGCGGGACATGTACATAGAATGGGTGAATACACACTGGCGAAAAGAGGGTGGAAAGTAGAAGAGGGTGGTAGACGAAGGAGAGGAAGACCAAGGTTCAGATGGAACGACAGCATATAACGAGACCTGGGGATGGCTGGCGTGAACAGCCATGAATAACGAGAGAGAGAGGTGGAAAGAATTGACAAGAAAAGTAGAAGAAGCTATCAAGTGACGTGGACACCACCCCGCAAGGGAGCTAGGGGAAGAAGAAGATAAATGGCTGAGCATATATATATATATATATATATACACGCACACACACACACATATATATATATATATATATATATTTATATATATATATAAATGGCTGAGCAGTGGACATGTCCAATGCACCTATACGGGATGGAATAAAACGCTCCCGCCCCTACGAGTCTACCACCTAAGTGTAAAATACGGTGATGCTAGCACGACATCACAGGGCGGCGAAGTCAACAGCCAGGGCGCAAGGGCCCCAGGAAGAGTTTAACGAACGCGTCTTCGGGATCAAGGCGAGGGTTCCAAACCAGAGATTGCACAGAGAACAGCAGCACTTACAATGTTGAAACCCATATGGAATGACAATGACATCAGTGTCATTTCAAAAACAAGGCTGATGCGCTTCCTTGTCATGTCCATCTTTCTATACACTTTTGAAACATGGAGCCTCACAGCAGATCTATATAAATGGATACAAACCATGGAAATGAGGTGCTTTCGGAAGATCTTGCGCATATTATACAAAGACCACGTTACTAATGAAGACGTTCGAAACAAGGTCAAACAAGCCTTCCGACCTTACGAAGACCTCCTTACAACAATCAAGAAGCGTAAACTGAAGTGGTAGGGCCACGTCTCACGATAATCTGGCCTTGCAAAGACCATCTTACAAGGTACCGTGAGCGGAGGAGAAGAAGAGGTAGACAGAAAAAGAGATGGGAAGACAACATCAAAGAGTGGACGGGACTAGAGTTCTCCGACTCCCAGAAGGCTGTGCAAAACAGGGAAACGTGGAGAGAACTGGTTATGAAGTCGTCAGTGATGCCCCAACGATCCTTTCGGGTTATGGGAAAGTGAAGTGAAGCGAAGTGAAGATACGGCTGTATAGATTCGGTGCCTGAAATGACATGTTTTTATTACTACTGGTTATGCCAGTTTATTTCCATTTCCGAAGAATGCAGATGTCGTGTCGCAGCTTGTAAGCAGTCGGTGGAACACTGCCAAGGACACGGATTTGTCTTATCCCAGAGCATGCAGATGGCAATGAAGATTACTCATATGTATGCAGTTGGATAACAAGTTACAACCTCATAAAACGGGCTGTTCAGAAGCACAAAGACATAGGTGTCCACATTGCATATCAAACATGTCGTAGCTCTTCATTCCAAGGCATTCTGCCCATGGATCAGCAGTTGCGTGTCTGTTTCCACGTGGTCACACTGCAGCATGTCATAGTTGCATCTACTGACGACCACTGATATGCCGAAAGTAGCAAACACTTCCTTCCCATCTGGGCAATGGAGATTTGCAATTTTGATTGTTATGAATGGAAAGAGCACCTGCTTCTTGGTATCGTCGTGAAGGAAGTATTTCCAGTTTATTGACACTTTGTGGCGCTCCCGGCTACTTTCCTACGAGTCCCTTCACCATTTCACGCTTCTCTCTTGTGGACTGTTTGATGCTGCTAGTGAGGAACATATCCCAGACGATGTCAACCTTTTGGAGTACGTTAAGTTCGTGATGACGTGAGGAACAAAGACAGCCTCAGCAAACTCATCAAATGTGGTAGGTAAAAATAGTGTAGGTAAAAATAAGTGTGATTTTTATCCGATCTGCCCTCGAAAAATTGAGCAAAACGGCTTAGGCTACCGGTTCAATGGGGGGGGGGGGGTAGTGTGTGAACAATTATGGAACCACCCAAAAGATCGAGGCTATATTTGGCGTAGAGAGATCGTAGAAATTAGTGGTGCAGAAAAGGTGATAAACAAGTGGAATTACTGAATGATAAGTATTATTCTTGCCTTAATATAATTCATAAAGTTGCATTAACATATTTTGATTAGCAGTTGTGCTTAAACTTAGTTAGTTAAAGTATTTTAGAACACCTTAGTACAGTGAGTGATAATGGGGTAACTTAGCCTTCGATAAGTTGTAAACAAGATTTAACAAACCTGATTATGTAGTAGAATATATAGGAGATAAACTAACAACCATCAAATTACTTACATAAGATAATATCTGTGTAAGCCAGTACTTGCTAAATATTTTGATTAGGTAGCATTGTTGTTAAAATTAAGCAAGGGCGATAGTCGGGCGGCGTAACCTAAATAAATAAAGCAGCCTAACGTAACGTAATTGATTGTATTTAAATTAGGTCACTACCGGTAACGTTAGTGTTTGTGATAAGATAAATAGTCGGCTGTGTAACTGAAATCTGCAACATAAAGTGAGCTGTAATACACAGGAAACAGTCTTTATAAAGACTAAGTTAGTTCAGTTATTAAATAAATTCTGATCGGGATATGGCGCCTTGCAAGCGGCAAGTCAATGCAAAGCGACACTTGGTGTGCGATCACTGCCACAGCTGGGTAGATTTTGCATTGTCCGGCTGTGGGAAGTCATGGGCAGAAACCATGGAGGAAGGATTCACCTTTCAGTGCATTGGGTTTGGAAGGTGGAGTGTCTGCAGAAGGAGATAGTTAGGTTGACAGATATTGTGAAGGGAATGGAGATGGGAATTAGCAAGGAGGCAGGTCGAATGGAGAGAGACGACAGGGAGAGAGGTGAGAATACCGCAAGACTGAAGGAGAATAGCAGTGACACGAAAACTGATAAAGGAGACTGATAGGAGGGAAGCTGGTTGGAGGGGAAGAAATTGGAAATCGACGACAGAAAACGTGATAAGCGTGAAGGTGACAGGGGAGAAAGTGATTGTAGAGAAGGAGGGATGGAAGATGGGACGGGAGAGGAGAGAAGAAAATGAGATGGGAGGAAAGATGAAGGGACGAAAGGAAGGGAGAGGAAATGTGATAGAAGAAAAGTCGATAAAAGGGACGAAGTATGAGCTACTCTAAGGCAGTTATTGAGGGGGCAATGAGGAAAGAGAGGATTGTTTATGGGCGACTCCATTTTGAAAAAGACGGACAAGACACTGAGCGAGGGGAAGGACGTTGTTGTTTGTCTACCGGGAGCTAAGATTGAACATGTGACTGACAGGGTAGAGAAGGTATTGGGACATGGCAAGGGAGGATCTATACTGGTACATGTAGGAACAAATAATGCAGACAGGGAGGGAACAACTGGGATAGTACAAAAGTATAGACAGTTAGTGAGGAACCTAAAGAAGACAAGAGTTGAACAGATTATTCTGTCAGACATTTTGCCAGTAATGGGAGGAAGGACGCAACGTATAGAAACTGCAAGATAATGGCGATCAATGCACTAGTTGAGCAGATGTGTGAAGAAGAGGGGGTGGAATTCAGAGATGTATGGGAATACTTTGTTGGAAGGGAAGATATGTACATGAGAAATGGTCTCCATCTTATTGGAAAGGGGCAGCAGTTTAGTTTCTCAGAGAACCTGCTGCGATCTGCTGACAGTGGGACAGGTTGCATCTACTTAAACTAGATTCGCAGGGGGGACTCACAGAAAAACCTGAAAATGGAGGCATAGATAAAGACAGCACAAATAAATCAGCAAATAACAGTCTGGAAAACTCTTCTGAAGCTGGATAAAAATGTGTTTGTTTAAATGCAAGGAGTATAGTAAACAAAATAAATGAACTAAACATTATTGTAGAAGATATTGACCTTAAATATAATAGGTATAACCGAATCCTGGACCACCACCGATATATCAGATGCTGAATTGGGACTGACAGGATATGTAATGTTTAGAAAAGATAGAAAAGGAAGAAAGGGAGGTGGAGTTATTTTATATATTAAAGAATCTATTCAGGCTTATGAAATAAAATTTGAAAGAGAAGCAGATTGCGAAGAAGCTGTTTGGTGTAACATATTTACAGGAAACTCAACGTTAACAGTTGGGTTAGATTATCGAAGTCCAAACATAAGCATAGAAGAGAATGAAAAAATACAAAACGCTATAAGGGAAGTAAGCAAACGGGACTGTATTATTATGGGGGATTTTAACCATGGGCATATACAATGGAAATCTCTACAGAGTATGGGGAGTGAGGACTACAAGTTTTTAGTTTTAGTTCAAGATACATTCCTTTCTCAACATGTGCTAGAACCAACCAGGGGTGAGAATGTTTTAGACATAGTTTTGTCCTCACAGAATGAATTAGTTGACAATGTCAAGATATGTGAGCCACTGGGGAGTAGCGATCACAACCAGATACATTTTACCATCAAAGTAAAATCAGAAAGGAATAGTAAAAAGCAGTATAGGAGAAATTTCCACAAAGAAGGTATAAGGACATTAGGAAATATTTAGCAAAGATAGACTGGAATAACACACTGAAAAATAAGATGGCACCAGAATGCTGGAATATATTAAAGAGTGAAATTAAGTGCATAGTCGATAAATTTGTACCCTTCAAAAAACAAGGAAAACGGTCCAAAAAGAAACACTTATCGAAATAAGCCATTAGAAAAATTAAGTATAAACAAATGATGTGGAAGTCATATAGATGTACTGGAAATGATGAAGATTACAACAGTTATAAAGAAGCACTTAACCAAGCTACAGCTGAAATTAGACATTCAAAGAGAAGCTATGAACAACAATTAGCTAGTAATATAAAACATGACAGCAATAGTTTGTATGCGTATGTTCGAAGCAAACATAAAGTTCAAGATAAGGTCGGTCCTCTAGAAGATAGTGCTGGAAATATAATATCAGAGGGATTCTTAATGGCAGAAGACCTGAAGTAGTACATTAGTTCAGTGTTTACCAGGGAAGATATTAGTTCATTGGCAGTACCAGAGGCTAAGTTCAAGGGGGCAGATTCAGACTATTTAGGACAATTAATTGTAACCCCGGAAATGGTAGCTAAGAAAATAAGGGCTATGAAGGATAATAAATCACCTGGAGTGGATGGTATTCCACCCAAACTACTATTGGAAATTGTAGAACAAATTAGCATACCGCTTGCAACAGTTTTCAACTTGTCATTGGAAGAGGGAGAGGTTCCTTTAGAATGGAAAGAAGCAAACATTATACCGTTATTAAAAAAAGGTTCGAGAAACAAGTCAGAGAACTATAGACCAGTGAGTTTAACATCAGTGATTTGTAAATTATTAGAAAGACTAATTAAAGATCACATGGTGGATTTTCTTGTTAAACAAAACTTGATAAACCCATCTGAACATGGTTTTTTTAAAGCGAGGTCATACTTAACAAACATGTTATGTTTTTTGGAAGACATCACTAAGTGGGTAGATGAGGGATCACCAGTAGATATCGTCTACTTAGATTTTCAAAAAGCTTTCGACAAAGTACCACATCAAAGATTACTGCTTAAACTAAAGGCCCATGGCATAGGAAATGGTATAATAAACTGGATAGAACAGTGGCTGATTGACAGAAGACAACGAGTAGTAGTTGATGGGGAGGCTTCAAACTGGAAATCGGTATTGAGTGGGGTACCACAGGGATCAGTATTAGGACCTATATTATTCTTAAAGGAAAACAAAAGGGAACGTTGTGGTGTTTAGCACCTAAAAGATTTAGCACAAACTAACCATTTGCATCTACAATCAAAATTTTCAGTTCAGTGGTTTACTCGGAATGTAGTCTTAAAGTGGAAGATTCTAACGAAATCTGCGATAACATGTAGACTGCCGTCTTACTGATGACGCGTTCATTTGGCCGAAAGCAACCAATAAACGAGCAGCATTAGTTTTGCTGTGTACGACACACTGTCTTGTATAGTTCGCGTAGTTGGTTCATGTTCATGGGATGCGGTTCGTTATATTAATATAAGTTGAGCTTACAGTGAAAACGTGACTTGCAATATGCCACACTGCTCTACATACGGTTGTAACAATAGTACAACGAAGGATAAGGAGCTGTCTTTTTTGTTTCCCTTTGAAACGAGGCAGAAATGAAATAGTGGATTCACAACTGTGGACGGGCTGGTTGGAAGCCTTCGAAATAGAACGCACTATGTTCAGATCATTTTGAAGAAACGTGCTTCGAAGGAAATCTATATCGTCAGTTAATGATACAAGATCCGACAAAACGTCGCCGACGTCGATGTTTGAAGCCAGGTGCAGTGCCTACGATATTTAGTCACGGACCTCGGCCATCGAAGCGACGCATATTTTCGGTCAAACGCGCCGCCGCCGCGAAATCGATCGCAGGAAGGTTAGTACCGAGTTATTGGTATCCAATTAAAATCTGTTGACATTTGAGATGCAAGATATGCTGGAGCCAAGCCAGAACAGTACCAGTATGTACTATATTACACCACAAAGAGTTTAGACTTTAGTCTTTAGAAGATAGCCGAATAGCAAAAATTAACGGCAATCAAGTTGCGTGAGCGATATTACAATTTACAGTAACGGATTAACATGGGCTGGAATGATTGTCGTTTATAATAACATTGCAAAACTTACTGTATTTTGTGTTAAATGAAAAAAAATACGTTCTGCATTCAATAATATTGCATTAGACATTGTCATATATCGAAATGTTTGGCCTATTATTTATGTCATGATGTTATATAATTGGACTTCATATATAATTATGTGTGACTACTGTTTATGTGACGAAGAATATCACTATATACTATATTGTAAAACGTTTAAAATGGCTTCATTTGTATTTAGTAAAATTCCATAATGTTACTCAATTTTAGTTAAGGGGATACAACCCAGGTGAAAGTGGGTTTTTTTTTGAAAAAAAATACAAAATTGTTTGTTTTATGCCAGATTATTATAGCTTATTATGTTTACTGTGAATAGATATAATTTTATAACAATTACATACCTTTAAACCACTCTTATCCATGGAATAAGGGTGTAATTTGTATCCATTATGCCACATTTGATGGCCATTTTCTATAAAAAAACATTTAAATTCTGCATTTGGAAGGATATCTCTGGGAGTAATTATGTGATCCAAATATAGTTATCAATGAGTTCACCAGATACACCATGTTTGTATTATAAAAATACTGGCATCACTCAATAATCATTTATTGTTGATATATCTTTAATAATATACCATGTGCACACATCTTCACTAACTTGTTTTTTTTGCACACTAACAGCAAAAATAGGTAACAGCTGTTGTGAAAATATCTTGAATTTGGATCAAAAATATAAATAATTGTAATTTGCATTTCAGCTCGATCACCAACATGATGTGGCACATGGGGAAAGGCATCAACCGCAAGTTTACTGTGAAGGTCCAAGGCAAGGGATGCGAGGACCTCCTTCATTGGATACATAATGTATCAAACCATCTGCGGTGGTGTTGTGCAACATGCAACGGTGACGCACAGTTCCTGGAGTAAGTACCAAACTTGATATGTATTCATTTTATACCTGAGGCATGTCCAAAGCAACAAGTAACCTTTAGAGTTGCAATCAGTAGATGATGAGTAGGGACCACGACCCAAGTAGTGTAAGGTGAATTCCAGTCACCGACTTGAATCCCAAATACACTAAATTAGCTCCTATGCATAACTAACATTATAATAAGTTTTCGAAATCACTGCATTTCATAGACATCCAACTCGTTTTTTTCAGGATGGCTACTCAAAAGTACCAGCCAGCATGACTACTACCTTATCAGTAAATGTGTTTATTCAGACTTCCAAAACTGATAATGTAAATGCTGTTTACATTTTATGTGTTAATATGTGGACCACCGACTTATCAATGGGACCAAAACTGTTACATAGTCAAAGTTCCTGAAGACCAACTTTTCAGTAGTTTAGTTACTCAGATGTGAGGGGGCGAATACTCCACAGATGGATAGTGTCCATTCTGTATCACCCTACCTATTCCTTGTAATCAGTTGCTGTGTACATTTATGAATACAGTTACTTGAGTGTAATAAATTACATATCCGTGTAATAATTACATTCCATAATGCAATTGTCTGTAATGAAATAAATAAGAGCACTTGTGTCATCATCACCAATTTTATTAAAGAAATATAAAATCAAAACATGATATCAAAATACAGTGACTGTATATAGAGTAGATACAGAAATTAAGAAAAAAAAATAGTTATAATAAATTATGTGAAGGAATGTGATGATGGAATGCCTTATTTGTAAGGATCAGTATCGGTTTACTAATGTACCAGTATGATTACCATGATTGGCCATTGTATTGTTACTAAAAACAACCAACACTTTACACAGGAAAAGCACTTTAAAGTTCACTGAATGCTACAGTCATAAGGTAAATAACAGCTGCTTACTAAAAACATATAGACTGGTGTGTTACACCAGTTGTTTGCAGACATTTTATTAGAATACTGCATGCACTATTCTTCACTGTAGGAATGAAAGCTAGATTGATGCTGTCTGCTCTGGCGTGGAACTACCGACCACGTCCCAGCCCAAACAAACCTGTTGAGACTGGTGTCGTGGTCCAAAAGACGCAAGCAATGGGTGCTGCACAACAGACCACAGCAGGTGAACCCACGTACCCACCTACAAATGATCACGGATCGAGTGACAGATGTGTTTATAAAGAAATATCACACTGCATGCGATCACAGTCACTGGGGCAGATGTCCCAAACCCAGAGAAGAAGGATCTGCTGGCAGCAAGAGTCAGTCAAAGAAACAGTAAATACTGCCACCACCAACCTACACCTTCATAGGTCACATGTACATTGTCTAGTTTAGTTTTCAAGTCCAGCGTGGTATCCCTCGTGTTGTCCCCCATCGGGGGCAGGGAACCTTGATCTTATTGCATGGCTGGCGCATGCTGGTAGAACTCTCTGTACCCTCCGTCCCAGCTTGCCATGGATCCACCAGGTAAACTGTCTGTATGTAGCCCACCTGAGAGACCTGAAATAAATTAGGCTCAAATAAACATCTGACATTGTAAATAAATGACATATAAAAATTTGTTCTATAACGACACCATTCCTTTATATAAATTGTTTACCATTAAACATTGTATCTATACGTTATGATAACTTAAGTGGAACCATTATAATTTGTTCTGTAGTGAGAGAGTATCACTTTATTCTTACAGTAGAATACAATAACGTGTGGAACGATAACCCAAGTACATGTGTGAATACAGTAAATAACTATGTATAGTAGTATATTGTAGCAGGCTTAGGTAAACAATGACCAACGGTGAAGGTAAGTCATATTGAAAATGAACATATTTATGTAGGATTACTTGCTGTTGAGGGGAATTTTATTTTGTAATTATTGTCATATTAGGGTGATGGTCATCATATTTAAATTAGTCTTGGGTCAAACCAGTGTGGTTCGTCTTTACATTTAGAAAGGGTGAATGGCGTTAGCCGGGCTAGTTTAGACAAGCATACGATTGACTTAGTTGTTTTGTTGGTGGTTTTATTCCAAGAGATTTTAAGGAGGTTGTCAGTCTTAGATTTGTTGGGTTCAGATACATAGCCTCTGCAACCTAGTTCAATGCATGTTAATTCTGATTTTATTCCGTTATTGTTTACATCATGGATTAGTGCGACATACTTGTTAGTTTTTAATACATGATCTTTCTTGATGTTAGGTTCAAATGGTAGTCATTTCAATGATGTGAATTTGCTTAGCATGTGGATGGTAGATGACGTATGGTAAGTCCACTAAGTAATTTCCCTGGAAGATTGTTAATAATTTGGGCATCAGGCATGAGATTGCTGATAAAATTACCTATATATATTTGTATTGCTAGTGCTACTATGATGTTGTATTGTGTTCTTTATTAATACATTTCAATAAATATTTAACAACACATTTCACTGGTCTTGTAACAATGCATGCACATATATACGTACTTGTTTGTTGGACGGCGTAATTCCCATTCTGCAGCATCACCTGCTCCAAACAAAGAATTATAAATCCCCTGCTCTTTGTAATGCACAGCAATCCGTCTGTAACAAAGAATTAAGCTTTTAAATAATAGTTTTACACGAATGCTAAGCAAACATGGATTATTATTCTGAACAAATTTCACCTGGGTCCATAGAAATATCATGCAGATTAAGGAAGGCCGTTTTGAAATGTATAAATATTTGCACAAAACAGTGGTCATTTTCTTTGTCACCAAAACAAATGGGGGCTCTGGCTGAAAAATGTTCAAGGTATATTTTATTCATAAGAGCCAATGTAAACTTTGGGCAGAAAAATTGCAGTATGCATTAAGTTAAACATAATCTATCTACCTGCCATGTGTTTAAAAAGTAGTACTGCCATATATTGTTCATATTCTATCATAGGCTAGCTCTGACCTGTACAATTTTGGTTCACATGAATCATGGAACCATTCAACTACATTGCTTTTAAAAAGTGAAGGTACAGCCATGGGTGGTATTCGAAAATGGACATGTCAAAGTTCAAACACTGAGTCCAGTGGCACTGAGAGTGAGATCTAACTAAGTTAAACGTCAACCAATCCTAAATGTAAGATAAGTGACGTGTCCCGGCACGAGCGATCATCTCTCGCTGTTCATACGCAGCCCGGAACTTAGGCTCATCGGTTATTTAAACAATGAACTAAACATATTAATAATTACCTTCACCAACAGCGTTGCTGTCGATTAGCAACCGCCTCCTGACAGCAGACATATTCAGTTCTTGTTCCTGAACAAGGAGATCGCTGCGGCATTTTCCAGACCAACACCAGTCAATTTCATCTCGGCATGGTATGCGCTTCGACATTTCGACTGCCCGTGGGCCTTCCTGTTCGTGCCCACCGGCACCCGCCTCTGCCGTATCATCCATTGTTTTTGTGGTTCAAACCGGTAACCAGCTGCTTCAAAATCGATTTGGTTTTCGTTGTCTTCCGAAGAATTGGAAAGCCATCTTATTTACACAGTCACAGCGCATGCGCAAATAGTTTAATTGGTAAACTTACCATAGCGCCACCTAACAGAGTTGGGAACAAATAGTACGCAGAAAAGTTACGACAGTGTGACGTTACTTTCTTCTAACAATGGCGTAGTCCATAGAAATTCGGTAGTTGCGTGTTCAGAAATGTTTTCCTGGTAAACCGCTGACGTAAAAAATTTGATTGTAGTTAGAAATTGTTAGTTTGTATTAACTCTTTTAGATGCTTAACACCAAAACGTTGCCTTTTGTTTTCCTTTAATATATATCAAAGATTTGGATGATGAAATAACAACCAAGGTGTTGAAATTTGCGGATGATACAAAAGTGTTTAGAAGGATTAAAAGTGATGGACATAGACAGCATTTACAAGATGATCTTGACAGGTTGATCAAATGGTCTGAAAAGTGGCAAATGCTGTTCAATTTTGGGAAATGTAAATGCCTCCACACAGGACATGGGAACGAAGAGGTAGATTATACAATGGGGGGTACTGTACTAAGTACTACTGTAAAAGAAAAGGACTTACGGTTAACCATTAGTGCTGATATGAAGGTTTCAGAGCAGTGCGGAATTGCAGCTTCAAGGGGAAATAAAATCCTTGGATAAATTAGGCGAAACATAACGTATAAGAAAAAGAGTTAATACTATCGCTGTACAAAACAATAGTTAGGCCTCATTTAGAATATTGTATTCAAGCATGGAGGCCATATCGTAGGAAGGACATAGATATGCTAGAAAGAGTGCAGAGGAGAGCAACTAAAATTATACCAAAACTGAGGGATCTTAGTTACGAAATACGCCTACAAAAATGCGGTTTAACAACACTAGAGACCAGGAGATTGAGAGGAGATCAGATAGAAGTGTTTAAAATATTGAAGGGTTATGAAAACGTTGATAGAAATATTTTTTTCTCAGTTAAGAAAGATAG
Source organism: Escarpia spicata (assembly GCA_963995525.1). Lineage (NCBI taxonomy): Eukaryota > Metazoa > Annelida > Polychaeta > Sabellida > Siboglinidae > Escarpia > Escarpia spicata. Next base: position 54,659,967 of record OZ023213.1, on the reverse strand, counting down.
AAGGACTAGAGGACATGAACTTACATTAGCAAAGGAGCAGAGTAGATTGGATATAAGAAACTTTTCATTTTCACAAAGGACTGTAAATGAATGGAACAGATTACCTGCTGATTGTGTGGGTGCTAGTAGCGTGAATATGTTTAAAAATAAAATCGACACATACCTCAGACGGGCGGGATACACATAGATAAAAGGGTCGGACTCTCGATAAGCCAAAGGGCTTCCTTGTCCACCTGCCACCTAGAGTTAATTCTCTGGGTGGCAATCTTGTTAAATCTTGTTAAATCTTGTTAGGCTGCTTTATTTATTTAGGTTACGCCGCCCGACTATCGCCCTTGCTTAATTTGAACAACAGTGCTAATCAAAATATTTAGCAAGTACTGGCTTACACTGATATTATCTTACGTAAGTAGTTTGATGGTTGTTACTTTATCTCCTATATATTCTACCACAAAATCAGGTTTGTTAAATATTGTTTACAACTTATCGAAGGCTATGTGAGTTACCCTATTATCACTCACTATACTAAGGTGTTCAAAAATACTTTAACTAACTAACTTTAAGCACCACTGCTACTCAATATATGTTTATTGCAACTTTATTAATTATATTAAGGCAAGAATAATACTTATCAATCAGTAATTCCACTTGTTTATCAACTTTTCTGCACCACCAATTTCTACGATCTATCTCCGCCAAATATAGCCTCGAACCAAACGTTGTGAGCTCTTGTTACAGGAACAAGTGTGTTACCAAAATGAAACGTGGACCAGCTGCTCTATATGTCACAGATTCACTAAAGTAAAGAAGGAAAATGTATGGAATAAACGGAGAATGAACATAGCAACAGATCATGACAGACGGATTGATTTAAAAGACAAAACACCACCTCTCCATGCACGGAGCCGCCGATCATCTCCGATGGCGACATATACCAGGCAGGCTCCCTGCTAATTGGCGAAAACGATGCAGATATTGGCATTTTATTAGCAAAAATGAAAAATGGGCCAAGTGTGGAACCCCGAGCCCGGAGGTATTTTAATATAAAAGCTGTCCACTGAATCTGGCTAGCCAACAATCCTATGACTGAAAGTTATTACTGAAACGGCTGATACAATGGTTGATGCTGCATGCTGTGTTGCGTACACGTGCGTTATGAAACCTGCAAGATGGGCGTGTGACAGAGGTATTGTTTTGGTACTGGGTGCGCTCAATTGAAGATAATTTTTTTGAGCCTACCGAGACTGTAACGGTATGAAGCTCGCATAGTTGGTGCCAGCGATGATCTAGTCACATGGAGTTCTAATCTAGCAGCATATTGGGCCGCAGTGACTATGGCATTACTGTTGGTTCAGCACGCTTTGCCTCGTCTATCGTCTGAGAAATCCTCTTCCGCACGAAACGGCGAGACAGTAAAATTGTAGAAGAATTCTGAGCGATTGTAAATCCCGTAAAATGACTGTACGACGCCTCGCTAGACGATTCACTACCGTAGTTGCCTTTGCTACCTTGTCCGCCGGTAACCTGGGCTCCAACTTTTGGGTGATAATATCAATGACAAACACAGTCTGGCAAGTCGAGGGCGTTCGCATCATAGCCGACAATAGAGCGACACGTCTGCGCGGCGTCGCCGTACTTGAACTAACGTTGATTGCTGACGTCAGTCTCATGATATAGTGAAACAATTATTGAGGGGCCTGTAGCGATCTGGAATAGGTAACAGGTAGAGCATTGTAAGTCCCGGTACACCGATGACCTTTTTGAACATGTCGATGCGTTGCGGCTGGTAGAAGGATAAATGCGTATCAACGACCTCCAAGAACGGGCTCACGTCTATGTTTTTGTACCAGACCAGAAAGTCCTGCACCATCGCCATGCCTTTGTCGCGCCACACAGCACGGCATCGCTCGTAGTCCTCGTCGGAGATACTCTCGCGTCCATATGCTAGTAGGGAAAATGACCTTTCGTCATCTCGCATCCGTAAGCTTTCAGGAAATTTTCTTAGTTTAACCCGGGAGCGAGGTAGTTTTTGATATCCAGGAAATTGAGAGTCTTCGTCGACAGACGCTTGAATTTGGTGTTCCTCTTGAACGAGAAAGCCAACGACACGTCCTGGTCGTTGCACAAGAAGGGGAGTGAGGTGTATCTTGACGACGTTTAGGTCGTACTTTCCTTAATTGAAACCGAGGACGGGGAGCTGTCGTGAGCGTGCAGACGATCTATGAGTGTAGTGCACAGGTTCGTCTCCTCCTCTTGACACTTCTCGCACCACTCGGTCTGGAGTGAGGTGTGATCTTCGAAAGTAAGCTGATACGAGGGTTCCCGTGCCTCATACGCCGCCTCGCT
>OZ023213.1:54415121-54652621 GCA_963995525.1 Escarpia spicata | reverse complement strand
CCAATCTGCGCTGTGTCCAACGCAATCCAACGCTATTTAATGAACATTTCAATATAGATGTATATAATTATTAAAGTGAAATCATATTATATAAATAAATTGTAGTCTACGCTGTATATATATATATTACTGACTATTATATTATTTATATATATATGTATATATATATTAGTTATTATACATTTTTATGGACCTTTATGATGTATGTGTTCCTTTAATAACTCAGTGCACCTACTTTCAGAACTTTGTCATACCAAATGTGATAATCGGATTTGTGGCGAATACGTTGAATGTGATCTTGCATTACGTATCCCTGTATAAGCTGCACTAGGGCACGGAGTAAGTACAACGAGATAGTATACTGTATGGTACGGTTATTCCTGTATAAGATGCACTGGGTCACAAGGTAAGTACAACCAGATACTATAATGCATGGTACGATTAACAAAATAATAAGAAGCTTTAAAATTAGCTTCTTGTTCATTTAGTCCTTGCAAGTTTGGTTGAAATACGCATGTTTGATTTAAAATTAAACTTAAATCAATCCACCGCCAATCAACCTACGGTAATAAATAAAATTATACACACCAAGTGTCTCCGGTTAACGGGTTACGACATATCATATGTACATCATACGAACTCCTTTTGGTTTTGCAAATATAGTTATGCTTCCATCGCTATACGTTTGTCTTTAGATGTTATAATATTTTGTGGTAAACACAAGAAAATAATACATTTGATCAGACCCAAATCGTCCGTAGATTTGAAGCAAATGCGCAGAATAACTCTTAATGAAGTCTGAATAAACGGCATTTCTGTAGTGGTGTGGGGTGTGAATTTTTGCGTACTTACTTGCTTGTTTGCACGGGTGCGAGTGTGCCTGTGTATGTGTATATGTTTCTGAAAGTATTCGACTTTAACGTTAGGCTAATAATTTAAACAGGTGGAACGTCGCATACGTTTCTTATTGTTTCCAGAACAATTATCAATTCAGTTTAATGTGATTTTACACCTACTGGCTGCTTGAGAATCTGATCTCGATAATTTATGATAATGTGAGTAATTTGGTCGTAGGTTGGTCAACGGAGAGTTTGCAAGATTGGGGTAAATTCACCCGCACTTGTATTTCGGGGATGTTAATGGTGTCTTTGGAGTGTTGGAATATTCAGATCGGGACTTTTCTGGCAGGTACGGTATACAAGAAAATACACAACCATACACGCACGCAAGCACACAAATATGCCCCGGCGCACACGTACACACAAACACAATATCATGTGCGTGCACATACGCACGCAAGCAAGATCACACACGAATAAATGCATATACACAAACGTATTCACATAAATACACACAAACAAACCTGCACATGCATGCACGTTCGTACACCCAGACACGCAAACCATACCCCGTTTAGAAAAAATAACATAATCTTCCTAAGACGACAGATAAGCAATACGCCGGTCTTATTGTAGGTTTACTGGGGAAAACAGAACTCGGCGCGACGTCTGTCGTGTTAGAACTCTACGAGATGTGGTATCAGGTATGTCAAACGCAACTGTGGCTTATTGGTGTCCCTCGTAGGAATAATGCATGCCGAAGCATGCCATGCAATCCTGACTAAAAATATATGGCAAATCGACAACACGCTAGTTGCATCAATTTGTCCGTGATATTAGGAATTAGTTAAAAGGAAAAAATTTAATCCGGACAGAAAGAAATGGGAATAATGATTTATTGACATATATAATAAAAACATAAATGTTGGCGGTTATCAAGGTGATACAGCTGTGTCTTGCTCCTTTGTTGATATATGTCAGTTTGCAAGAGTTGGCATAATCAAATATCCATTACATCCATCAACTGTGGCGCCGTCACGGTAGCGTCTGAATCTGACGCCCGTCTCTTTGAAGTCTGAGCGCAGCAGATCCGTCGAAGTCACGAAAGGAATAACAAACAAAACAGACGGTAATATCGACGTACACAACAGGGGAACGGCAAAGAAACAGAAACAACAAAGTCGTCAGCAACGAAAACACTTCACAGAAAATACAAAATACACCCACTGGCCTCATTGGCTACTATGCGAAAGAGAAGAAAGAAGACGAAGGCAAAGAGATCACTTATAAATTCATCTACTAAATTTTGTGTTAATTTCTAGTAAAACAGTGACGTAACCATATTGCTTTATTTACACAGTTTTCTAGTATAGAAGAAATACCAACAGTTGTGTTTGTTTCATGTCTTGTTTGTTGTTTTTCTGTGCCCCGGCCCAATGTATGTGGCCAAATATAGGATATGTCCGCCTTTTTTTCGGGTAGGCCCGCAAATAGTCACATTTGGATACTTATTTCCTACTTTGCAGTTGGTTCTTGGGATGGAGATAGCATCAGCTATACGGATTGAACAGCTGGTGGGTTCACAAGACGAGTGCGAAGCAAGGACAGTGGCTAGACTCACTATCGTTGTGATGGGTTAGTAACAGCCATATTACATTTTTATAACAATAATGTAATTATTTAATTGTGGAATTCATGATATTGTATATCTACGATTTATATATATATATATATATATATATATATATATATATACTTTGTATATTTTATATTACAGAACAAACTGTTTGAATGTTAATAATTAATAATGACATTTTATTGAGTTTTTCATCGTACGTAACAAAAAGTAAAACGTACGTTCTCACATAGCGCAGTAGCCAATCTTTAGGAAACATTCACATTGCAAACAATAATTAAACATAATATTGTAAACATAGAGCTAACAGGAACCCGTTTGATGTTCCGTTGTTACATGTTGTTACAGTTATGGCATCTATCATCCCGTTGACGTTGTTTATGCTGCTGGAGAACCTGTTGCCTCATATCATCACAATCGTCAAGTAAGTTCTAGTTTTAACACTTATTTTTAGAGCAGCTAATGTGTACAATTTATTTTATCCCTACATATCACAGTATACTATGCATTTCTACATTTCTACTATACATAAATACCACACACACGCACACACGCACGCACGCACGCACGCACACATGCACACACAGACACACAAACACAAATAAGACACATTAACACACATTCACACACTCACAAACTCATTCACAAAATCTCACACGCATTCACACATCGATATACCGACGTGTACACTGCCCACATTTCTAAAATGGACACTGTTATTATGTTCACAGCAAGATTGCCACAGGTGTTGATAAGATTGGACGAACACGTCACTGATTGACCTTTGTTGTACTTCTTTTTCAGGGAAGTGGTCGTCTTGGCGTCCAAACTGTGTTCAGTCATGCCATTTTACATGTTGTTCGACGGATTACTCGTGGGTACTACAAATAAACAATTCAATACAAAGCTAATACATGAAAACGTTACAGTAAAAAATAAACCAACATAATAAACCAAATAATATTCGACTCGCTATACTCGCCCGGTTATTATTTATCTTACTAAAATACATATTATTCGCTTGCTAAATGACAGGCTCTTACCCTAGTCCTTCGTTATCATAAATAACAGGAAACATAGTTTTATCCATTGACCAACATTCACATATCTAACCTTGCTCTTCTCAATTAAACATAATATAACATGTTATTTTAGCAATTAAGACAGTTTCGATGGTTTCTCACTCACCGGGACGTGAATTGAAATAATATAAACAAAGTATTAGTGTAGGTATTGGAAATAGTGGTCAGCATCCAAAGGGCAAACATAATTTTAACAATTAATATGTGTTCTTTTTATATTTTACTATTTTTGTTTTACATCGTGTGATGCTGCATAGGTAAACAGAGTGTTTATAAACCGAATTGTTCTTAAAGTTAACTTAAAGCAATATCGGAAATTACTACTCATCATTGTCATTCTCTCAATTTGATGTTTTCTATTGTCTCTCTCCGAGGTCTCTACCATCTCTACAATGTCTTGTTTTCAATATATCATTGGTAACTGGTAGCAATATCGGCAATTACTACTCATCATTGTCATTCTCTCAACTTGATGTTCTCTATTGTCTCTCTCCGAGGTCTCTATCATCTCTACAATGTCTTGTTTTCAATATATCATTGGTAACTGGTGGCAATATCGGCAATTACTACTCGTCATTGTCACTCCCTCAACTTGATGTACTCTATTGTCTCTCTCCGAGGTCTCTATCATCGCTACAATGTCTTGTTTCCAATATCTCATTGGTAACTGGTGGCAATATCGGCAATTACTACTCGTCATTGTCACCCCCTCAACTTGATGTTCTCTATTGTCTCTCTCCGAGGTCTCTACCATCTCTACAATGTCTTGTTTTCAATATATCATTGGTAACTGGTGGCAATATCGGCAATTACTACTCGTCATTGTCACCCCCTCAACTTTATGTTCTCTATTGTCTCTCTCCGAGGTCTCTACCATCTCTACAATGTCTTGTTTTCAATTTATCATTGGTAACTGGTGGCAATATCGGCAATTACTACTCGTCATTGTCATTCTCTCAACTTGATGTTCTCTGTTGTCTCTCTCCGAGGTCTCTATCATCTCTGCAAAGTCTTGTTTTCAATATATCATAGGTAACTGGTGGCAATATCGGCAAAATTACTACTCATCATTGTCATTCTCTCAACTTGATGTTCTCTGTTGTCTCTCTCCGAGGTCTCTATCATCTCTACAAAATCTTGTTTTCAATATATCATTGGTAACTGGTGGCAATATCGGCAATTACTACTCATCATTGTCATTATCTCAACTTGATGTTCTCTGTTGTCTCTCTCCGAGGTCTCTATCATCTCTACAATGTCTTGTTTTCAATATCTCATTGGTAACTGGTGGCAATATCGGCAATTGCTACTCATCATTGTCACTCCCTCAACTTGATGTTCTCTATTGTCTCTCTCCGAGGTCTCTAACATCTTTACAAAGTCTTGTTTTCAATATATAATTGGTAACTGGTGGCAATATCGGCAATTACTACTCGTCATTGTCACTCCCCCAACTTGATGTTCTCTATTGTCTCTCTCCGAGGTCTCTATCATCTCCACGATGTCTTGTTTTCAATATATCATTATAACTGGTGGCAATATCGGCAACTACTACTCATCATTGTCACTCCCTCAAATTGATTTTCTCTATTGTCTCTCTCCGAGGTCTCTACCAACTCTACAATGTCTAGTTTTCAATATATCATTGGTAACTGGTGGCAATATCCGCAATTACTACTCGTCATTGTCACTCCCTCAACTTGATGTTCTCTATTGTCTCTCTCCGAGGTCTCTACCATCTCTACAATGTCTTGTTTTCAATATATCATTGGTAACTGGTGGCAATATCGGCAATTACTACTCGTCATTGTCACTCCCTCATTGATGTTCTCTATTGTCTCTCTCCGAGGTCTCTATCATCTCTACAATGTCTTGTTTTCAATATATCATTGGTAACTGGTGGCAATATCGGCAATTACTACTCGTCATTGTCACTCCCTCAACTTGATGTTCTCTATTGTCTCTCTCTGAGGTCTGTACCATCTCTACAATGTCTTGTTTTCAATATATCATTGGTAACTGGTGGTAATATCGGCAATTACTACTCGTCATTGTCACTCCCTGAACTTGATGTTCTCTATTGTCTCTCTCCGAGGTCTCTATCATATCTACAATGTCTTGTTTTCAATATATCATTGGTAGCTGGTGGCAATATCGGCAATTACTACTCGTCATTGTCATTCTCTCAACTTGATGTTTTCTATTGTCTCTCTCCGAGGTCTCTACCATCTCTACAATGTCTTGTTTTCAATATATCATTGGTAACTGGTGGCAATATCGGCAATTACTACTCATCATTGTCACTCCCTCAACTTGATGTTCTCTGTTGTCTCTCCACTGTGACAAGGTCTCTATCATCTCTACAGTATCTTTTTTCCAATATCCAGACGAATACCTTTGTAAACCAGTTCCTGACACTCGGTTAATTCTGCCCCTTACACACCCCATACAACTATATTACCGATGGAATTTCAAGATATTTATAGCTTAATTGTTCGAGTGCTTTGTGAATAACTAACGTTAGCTCACCTATTGTTAACTAACAACAGTATAACGTCTCATGGATAATTTGAAAACGTTAGTTTAACAATGTTATCACATTGGAGGCATACACACAGGAAGCACAACACATGAAAAGATAAAAAGATATTCATCACTGGCAGAACTGAATACGTGTTCGATATCCCGTCAAGGTAATTTAATGCCTTCATTTGCATTATTCTGGTGACTGACTACAACAAATGTACAGTGTTTTGAGCCAACTTGTCCGTTTCCAGATGGCGGGGAAAGCGATTCTCTGTGGCATCGGTCGTCAGGTATATGGTTTAATACTGATGGTTGTGTGCCACAACTGCATCGCTATGCCCATTGGAATTCCGCTGATGTTTCTCACGAGTGTGTGTGTGTGTGTGCGTGCGTGCGTGTGTGTGTGTGTGTGTGTGTGTTGTGATGTGTTGTGGTGTGTTGTGGTGTGTTGTGGTGTGTTGTGGTGTGTTGTGGTGTTTGTGGTGCGTGTGTGCGTATGTGTGTGTGCGTGTCTAAGTGTGTATGTGTTCTTACATATTTGCTTACGTATGATCGAGAGCTTATGGAAATGTACGCGATATTGCAAGCATGCGTCTCAGTTCACTGTATCGCTACATATTGGTCCAGCAGATATTTGTGTCTATAGCTTATGTGCTTTTCATTTTTGTGTTGACAGCGTTCTGGTGGGCCGTGGTTGGAAGCCTGGTGATGCAAGGCTGTGTAATTATGTGTGTTACCGCACGGTCACTCGAAGTCAAAAAGGTAAGTTGTTCCAGCTGGGTGTCTACCTGTTTAACAGGATCTAAGATAACTTCATTAGCCATCTAGACATGTACGAATTTCATTAAATGATATTAAATGTTACTCACCAATGAACATTTGCTCTGACTGAAACTAAACAGGTCACATGTAATAATATAGTATTATAATGTGTTTGGAGCATCACTGTGGCTATGCGATAGTATAACAATAATATGCTTGCAGGGATAGTCCTACCGAAAGAATACGATACTATGGGAGAATGTGATGAAGATACAAGTAAGACCTGTACAAATACAAGGCGCGAGATTTCATACATAATGGGCATACATGTGAAAACACAAATATTTGTATTTGGGAAATCGATGAAGAAATATAATTTTCATATATCGAAGCGTTCACAGCACTTGCTTTCTGTTTTAAATGAAACCAAATTCCACACAGATTCATGCATGCACACACACGGGCGCATACGCACGCACGCACGCACGCACACACACACACACACAATATATATATATGTATGTATATATATATATAAATATAATTTGTATATATATATATATAATATATACCCAATATATACATTTTCGAAACCATTAAAATGTTAATACGGATATCATATATAATCAATCAATATTTCATAAACTATTACAATAATTGTTGACATATAATTATAAAAGCACCTCAGAATATCTCAAAAAATGGTTATGATCTTCCAACAGCGTCCTTTATGGAGACAACCCAATCGGCGCTGGACGATGATCCTACTGCAGAATCGACGACACTCACCACGTCACAACTCATATACAGGTACAGTATGTTGTTACCTAATGTGACATTCTGTAGTGCTCTGACGTCCGCACCCGTTGTGTCCAGTGACTGACGTCTCGCTACCTCTTAGTCTTTCGTTTATATTGTGTATTAAACGTGAAAAACTCGCGACAAATGAAACTGTGCCCACGATCAGCATTGTAATATACTTGACAGATTCACAAAGTTACATGCTTACTTTGATATCAACTAATACACCAACAACTAACTCCGTAGACTTGCTTGCTTACTTGCGTATGTTGACGTATTTCCTCGTATCGGAAAGGCCCTGCATATTTCCTATATTGCATTACAGTTTAAGTGGCCTTCCCTTCCATGAGTCCGGATAACAGTGTCAGCCAAACAGTGTGAGTGCAGGTTTCCTGGTGTCCCCACTCGATGTCTCGAATCAGCTGTATCGGCAGCAACAACAAATCTTGTCCATGCGCGATAATGGACGAACGGATGCTCTCGGCTTCGAAGTAATTCAGTCTTGTAGAGCCATGACGGTTGCCACTGGAAATTCTCCCATGTAGCCAAACGCAACAATTAAACTAGACTGGCTGCATTTAAAATATTAATGAAGTTACACCTTCAACAAACGGGCGACAAAACACGTCGAGAATAAGTGTACAGGTTTAGACAGCGGATCGTTCCTGGTCTTTCAGTACTGCCTTGTTATGTAGAACCCCTCTTCGTATTATAAGCTTTTCTTAAAGTTCCGCATTATCTCATCTCACTGTGATCGTCGCCATCCAGTTTCTGCTGACACCAGACGTTACATTCTGATATAGAAAAGTCTACACAACGGATCGCACTTGGTCTTACAGTACTGACTTGCCATGTAGCACGCTATTTACATACTATGACCTTTTCGTAGAGTTCTGGCACTACTATTTCCAGTCTGTTCATCACGATCCAGTGTGTGTGCGTCACGCCACCCGGAACATTCTGACGTAGCGCCCATCTACATCGGGGTTTCACCATTAAGTCTCTTGATGTAAAGAACGCCTGCTTAAAGGGAACAAATCTGAAATTGCCGTTGTGACCTGCACCAATTTATATAACCACGTGTATAGAGAAACATCGGATATTTGAAACAGTTTAACCAAGTCCACACGAATTGTCCATACGAAACGAAGTTCTGTCAGTTGATTATATATTATTGACTTCCAGTTAATTATAGAAATTGTTACAAGCACCATACGCTGCTGTATTGCAGTACGTAATATCATTTGAACATTACGTCCTAGCGTTGACGAATACAAATACCACGGTACAATCCTTGACGAAAGAGGTTGAGAAATCTGTGCGGCTCAGTGTCGCAGTTTTTGGAGTATCAGATTCTCAGTCGAGAGAACACGGGTTCAAATCCTGTGCTGTCTTGTCGAATCTTGCCAAGTTCGTTCACTCTTCGTTGCTCCAGTTCATCCAGCTGCATGAATGAGTATCTGGCTATAGACAATGGTGGATATTTGTGTACGAATAGTCTTAGCGTATTAATTGCATCGAGGCTGAATGCGTTCAGTGGAAGTCGAGATGGTGTTCGATTAAAAAGGTCTGCCAGGGAATAAAGTGTAAAACACTTTGAGCAGTCCTAAGGACTGGACACTGCGCTATATGATAACTTACCTTTTTAACAATAGGTTGACCGTAACTATGGCGCTATGAACAAAAAGTGTTAGTAGAGTCTACAATGTCTAAGGATGTTTCGTTCTTTTAACATTGATAATACCATTTTGTTTTATAAGTCGTGTATCCAGAGTGTTTTGGTCCTTACTTTACGTGTTCGTTTGGTAACGCCAGTCAAAACGACAAGAATAATCTGCCACGCATTGCAAAGAAAAACAGTCATGTGACCGATGTGAAACAATCCATTCTCACTGCTCTGTATAAAAAGCAGGTACTGCAGAAATCCACTCGCATTCTAGCTGACAGCACGCATTTTTTGCAGTAGGAATACGTCTTTCTGCGCACAGCCAGTGGACATAGAACTGTCACATGCAAAATAAATAGGAAGCGGTTGTCAGTTGTTCAGCTTTTTCATGACACATCTCTCAGATGCTTCTTTTGAGTCAGATTTGTTGTTGTTGCCTTGTTGATGTCAGGGTTGTGTGTGAATGAGCTGGTGCGTGAGTGTGTTGTGCTGGTGCGTGAGTGTGTTGTGCTGGTGCGTGAGTGTGTTGTGCTGGTGCGTGAGTGTGTTGTGCTGGTGCGTGAGTGTGTTGTGCTGGTGCGTGAGTGTGTTGTGCTGGTGCGTGAGTGTGTTGTGTTGGTGCGTGAGTGTGTTGTGCTGGTGCGTGAGTGTGTTGTGCTGGTGTATGAACATGTTATTTAGCAGTGTTGAGATGTTGGTATTTACTACGTGCGTATAGCCATTGCACTATGATGCTATTTATTTGTGGTGCGACGATCACAATTAGGCAATTAGACAATTAAGCAATTAAGCATTCAGACAATTATTTTGTATTATTATTGTGTATTACAAACCGCTTTTTACTGGGTATTTGTTTTGTTTTATGAATGTTACACGCAAATTTCACTTAACGGGACAACAACATTTTATTGTATTGTATTATATTGTCCTCATACACAGTCCGGCCCTGGGCATTGATTTTACATGTCCACCGTTAACAAAAATTACTAAAATTGCTAAATAATTGTCACACATTTGGCTCATGGATTAGCTGCACCAAATGTGACTGAATCGTGACAAAGGTCCAGGTGTAACAAAGATGGGTAGAACAGGAATATGACACAACACGTGGGGGTTTTATGTGAGAATCCAAGAGGAATACCCATTTAATAAGTACAATAAGCCAGACAAACGAATACAAATATGAGTTGGTCAACTATTAAAGAATTTCCTCGCTACAAAGTAATGTATCACATGTACATATACGTACACATATAAACATATGTGATAAGAAATAATAACAAAGTGTTATTGTTCACCTACGAAGAGAGTCGTGAAGTCGAGTGTAACTAATCATAACGATCATTTACGCACCCCGATTGCGGGGGTATGCCGGGAGATACAACATTCAACTCCGGCATTTCCGACGAATTTAAAATGACGAGGCTAAACCGCCTACAATAACTACACAAGAAAGACACCGCTGTATCTCGGGACGAGGGTCTTCGAAGGTCGTCACGTGAAGAAACTGGGCGTACACGGCAGCACGACGGTATACGGGGGGCGTCGACAGGTGTCACGTGATGAAAGAACGTATACGTCAGTGCGACGGTACACGGTGGACGTCGACAGGCGTCACGTGATGAACGAACGTAGATGGCAGTACGACGGTACATGGTGGACGTTGACAGGTGTAACATGGAGAACGAACGTGGCGAAGATCATTAGTGAGACGATACTCTGAATTGTCGAGAAGTGAGGGAATACGAACTGCATAACCCACCCTCTAGTCTTCACGATGTATATTAAACGACACGAATCAGCTGTATCGGCAGCAACAACAAATCTTGTCCATTCGCGATAATGGACGAACGGATGCTCTCGGCTTCGAAGTAATTCAGTCTTGTAGAGCCATGACGGTTGCCACTGGAAATTCTCCCATGTAGCCAAACGCAGCAATTAAACTAGGCTGGCTGCATTTAAAATATTAATGAAGTTACACCTTCAACAAACGGGCGACAAAACACGTCGAGAATAAGTCCCATGTCCTGGAGACAAGATAATACAATCTCACAGCATTGCATTTACAGTCGTCTGTCTGTAAAATGGCCGTAATTCTCTTCAATTCTCTAATGGCGATCAAGCGCCGGAAGTCTAACTAGCTAATGGCAAAAAGTAACAGAAACTAAACCATCCTAGAAACTTCGCACCCGAATCTCTAGATCCTACGGTCAAACTATATTCAAGTCGTTGGGTTAAAAATAAACGTTAGCGTTATAAACACTCAATTGTTATCTCATGAAAATCCTAAAATTACCTCAATCACATCTCAATTTAATATCACCAGAATCCTTGAATTGAGACGAAATAACGTTAATAATAACATATATTAACGTTCACAACTCAACACGTTATATTAGTAAAACAAATATTCCATTCAGACATGACGTGTGAACCATTTACTCGCACCTGCCCGGCGCAGTAAACGACCTTCGTATTTCACGCTACTAAGTTCTTCTAATGTCACTAAAAGTGACTTGTAATAGTACCACGTTATCGGTTAGGTTAAATCCGTTCTAATCATACTAAATTTGACCTTCGTAGTCGTAAAATTAGTATACTTAGTCAAATAGAATTTGTTAGCCAGCCGATAATATGACTTGCGCTTTGGTCGCAAGATGGCCCTAGTATAGCATTTTTCATTCAGTCACCCGAGTGATGGCAGCATCATACATGGGAATTCCTGCCTAGTTTATTTATTATTCCTTTATTTTTTTAGCCAGACTTATTCTACTCAAACCACTTTTTGACAATAATTACATTTAAAGTGTTGCTTTTTGTTCACCAGGCGCGGCTCCGTCGTACTTCTGATGAGCCTGATCCTCTGCGGCGGCATTGCAGACAAAGTGCTCATATCGGTCCAACCGTCGAAGTCACTCCACTCCGACGTCACCGTGACACGTTTAACTACAGCCAGCAATCATGGGTTGCCTTAAAACGGTCGTATTATAGGGCGTGTTGAATGACTGTGAGAGACGCCCTTGACTTGTGGTTACTTCCATCTGTAATTGTATCCTGCTCTTCGTCACATAACATACTAAAATAAAAATTACCTTATTATACAAAACGAATCTTATTCAGACTATCCGGGATGCCTTGTACCTCCTAAAACATTAGGTAAGAGCAAAGGAACCAACTGGCTGGTGAAAGTATGCGTGGCATGATAGATTATGTTGAAATCCCTACGAAATAACTCCCACAGATCTCCGCCTACTATCGTTGAATAAAGTTTGACTCGACTCTGTGACTGATGGTTGATCATCGAATAATAATTGATCGATGATTCATACTGGTAACATATGTTACAGCTCTCATCTTAGACTACTTGGATGAGAATATTTCATTCTGAGAATATCATGGGAACATTGGAAACAAATGGGTGGTCATTAACAAACCATTATTACATAATTACTATATGCAGGAGGGGTATGAAAATGAGATATAACATAGCTGATGTGTCAAGCTTCACATACGTATACAAGTATATCAATATGTTGAGAATTGTTGATGTTATGGCATTTTATCTACCACACCTCAAAATGCAAAGCACGTCACTCAGTTTTTCACAACACTTCTGGCTAAAAATCTCATGAGTCATCATTCAAGGTTCCAAATACAACATAACGTTGGCTTACATCTTTACAGATGGAAAGTAGGTGATAGCATTGCAGCACGCACAATTTTCCTTGTAAAATCACTCTTAACCTTTTCCCCATTTCCATGACAACAAGTGTTCCGTGAAATTGCTAAATAGGTGGCCATACACATATTATCATAGAATAATTTATATACATCTCAGGAGTATAAAATTGTACACGACATTGGTGATGCGTCTTGTTTCACACCGATAGAATAATTAGCATTGCAGCATACATATATTTCTGTGTAAAATCACTCTTTTTAACACTTTCCCTATTTCGTTGACAAGTTTTTTTATAGAAAATATATTAACATTGTTTTCATATGTACTTGAAACATGACACCACAGCGAGATTGCGCCCAATTTTCTTATTCCTGAGATGTATAGTAACTATTTTATAACGGTTTGTGCATGACCATCCCTTTAGCAATTTCACAGCAAACTTTTCGTGGAAATGAGGATAGTTAAACAGTGTGATCTGTCACAGAGAGCTGCGAGTGCTGCAATGCTGTCACCTAGTTTCCATCTCTAGGGATGAGTGCCCACATTGTCGGTCCCTTTAAACAGTGTGATCTGTCACAGAGAGCTGCGAGTGCTGCAATGCTATCACCTAGTTTCCATCTCTAGGGGTGAATGCCCACATTGTCGGTCCCTTTAAACAGTGTGATCTGTCACAAAACTGCGAGTGCTGCAATGCTATCACCTAGTTTCCATCTCTACGGATGAATGCCCACATTGTCGGTCCCTTTAAACAGTGTGATCTCACAGAGAGCTGCGAGTGCTGCGAGTGTTGCAATGCTGTCACTTAGTTTCCATCTCTAGGGATGTAGGTTTCGCGAAAAACACTATGAACATTCGTCACTAAAATGTACGGGTGGCCTAAATGTTCTGTTCGGATGCCAGAGTGATGGTTGGAGGGATGGTAGGAGTGATGGTTGCAGTGAAGGTTCGAGGGATGGCCAAATGGAATGATAGCTTAAAGGATGGCTGCGGTGATGACTGAAATGAAGTTTGGAGTGGTGGTTGGAGTGGTGGTGATGGCTGGAGTGATGGCTGGATAAATAGCTGGAGTGATGGCTGGAATGTTGGATGGAGTGATGATCGGAGTGACGGCTAGAGTGATGACTGGAGTGATGACAGGAGTGATGGTTGGAGAAATAGTTGGAGTGATGGCCGGAGTGGTGGCTGGAATGGTGGTTGGAGTGATGAATGGAGTGATGATTAGAATGATAGCTGGAGTGATGACTGGGGTGATGGCTGAAGTGATGGTAATAGTGATGGTTTGAGAGCTGACTGTCCATACGTCTGTGTATCTATATACCTGTGCAATATAGTAGTGACCAGCTTCTGTCTTGAGAGACAATGCTTGCTGTAGCTGCATCAGGTAGGTTGACTTGGATTTCTCGCATGACGTCTCGCACTCTTGGTTTCCTGACTTATCTGGTATGCTTTGATGTCATTTGCTGAACCACCAGTAAGGCAGGCTCGCCAGATGAATATGTCTTCACCAAAAGCCTGCCAGCGTAGAGGGTTAATATCGTAGTCTTTCAGATCTCTCTTGACGATATTTTTATTCTTATTTTGGGTCTGCCTACTGGACGTTTGCCCTGAGTCAACACCCCATGGAGGATGGCCTTGAGGAGGCGGACACTGGGCATACGCTGTACGTGTCCAAGCCATCGTAGGCGTTGTGTTTGAGGATGTTGCTTAGTGGCGTTAACTTGCGGTACGTTGTTTGCAATATGTAGTATCGGTTATAAGTATTCAGTTTTAATTCGTATTTAGTGACTGGCTACTTAGATCAAATCAAATCAGAACAAGAAAGACATTATTATTATTCATCGATCTTTTATTTGGGTGCCTATGGCAGAGTTCATGGTTTTGTTGTATCCCCTATTTTAAGTGGTGGTGGCTTGTATCGGGACAGTGGTGCTGACGCCTTCGAAACACTGTCGGAAGGTTTCGGTAGATGAGGAAGAGTAGGATCTACAACGAGATGAAATTGCGATATATCATTCAACATACACGAGCGCGCACACACACACACACGCCCGCACACACACACGCACTCGCACATGCCCTACATACACAGCACACGCACACAGCCACCGCGCGCGCACACACAGGCACACATTCACGCACACATGCACGCAAGCACACATTCACGCCCACACTCACGCACACACGCGTGCACGCACACAAGCGTGCACGCACACACCTGCATAATGTGCTACCTGTAATATTTATCAAAACATTCCGAGATCTGCCTTAGGCCAACATGTTTTGATACGATTGTGTCGGATTAGTAGTTATTTCACCTGGACGCCGGAGAGACCACCGGCAAGCATTTCTACTATCGTTGGTTTCTGTTCAATCCATCCCTCACTGCCTTCCCGCATGGCGACAAGACAAGAGGCTTTTGACAAACGGTGTGATTAAAATTATATAAATCCATTAAATAAAACGGAGTGTGTGTCTCTGTTTGTTTATTTCTCCGAGCATTTTTCAATTTTGCGTGTACAGGGCAGACATTTTGCAAGCCAGTTAGCTAGCCCATTGCGTTTATTCGTCGATTGTGAGTTTTGTTTAATTTCACTCAGGGCCCCGCTGGGATTTTTATGTTGACGGGATCGACAGAGTTTTAATGTTTCGATGCCATCGTAAGCAATATATTAATGCCATCGACAAATACGTTATCATATATCCAAACATTTTAAATAGTTTTCAGGTTGTTGCATTTTTATGTGAACATAACATGCTAGCAAAGATATAGTTGTACCTTTGTAACAAGACTCACACAATAAAGTCGTCATTTGTATGAGAACATAACATGTTAGCAAACGTTGTATCTTTGTAACATGACACCCACACACACACACAAACACACACACACACACACACACACACACACACACCCACACATACACACACACACACATGCGTAAATGCATACGTTACGTGCATACGTGCATATATATGACATATATTTGAGTTTAATATACGCAACTGTTTGTCTCCATTATTGAATTATATTATTATATGAGAATGCGCCCACTACTGTGCAAGGTGCCCTACATTTACTTTAACTAATTTTTTTCATTTTTCATTATATATGTTTTGTAATTGATATGTCATATAATTATATAGATTATTGGGCACCTTTAAATACAGTATCCCATGGTATCTATATATTTTGGCCCACCGGAGGAATTTAATAATACGAGCATGGCGCCACGGTCCTCCCACAATACTTACAAACATATAATATACATACATACATACATACATACATACATACATACATACATACATACATACATACATACATACATACATACATACATACATACATGCATACATACATGCATACATACTTACACACACGTACATATGCCCATACATTCGTTCATACATGTGTACGTGTGTACGTACGAACGTATGTATGTGCGTATGGTCCATCAACAAAATTTACGTATGTGCACACTTACGTACGCAAACACACACACGCACAAACACACACACACACACACACACACACTCACACACACACACACACACATATACCTGAACGCATGCAGTGGCACTTATACAAATATGTGAACCCATGAGTCTGAGCCGCCACACTTTAGCGTTTTTCAAGAAATCCGTGTGATCTTTCACTCCACAACATTTCAACTGGCATGAACCACGCTGTTATCGTGAGACGCAAGCAATGATCTACACAGCAGTAAGACCAGAACCTCCATTTACATGAATGGTTATTAGTCGCTTGTAGCGACGCGTTGCGGTGGGTTGCAGTTAGCTACAGCCGTGTTGACAACTAGGATGGGATGGACGCATTAGTTGACATGTTGTAGACAGGCCCATTGGCATAGTTGATAGATTGGCATAGTTGATAGTTTTTCGAATTTCATTTGGGGGCCTGTTGGAATGGGATCTTGAGAGCTTGGTATTTAAAAAAGGCTGTAACTGCAGTTATTAATGTGGATTGTATTTGTTTTGGACATATATAGTGGCTAAGCGTTTAATGTTACATTTCCTAACGTCTGATATCATATAAGGTTGTTTGTGAATGTAACTTATTTTATATGGTGGTATATGGTACGTCGCAGTTTTCATTTTCCAGGTATAATTTTTTAATTGGACATATTTCATTGGATTGAAAACAATATTTGGATGTGACGTATATTTTTTTATTTAAGTTGCTCTATGAGAAAGTGCATTGCTGTTGTCTAATTGTGAGACACATAAATGAGTTTTGTTCTCTATCAAAGTTAAACTACATTCTACAACAAAGTAAATTCGTAGTTGATAGGGTTGTAACATTAGTAATAAACACTAACAGTTGGTACTAGAATTCACGTTTATCAAAGGTGCACCTCTGACAGCCAATGGTAATTTTTATGGAACGAGAGTCAACAGAAAAAACGCCCGTTTGTATGTGCATAACTGCAAAACCAAACAAAACTTTGCCGAGCCGAAGCCAAGGCAAGGCGAAGGCAAAGTTGACAACAAAGGACCGCAAACTGTGGTAGAACAAACTTTATAGAATAATACACTTTAAATGTTTTTCTGAAACGATGTAACATGGTGAATCCACACATTGTCGTCAACAAAAGTAAACAAAATGTTGTTGATCGGCATAAATCAATTAGCCTAGCCCTAAATTAAACCAGACTTAATTGTTATTTTGTCTACTAATCACTTCAATCCCAACAGGGACAATATTCAGATTGAAGGCATTGTGTTTAAGATAGTTATTCCAGCCTGCTCCTCTGTGGTAATGGAGCAGGCCGCAAGAATATTCCAGATATTAGGTTTTCTAAATCTGGAATAGATTTAAACATGCATGATTTAGACAAAGAAATTGTATTACATCTTGGATATATTTAATTGATTATAAGAACGAATGTCACCCTCTTGATTTAATAATGATCCAATACAAGCAATGCGATGCCTTACTTTCCTCGGCACGCGCCACGTACTTCGGTAATCCGCCACTTTCTCTACGGACGGAAATAAGCAAAATGTTCCAATTAATTTTTTTTTATCTCTAAAAGCTAAAGCTTCATAGTTTATGCCCCAATGCTAAGTGTTCATGTAAGTGATCACTTTATAGTAAATTTACCATTTTAATTTTGTATGACATGGTCAAAGTAAAAAGTAAACTTGATCACTGCTTGCATCCTAACAGCCACATTAGTAGGGCATCAGGCCATAACATATCTAGAAATGTCAGCCATGAAATGGTCTTCCATGAGAGCTAACTACAATGCTGTCACCGGAACTGAGTCAGCATTTCATGGAAGACCATTTCATGGCGAACCATTTTGGTATTGTTATGACCTTATGCACTACTCATATTGTGCACACCTCAGCTGAGCGAGCTGTCCTCTTTCTACTATGTGTCCTTTATTAACATTACTTACAGTCCCATTGTAGTAATCGTAGCAACTGTCCAAAGGAAGTTCTTCTCATTTGGAGCAAAACTAGTTTTGAAATGTCTGCATATATTGCGTTGAATCTGCACAACACTTTAAGTGAGTTGTCTAATCAATATTTGTTGTCCCAGAGATAGGAATCAATTGTGGCATGTTTCAAATACCTAGTTACTTGCGAAACAAAATTTAATGTCGTGGAAGAAACAAATACATAGTTGGCTGAAGGTAATACAGTGATACATTCGTCACATAGCAGGTACATCATTTGGAAACACCCTATACATAATGTTATCCATATGGAAACTAATTGCAATAAATAAACAAACCAAATAAATTGTATAGGCAAGACGGGCCCCAGCTGGGGCAATATGGTCCGTGACAGTCCTTTTGCAGTTTTCGCGTTTATAAACGAAACGTCGCTTGAATGTCTGATGTGATGAACAGTGTGCAGTATTTGTTGGACTTAAAATCAAAAGTTGATTGAGAAATCAAATTACTGTTTTGCCAAATAAATCCAGCACAAACCACGTAGTCCGATGGGTAAAGCTGCAAAGTCAAACGTGCTAACACATGCGAATGTGCTTCAATTTAACCAAAGTTTTGCTAATCTAAATGCTAAACCAATTTCAGGGTCATCTTCAAATGCAACTGTGTTTGATGTGGCTCCGCAACCGACCATGCTTTATCCGTCGCAAGACCCCCACTCCAGTCCCGATGTTATGTTATACCTTTTCAAATACCCCCTGTATGTTAAGATCCCCACCTTGTATTGGGTGAATCATTTAGTCGGAACGTAGGAGGGATGCGCGTAATACGTTAAAGGGAATAAAAACATATATTTCTTGAATTCATATTAAATTAGATCCTGCTATATATTTCCATGTCCACCAAGCCAAACAAATCCTCAAAAATCGAAGAATTAGAAATTCCACATTTTATGCTGTACATCCGGACATTTTCGAATATGCATATTTTTGGCGCGCTTTTCGGGATGCCGAGATGTGACGTCAGAGTTGACTCTGCCGATACAGCGACCGCTTGTTTACATTCATTCTCAGCAATATGACAGCAGAGGTGGCTGTGTAATGCGAATATCATCATGGTTCATTGTGCGGCATTCGGTTGTAATGCAAACTCTTCTAAACATAGAGCAACACACAATTTTTTTCGGTTCCCTACGGATCCAGTTTTATTGAAGAAATGGATCGCAAAAATCAAGCGAGCTAACTTCAAGCCGACGAAACACAGCCGGCTTTGCTCCGCTCATTTTGAGAAAAGCTGTTTTGATCGCGATCCGGAGATGTTGGCAACCCTTGGATATCCTGGTGCTCGAATATCGTTGAAAAGCGATGCAGTCCCAACAATATTCCCGGCAGTAGAAGCTGCATTGATGCCGTCAATCCGCAGAAGACAGGCGTCGGCACGGGCAGGATCGACGGCCGCTTTGCCCGAGTCGAAGGCAAGCGGGTCTCGCAAGCGTTGTTCCAGTGCCGCAGTCGCCGCTGCAGGCTCCGCTGCCGCTGTCACTACAGCCGGCTCAGCAACTACATCCATGGCTTCTTTGGGGTACCAGGTTCCTTCGACGAGTGGTGAATTTACGAGGTCTGCTTACCGAAAGCGGCAACGAATCAAGGTAATTCTTACATGTTATATCTACTATTATTATTCTGTAGGTCTAGTATAATGCCTGGACTGGATGGTCTCGTGTGTGTCAAGTGTCAAAATAAGTTATTCAACTTATTGTCATTGTATCCCATTGGTTCAATCATATCACGGAACTCTTCCTAAGTATCTTATATTCTAAATGTTGTAGTTATGCACGATACTACTATAATAAATCTACATATACTCAGTCTTGTGGAAAATTTGATAGTGTAATCAAATCGATTCAGGTGACTGTTTTTATAATTATCATGGTTACAGGAATGTAAGGCAATAAAACAAAAACGTCAGCAAATTAATTGATGCTAATTTGTTAGTTATGCATTTAATTAATCTATTTACTTTTACATGCAAATAAGAAATAATTATTTTAATTATACTCGTTGCCAAGTCAGGTTAGTCTGTTATAATAAGTTTTTTAAACCGTAAGAAGCAATACTTGGATGTAGAACATTGCAATGTGAATTTGCAGATGGAAGAATAATTATATTTTCAAATGTATTTAACGTTGAATTTGCATAAATTAATTATTATTTTTTCATACATAACATTTGTTGTTTTTTAAATGACAATACTTGGACTTTATGAAAGTGCCATGCATTTTGATCAACATCAAATGTATGTACACATAAAGTACCATGCATAAGTTAGATATTTAAAACAAAAATTTTAAAATTAGGAAGTGGTCTGTCTCACTCTCATAGTTGGAACCAGTTGCTGGCAATCTCCTCCTCTGACACATGACTCACTAAAGTCTTATGTCATCAATGACTTGCTGAAGAATTATCCCCCATCAGTATTCTCTGTAAAAACTGTTTATTACAGTGTTTGGCACCTGTCTGCTAATCCAGCTAATTGGACTCCTTTGTTGTGACTCCTCCACTTGACTGAGGAACTAAGTGTAGTGTTTGCCTGAGTCAACTGATCAAAGATCAAATCTAATTAATTACCAGTTGACATTGCACTTTGTAGGTCTTTCCTGCTATGAATAACAAATACGCCAGCCACCTCCAGCTGGCCCACTGCATTCTCCCTCCAGTTAAAATAGTTATCTGAACCTGATCTACTGGTAATTAAAGCATGCTAGGTGGAAATGGCAGGAACTGGGTAACATGGATGTGACATGTCGGATACTTATTATTACTATAATTAACCCATGCAATTAACCCATGCCTAACATCACCCTGATCACCATTGCAATTGGTAAACCTTACAGGTAGATGTGATTAATTATTATTAATATTGAATGGTTACCACATTGAACACCCTGTAGATTACAGTATGTATCCATCGAATTAATAATCTATTATGTTTAAGTTTTCAAAAGTAATGTTTTCAATCAATATAATTCTTACAGTAAATGCAGCTTTCATAACACACACTATTGTAACACACAAGTACTGTTACATTTGTTACTATATAATTTTTTATATTTCATTAGTAATTTATTGATTTGTATTTTCATAACTCCAGTGCACAGGCCTGTGGTGAATTACATTACAGTGTAATATATTGCTATTGCCTAGTTTCCATTTTATTACAGTTGCATATTGAAGACAATGTACATCATGTAATATATACTATTACATTTGAAGGTATTACCATTACATTTTGAATTGGAACTACAGTATGTACTGAGATAAATATTTAGAACAAAAATATAACTATCGTATCTTGTATAATCTACTAACAAAGTTTACGGACATAACATATTTTTCATTTTATGTGTCTGTATAACATGAATGAATGGAAGATAAAAGACATGTCACTGTCATTTAATAGATTGCAATCAGTCTAATTACACCTTACTGCTTGGTGCATTGCTAATTACTGGCACAAGTCATGATGTTTTTCAAACAGAAGCTCAGAATTGTACCAAGGACCATTATTCGGCTCCCACATTATTCATGGGATGGATGTTGGTAATCATAAAACCTGAATAAACTAGTTCCATAGGATATAGAAAGCATAATTCAATTTGTATTTTGATGCGACAGATATTAATAAACATGTATATATATATATATAATATGCCAGTTACTATTACATTGTTTCTGTTACTATAGTGTGCTTTGTTCAACTTATTGTTACTAATACGTATTATTATTACACCACTCCTGTTGCAGGCTTCTTATCGTGACTATAAAATTTAATATTGCAGGATTATTCATGTCAGCAGTCACATATTGTTATGATAGTAACTATATCAACGGATAAGGATTCTACTAATGATGTTATGAAATGTCATTTAAAAAATAAACTTATTTGATTTTTAACTTAACAATTTTATTACTTAAAAAAATCAAGTAAATTTATCAAATAATAAATATGTTCACATTCGGATGTGGGTCGTTGCCCAGCTACCAAGTGTGAAAATGGTAAATTGCCAAGTTGTGAAACAGTAACAATAAATGCAATGCAAGTTGCAAACCTATCTATTGTATATTTAGTAGTTGATTAGTTATAACCAAAAATAAAATGTTCACAAGTAATATACTGTCACATTTTCCAGGTAATTGTTTGCATAAAAGTGTAACATAACAAAAGTAACTATGTCTCTGTGTAGATTCTGTAAGCATGATATCAATTATTTACGATGTTTTTATCATAGAATAAACAATACATACCTTGCAACTTGAAATTAATTTATTAATTTGTATTTTTCACAGCTAGGCAGTCTTTTCACACTTGGAAGCTGGGCAAATGACTAGACAAATGGATGTACTCCTTTCTGACAAGATGGTAAAAGACAGGATTTTGTCTGCTTTTGTCAGAAACCTACCACAATTAATTTTTTTGGAAATTCTATAAGGGTAATTTTTTATTTCAGTTAGTTGCTGACATTCTGGCAGCAGCTCGAGATAGTCCACCGTCGACCAAGACTGGGTCATCTGAAGATACAGCAACCGAATATGACAGCTCTCGTACGGATTGCTGTGATACAGAGGATTCCACACCTGAGTCAGTCACAGCTTCCACTCCAAAAAGGAGCAGCAAATGCTTTCAGGTTGACATCAGGCCATCAACTCGCACGAGAAGAGTGCAAGCAGTCTGTGCACCAGAGCAGGTTGCTGTGCAGGTGACATCAGCAGTGAGGTCAATGAGTGTGCAGTGCAGTTTGTTGACTGGTCCGATTAGTGACTCGAGTGACTCAAACGGGGAAGAAGTGACATCTGCTGCAGATCCAGAGTATGTTTGCTCTGACAATGAGTCGACTAGTCGTGACAGCAGCAACAGTGACAGCGATAACCACGTCGACCAGTACACTGACACAGAGGAGGGTGTTACAAACAAGACTCCCTTGAGGAAAGATTGCTGCCCTTCCAAGGAGAGGTACTTCTTGGTGGCAGAGTCTTCATTTCGTCATCTTTTCGCACGTTGCCGAAACTGCACTGGCCAAACCAAAGTCGTAGTGCAGCAGTTTCTCGGCTCAATGGGAAGTTGCCCTGTAAAGATAATTGGTCTGTAGATGTGAAGCTATGCTATTTATTAGCATGTCATAGGTAAAGTGATCAACAAAATGGACTAGATAACTTGTTTATCAATGGGCAGGTATTTGCTGAAGCCATATTCTCATCTGCCTGCAGGGGAAGTATTCCCATGGCTGTTGTTTGGCTTATAACCATTGTCTGTGCACCGTGTGGTGATTCATATTGTGTTACCACATTGTGTCTACACAGTTACCAACATTTGGAATGATTCATCCCAGTAACACTGTGTTATGAAACTTGCTTGATGAATTTGTAATGATTCAACCCAGTAAAACTGTGTTCTGAAACTTGCTTGATGAATTTGTAATAAATATGTCACACAAAAAATGTGATTAAAAATGCTATGTCCTTATGATTTTTATGGACATAGTCATAGGGCACATACATACCCACTGGTAACATCTCACATATAAGACCCCTAAGGTTACATTAAACCCTTAGGTCTAGGACATAACCCTTCAGGCTATAACCCATTACCATAATTATTCAATTGTTCTGCATGTTGTTTTAATGTTTATTTTAGTTTATTTTGATTATATAGTAGCTATATTGTTATGTGTCAGACTTAGAGTTATACAAATCATTGTTCCACATAAATGACATAATCTAGAGCTGTCATTATATATGATATTATGATCATCTCGCGAACAACTGTCCATCTAAAAAAGTGTGGGTTTTGTCCAGAAGGATTATATCGTAAGTAGCTATAACGTCCTAAACTCGATCCGCATAAACCAGACAACCATGCTTACGACGTTCGACGGTTCGTAACTTTGTGAAGTTTGTCTGTGACAAGTCTGTTTACAATTACTTCGTCCGATGACCTACTTAGCTACAACCTCTAGCTAACTCTCTGTACAGCTTTGACACCGCATTTTATAATATAACGTCGTACTAAAACGATATCAGTGTTGTTGTCGACAGTTTTCACACCATATGTGTCATTATAATGAAGTTGCAGCTTACCAGTCGGTGTTGCCTGAGCGAACATTCACATTGTGACTGTCCGACTCCGCATCATCTTCTTCGCTACCGTCGCTGAAATGCTCGGAAAGAGCGGAATCAGACGAATCATCCGCTGTAACCGTTCCCGCTAGTGGCTCAAAATCGTATGATTTCACTTGAAACTCTGGGAAACTCCCACTAGCCATGATGTTACAAGAGAATGGAGAGAACAACAATGGCGATGCATAGATGTCAACAAAGCCGAGAGTCAGCTTTGACGTCACGATACCACGTGATCGCCTAGCTCATTAAATTTCAACTTTCTGCGGGAATCTCTACACAGACGGGTTTAAAATAGAATGTTGTCTACAAACGTATTTTTCTGTATTTTTTAAATGTTGTCAAATGTTACATACAATGTTAATCTTTGTGTACACATGGAAAACGGATTTTAGCTAATGCCTTGTTTTTATTTCCTTTAAACTTAACATAACAATATTCAAGCCTTCAAGAATATACTGCTAAAAAGTGATACTTCACTATACTGAAGTTTGTAACGTCGTTGTGGGCTAAAACAATAAATACGTAAGTTAACAAAATAAATAAATAATATTAAATAAGAACGTTCAGTCCATGAACCACTTGGCGGGAAAGTCTTCGATTCGGATCATTTGGATATCGGTGCAGAAAGTTCGGAAAATACGTGGAAGGATTGAAGAGATGAGTATTGTTATTATGTAAATGTAAATAATATTCGTAAACTATCTATAGCCATATATTACAAACAGCTGTAGTTAAACGGTAGAGGCTTCGGCTATGGCCTGTGACTAACTTCCTCAAATACACTTTCTCTGACTACTGTTTAGCTACAGCTGGATGATGGACGGGGGAAATCTAGTTTGTTGATGTGACTAGTGTCCCGCGTATTTGCTAGGGCGCGGTGAAACCAAAATAAACAAGGCAATCTAGCGTAAAGTGTAAAGTTTGTGCACAGTAAACAGTCTTCTTAAACACTATATAGTGAATAGTGTAAACATTGTTGACTATATCAGAAAAAGTACAAGTACATTCTAGTTAGCATTGCGCCATGCAAATAGAAAATAAAGGCAACGCGACATGTTTTGGTGTTTGTCGCGTGTAGCCGATTGATTGAATTTCCAATGTCTGGCTGCGATAAGACGTCGGCTGAGGCTAAGTTAATAGATTTTGAAAGTCGGGGTTGTGCTCGTGTTAGAAGCCTAAAGAAGGAAGTAGACGATGTAAAAGTTATAGTTAGGGTGTTGATGGGAAACACAAACGAAGACGAGCAATCAGGTGATGATACAGTGGAAATGAAGGAGTCAGATGGTGTGGAGATATATGCTAGGGTGATAGTTGGTGAGACTGTGAAACTGAAGGAACAAGAGAAAAGAAGAAGACAAAAGGACGGAGGAAAGGTGCTTGGCAGAGGACAGATAACCGGGCCAGTGGGGACAAATCACTCTGTGGTCAAACTGTAGAGAATGAAGAGGGATGCGAAAGCGATACAGGTGATCAAGAGCTAGATACCGCAGAGGCAGTTGGTAAGACTGTGAAAAAAAATACTGAGAAGAAAGCAGACGGAAGACGACAGAGTGTTCAGCAACATAATGGTAAACAGGTCGGTGTTGAGGAGTTGCAGCAGAAGGAAAGCAATAGTTATGCAGATGTAATAGTTATGGGAAAGATAGGAAACTGCGAGTAGTCATGAGGCATTCTATTATCAGGAAGTTGGACAAGACAATAAAAAAGGGGGAGGATAACCCAGTATGTCTACGAGGGGCGAAGATAGAGGATGTCACAGAACGAGTTGGTCAGGTCATCATTTGCAAGTATAGGATACAAGTCCGCACACTGAAAGACACACGCATTGGACAAATCGTGTTATAGGGTATACTGCCGAAATGGGTGGCAGGGACAGTACTACAAGAAGTGTAGAAAAATATCCATTAACATCCTCTTACAGAAGTTGCGTACGGAGGAATGGGTCGGCTTTGTAGACATGTCGGCAGGTTTTACAGGGAGGGAAGATCTGTTTATGAGTGATGGGCTTCATCTGACAGGAAAAGGAGCAATAGTCCTAAGGAATGAGTTCATCACGTGCATAGATGAAGGTACATACACAGTTGATTGTTTAAACTAGATGCTCATGGGGTATAAATAGAGCCACCTCAAAGAGATGGTACAAGCAAATCTTCATGGAAGAGTTCACCAAATATTCATACAAATTAACTTAGATGTGTATGCTTAATTGCCAGAAGCATAGTAAATAAAAGAAGCTATTTCACACATATATAATATGCATCATAGAATCATGAGCACACGAAGACATGATATATTCTGAACTAGCTCTATCAGGTTATGTCATGTTTAGAAACGACAGACAGGAGAGAAGGGGAGGCGGGGTCATTTTATACATTAAACAATCTATACAGGCAAAGTACGACTAAAAAGTGAAGCAGATTACGAGGAAGCTATTTGGTGGAACATACTTACCAGATAGTTAACATTAACAATGACTAGTTTATTTAGTTGTCGGTCTTAGCATACGACAAGAGGATGATGTAAAACTGCACAGTGCTGTAAAGGAGATGCATAAAGGGGAATGTGTTATAATGGGTGATATAATCAACGACATATTCAGTGGAAATCACTAGAGTGTGCTGGAGGTGATAACCAACAGATTCTGGTTGTAACGCAGGACTGTTTTCTTACTCAACATGTTTTGAAACCAACCAGAGGTGGGGATGTGTTGGATTTAGTGTTCTCTTCTCAGAAGGAACTAGTTGATAATGTGAAAGTACGTGAACCTCTGGGATCTAGTGATCATAACCAGATCCATTTTAATATAAAAGTGCAATCAGTGAATAATGGTAAACAGCAACGGAGGAGAAACGTCAACAAAGGCACAAATAAACAAATGAGAACATATTTAGCACACATAGATTGGACTACATTAATGCAGACCAAGACAGCAACATAATGTTGGACCGTTTTAAAAAATGAGATTGAGGGCGTTATTGAACGACTTGTTCCCCAGAAAAAGCAAGAAACACCATCCATGAAGACAACAACTACAAAGAGGCCCTTAATATGGCTACAGCCAAAATAAAAAATTCTTAACGAACGTTTGATCAAAAATTGGCGAATGATATAAACAATGACAGCAATAATGTTTACGCTGATGTAAGGAGCAAATATAAGGTTCGAAATAAAGTGGTACCACTTGAAAACAGCGCAAGAAACGTAATATCTGATGGGTTTCAGATGGCAAAAGCCCTGAAATAGTATTTCAGCTCAGTGTTTACCACAGAAGATATCAATTCATTGCAGTACCAGTTACTAAATTTGATGGGGATGAATATGATAATATAGGGCAATTGTTTATTACTCCTGAAATGATATCAAGGAAAATTAAGAACATGAAAAGAAAGTAAATCACCTGAAGTTGGCGGGATACCACCAAAACTGCTTGAGGACATTGTAGAGCAGATCAGTTCGCCATTTGCTATATTATTTAACTTGTCACTTAAAGAGGGAATCGTTCCATTAGAATGGAAAGAAGCTCACATTACGTTATTATTTAAAACAGATCGGGGTGCAAGACATAACATTTCAGATCTGTTAGTTTAACATAAGTTTATGCATATTACCAGAAACGCTTATAAGAGACCACATGGTGGAATTCCTTGTAAAACTCACATTAATAAATTAATCTCAGCATGGGTTCTTAAAGGCTAGGTCTTGTGTAACTAATTTCTTACGTTTTTGGAAGAAATGACAAAGTGGTTAGACGATGGGTCACCAGTGGATGTTGTCTATTTAGATTATCAGAAAGCATTTAACAATGTGTAGGTGGTATAGGTGATGGTGTGAGGAGCTTAATAGAAACATGGATGACACACAGAAGAGTCAATTTTGGGAAATATCAATACATTCACATAGTTCATGGAAATGTGGACGTAGACTACATAATGGCGGATACCAAATGAGGTAAAACAGTAAAGGAAAAGGATTTAGGAGTGACATTTTGTGATTACATGAAAGTTTCACAGCAATGTGGAATTGCTGCTTCAAGGGGTAACCGAATAGTGTGGATAATTATAAGAAATATAACATATCAGGACAAAGAGCTGCTTGTACCACTGTACAAAGCAATAGTTATACCTCATTTGGAATATTGCATACAAGCATGGAGGCCATATCGTAAGAAGGACGCAGATAAGCTAGAAAGAGTACGACGAAGAGCAACTAAGCTGATTCCTGACCTGAAAGATCTTAGCTATGAAATACTCCTATTAGAATGCGGGTTGACAACATTAGAGACCTAAAGAGACTAAAATAGACTAAAATAGACCAAATAAGTTTGTTAAATAGTAAATGGTTATGAAGATATTCATACAAATATTTTTTCAAACTAAAAAATGGCAGTAGAACCAGGGGGCACAATGCGTCATTAGTCAAAGAACAGTGTAGGTTAGATATGATAAAATACTCATTCTCTCAGAGGACAATAAATGACTGGAACAAACTATCTGATGATTACGTTAATGCCAGCAGTGTGAATATGATCAGAAATATAATTTACAACTATCTGAGGAGAGCGGGCTATACGTAATTGGAAACGGACGGCTCGAGAAGCCAAACGCATGCTGTCTGATGCTTGTAGCCCTGGACAGCAATCTTGTTAAATCCTGTTAAATTCAGATTATTGCCTCTAAATGTTGTTGAGTGCAATCACCACATAGCAGAGCCGTCAATTTACGTTACTTATCATGAGCTCAATTTGGCTTGTCGTGAGTACTGGACTTTCCAAATATATATGAGCTACTTACTGGAGAAATCACTGCGGATGTCAGACCACAGCAGAATTGTTCGAAACGTGTAGGGAATTTTCGCATCGTAGAGAAACTCATTCAACTATGAAAATTCAATACATTTCTTCAGATGATTATTCGACACAGGCCAGAATCTCTCGTAACCTCGACTCGTGGTCCGTTATTGCTAACAACTGGTAATGTCCAATTCCATTCCGCGATACAGGGCGTATACTTTCGTTAAGCATCTTCAGGAAGATTACATATAACGCGATCCGCACAAACAATCCTCCATTGAGTATTTTAATGTTCTATTCATTGTCGAACCGTACGATGATGGTAAGCGATTTCAATTGAAATGACAAGTAATGACCTGTATGCTTTTCTAAAAGAGGAAAGAACATGTAGCCAATAATTACATCAATTGTATAACGACAAAGTTGAAACAACCAAACATGTGTTTGTGTTTATTATCTTTTAGAGGAATTGAGCCGAAATGCATAGCATATAGTCAAAACTGTATAATATGTATGTTAAGTGTATGGTATGAATATGTACGCTCGGTATAAAGCAACGCGGGACAGACCCCATCCTATTTAACACATGTTTTGTGGCCAGGTGGTGAACATTGTGATCTAGGCCAGAGTTATCCGAATAGCGAAGTTACCGCATTACCAAAATTTATTTCCCATGTTTTACTGTTATAGAAATAATACGCTGACCTGCGACATAATGGCATCAGCGCCAGAAGGCAGTTTCTGAGTCGGCCGCGTTACCCTAGCAGTGAATCCGTCACATGATATGTGGGTATAGCTGGAAAGCTTCCTTTTTTGCGATGTGTTTCTCTAGAGGTTATTCCAGTTTGCCGTGGTGTTTAGCCTATATTACACAAGCGCCCTTAAATGGCGCCACTTTCGTCGCCCTTACAACTCTTCTCTGCGAGTTCACGGCGAGCGAGAGTTGGAAGAACGAAAATTACATTAATTGTCGACAGCATGAATTAAATAGTCAATACGAGTAAGTTTAAGATCAAAATACGGTAATGATGATAACAGTTGCTCCTGGTGTGTAACTCCACGGATGGGTGTAAGTTAGTAATAAATACGGTAATGGTGATAACAGATGCCCTTGGTGTGTAACTCCAAGGATGGGTGTAAGGTAGTAATAAATAGGGTAATGGTGATAACAGATGCCCTTGGTGTGCTACTCCAGGGGTGGGTGTAAGGTAGTAATAAATACGGTAATGGTGATAACAGATGCCCTTGGTGTGTTACTCCACGGGTGGGTGTAAGGTAGTAATAAATATGGTAATGGTGATAACAGTTGCCCCTGGTGTGTTACTCCACGGGTGGACGTAGGGTAGTAATAAATATGATAATGGTGATAACAGGTGTGCCCTTGGTGTGCACAGCTGCACTGTACAGTCAACTGTATTTTTTTTCGCGTCTTTTCTTTGACTGTTGTACTGACACGACTCCATCAATCAACCGTTTTCCTGACTGGCTACTCATCTCGTCTTAGTTATCTGCATCACAAACCCTATGCGTTAAAAGAACAGCATCTTGTGTAAAAAAAAAGGTAACAATTACACGTTTAATTCGTTGTGTTTATTGTAATACAGCGAGGCGTTTAGCACAAATCGGGGCGCTATGTGGGCATTAAACGTGCTATTAGACGCAAATATTGTTAAACATGATATGCCTGAAATGATGTAGAATTGCTGAATGAATGCACGGATATATTAAATTTAGGCAACATAATAATAATAATAACTGTATTTGTCCACAAAGAGGAAGTACATTTTGCACCTAGGAGTGAGCATAATTAAATACAGTATTTAAATTGAATTGCAGTATGTAGACAGTTGCTAATTAGTAATACTGAGTGTTGTGCATATATACTAGTACAATCAAGAACCATGAATCATTCGGTCATGACGTGCCAACAATAATAAATAAATAAAACACGTTAAAACAGTATTAATAAAATGTAGTTATAATGACGAAATCGAAGTGGGCCCGGATTCAAGACATTGCCGAAATATCGTAATTGGATGATGCACAAACGTAGGGCACGCAACAACACATCTGCTTGCTAGAACCTCAGTCTTATATGCTAAGTCTTCCTTTTTAAGAAGATTGTAAACATCCACGTACTGCTGACATTACTTTTTAACATGTTTGTGTTACGAACTTGTTAATTTTCGGGCGTAAACAAACCGGTGTTATCGCCCAAAAAAGGACAAAATATCTAAACGGAAAATGTTACAACGCTAGTTCGTTGTGGGTTTGGTCGGGGAATTTTAGGGGTTTAATAACTTTTTCCCAGGGTTTATCCCATCTGCGTTCTTTCGCTTTCCGTGTCTCTCTGCCAGGTGTTTCTCGGCATTTCTCTTCTTCTCTTCACTGGGGGGTTCCATGCAATTGCTTGCCGTGCGATATGTGTTGCATGTTTCCTCAGTGTATGTCATAACCACCTCCATTTTCTCTTCTTTATTTTGTTTCCTATTGGTAGTTATTTGGTCCGTTCCCATAGTGTAGTGTTGGGTACCGTGTCAGACCACTTTAGGTGTATGATTCTGCGCAGGCATTTGTTGATGAAGGTCTGTAATCTTGTTAGTGTTTTCTGTGTAATTCGTCATGTCTCCAAGCCATAGAGTAACACTGACATGACATTTCAGTTGAACATCCTAAATTTTGTGTTAAGCTTGATTTGTGTTGCCTTCCAAATGTTTCTCAAAATGAGACATGCCACTCTTGCTTTTTATACTTGCTGTGACGTCTTCTTCTGTGCATCCACTCTCGTCAATTAAGCTTCCCAGGTATGTGAAGGAGTCAGTTTCTTCCAGTGGTTCCCCTCCTAATATGACTGGGCTATTATTCTTCGTGTTGGCATTCATGATTTTTGTGTTGCTTCTACTGACGTTGCCGTAGATTTGTGAATTCTGCGGTGCGGGAATACGCTACCGGCAATGATCGTGTTGTCATTGGTCTGCCAACATCTCGCCATTTTCATTAATTGTCCCATGACTTCTTCGTACCCATTGTTCATTGATCCAATCTTAGCATTGAAGTCTCCCATGAGTATCGTCATGTACTTGTCCTTTAGTTTGTCGAGCAGTGTTACAGTCTGTTGTAGAAGTCCTCCTTTGTTTCTTCATCCTTGTCATGTGTTGGTACATAGCACTGGATGATGTTTAGCTTGATCTTTTTCTTCTTTGTTTTGAATGCGTTGTAGATGATCCTTGGTCCCACTGTCTCCCAGATGTTGAGGAAGCTCTGTGCTCTTGTGATAGCATCAATGCGACTCCTTCTGTGTGATATGCATCTTCTTCTTCAAGCCCCGAGTAAAGTATAATTCTCCTGTGTTCAGTCTGACTTGTTTTGACTGTGTTCACCTTGTTTCGCATAGTCATTATACTGTAATGTTGTAGGCACATCGTTCCGTTGCTATTTGGGTTGCTTTGTTTTCTTCGTACATTGTTCTCACGTTCCATGTTCCGATGTTTTACATTTTCTTCAAACATAAAAACGGCATCGGCGATGTAGCTTCCTTTCGGCTTATACTGCCGAGCGTCATACTCTCATACTCTCCATGGGAGGCCCGTCCTTTCCTAAATTCAGTACAGTTCCTTTGGTCGATGTTTTCATAACAATAAGTTTTTACGGGAAAGGGTTGTTAGCCCTTTGCCCAACCCTCCTCTTTTCATATCTGGGCTTGGGACCGGCATTGGCAGAGTTTTTTTTATTATGAACAACTTTTGTTAATACAAATTTAAGATCCAATCACTAGATTTAGCTGCAGGACATCAGTTTTGAATAGCTTGTCCGCTTCAAAGTGGAGAGCCATGTTTAAAGATGGCGTCCAAAAAAGTTAATAAGCTACGCTTCTGAAATGTCCACAGCCATTTTCTGACAGCTCAAATATAGGTGTAACTGTAAATCAAAAGTGGGGTTTAGTCCCTCAATTTGAGAATCAGCTTCAATATTTGCAGGCTTGGCCCATGGACTAAATGGCAGGGCGGGTATTTGCAGGCTTGGCCCATGGACTAAATGGCAGGACGGGTATTTGCAGGCTTGGCCCATGGACTAAATGGCAGGACGGGTATTTACAGGCTTGGCCCATGGACTAAATGGCAGGGCGGGTATTTGCAGGCTTGGCCCATGGACTAAATGGCAGGGCGGGTATTTGCAGGCTTGGCCCATGGACTAAATGGCAGGACGGGTATTTGCAGGCTTGGTCCATGGACTAAATGGCAGGGCGGGTATTTGCAGGCTTGGTCCATGGACTAAATGGCAGGGCGGGTATTTGCAGGCTTGGCCCATGGACTAAATGGCAGGACGGGTATTTGCAGGCTTGGTCCATGGACTAAATGGCAGGACGGATATTTACAGGCTTGGCCCATGGACTAAATGGCAGGGCAGGTATTTGCAGGCTTGGCCTATGGACTAAATGGCAGGACGGGTTTTTGCAGGCTTGGCCCATGGACTAAATGGCAGGACGGGTATTTGCAGACTTGGCCCATGGACTAAATGGCAGGACGGGTATTTGCAGGCTTGGCCCATGGACTAAATGGCAGGGCGGGTATTTGCAGGCTTGGCCCATGGACTAAATGGCAGGACGGGTATTTGCAGGCTTGGCCCATGGACTAAATGGCAGGACGGGTATTTGCAGGCTTGGCCCATGGATTAAATGGCAGGGCGGGTATATGCAGGCTTGGCCCATGAACTAAATGGCAGGGCGGGTATTTGCAGGCTTGGCCCATGGACTAAATGGCAGGGCGGGTATTTGCAGGCTTGGCCCATGGACTAAATGGCAGGGCGG
The DNA here is from genome assembly GCA_963995525.1 of Escarpia spicata. Lineage (NCBI taxonomy): Eukaryota > Metazoa > Annelida > Polychaeta > Sabellida > Siboglinidae > Escarpia > Escarpia spicata. The sequence continues at coordinate 54,618,432 of OZ023213.1, read as the reverse complement.
GTATTCGAGAAAATGTGAAAATGGACACAATTTGTTCAATTCATTAGTCCCAGATCCCGGCAAAATGTATGTGTTATTTGCCAATGGAATTGAGGGCCCTTTATCTGGTAGAAATTAATGTAGAATATAACACAATTATACAGTTCTTACACAAATCCACGTAGGTGTTTTGTTAGTATTGTCACCGGAAGTGAACCTGCATCAAATCGCATCCGGTGGAAGTCTGCATATTGGAAAGATTAACAAGGAATGTATTTGTACGTATTTGTCATATCAGGGGTTCACTTTGTCGGTAAGACTATGAATATATTTCCACATGGAACCTCTTTCAATGGTGCCTGCCGACATATTTATGTAACAAATTCAAACGTTAATACACTAAATTCATCTGCTAAAATAAGTGGGATATATATCCAATATATATATATATATATATATATATATATATACATATATATATATGTATATATATGTGTGTATATTGTAGCGGTTTATACGCCAACAGTTTCAAAACAAGCCGAGCCAAATCGAATCAACTATTGACGTCCGTTTATTTACGTAAAACTGAAATACAAAATGAAAACACAAGTATGAGTGTGTGACCGGTTAAAGTGCGTTGTAACACGTTACGCAGACAATTTGGTAATATAATCAGGAATAGAACCATTGCAATTATAAATGAAATACACTATGTAACAATGGGTTTCAGATTCGTAGAAACCTATTAAAAGTATTAACGCTTAACTGTGTTATGTCAGATAAGTTAATTGGTTGGACGGAACACAACTCGCATACACATATACACTACTGCATAATACCAATTGATACTCCGAAATGAAGGACCAAACTTCACTACAACACTACTTTCCTAGACCTGGGCACAGAACAAAGGCTAGTTACAAAATAGGGCTTCGACGTAATTACTATCAAATTCTACTGAATATAACATGCTCAAACTATGTTACAATTGTGCAAGAGTACATCAAATTTGCAACTACCATCGTTCCAGAGTTGGCATCTACTGATGTTCTTCTTAAAATTGTAGAATGTGCGCTGTTCACAAAAAGGGCACTAATCTATGCAGCCATGACATCACCACCAAAGGGCAGATATCATGTCATCTTTCCTAATGGCGATCTAGTATAAATGTATCTGATAGGTGGCGCTACTAGTAGTGCGACTTGATGCAATGTAACACATAGCTAATTAGAATACATTCATTTAGTACAGGCAGTGTGCCAAATGCCTTTACACGCACGCACGCACACACGCACACACGCACACACGCACACACGCACACACGCACACACGCACACACGCACACACGCACACGCACACACACACACACACACACACACACACAAACACACACACACACACACATATATATATATATATATATATATATATATATACATGACGTTTTTGCTTTACACCAACCCTGGACACCTTCACGGGAAGTTGGCTCCTCTGGACGTTTAGACTTCGCACTTTTATATCCTTTAACCAGCACTATTGTGTAGCACTGTTTTTATCCAGCATTTAACCAGTTTGTAATGACTTAAAACTACATCACATCCATGTCGTACATAATCACTAACTCCATCCATATTGTATATAATCAATGTGAAAGAAAGCGCCATAGAGGGATCATGCACTTGTACGGAGGAAGAATGGGTGGCTTTGTGACTTATGCATATGCGAGTGTAAGCTTACTTTCATTATTTTTGCAGAGATAGGACAGATATTTCACCGAAAATCAAAGCGTAAAGACACCTCCCTACATTGATGTGATCATCATCATAATAATAATAAGTTTATAAGTTTAATAATAATAATAATAATAAGTTTATTTTTCCTTGGCAGCCATTGAGGCTGAAAAGTACAATAGGTACATTAAAATTGATAAAACAATTAAATAAAGTAGATTAATAAAAAGAGTAAATACTAAATGGAATATACAACCTAAATAAGTTAAATTATAACTAATTGAAATGAATAATTTGCGTATAAATAAGTAAATAGAATAAATAACTAAAACAAGATTCACTGTCAACTGCGGGTAATTCGTAGGAAATAAAATGTCCAATTACAGCCAGTGATACAGTCCATAAGTTATAAAAGAGTTCTTAAAGCTTTCGGTCCTACACCGAGGAGCACTGTACACACGTGCGTTTCGGAATGCGTATGGAGGTGTCCGGGAGGGAGGCAGTAGATGGTACAGTTTGTGGTTAGGTTGTTGTATGTTTGTGAATAAAGTTCTGCACAACGTCTCTCTCCGGTCTGCCAGCGTTGGTAGTCTCGCTGTGGCGATGGCTTCATCGTAACACACGTCATGGAATATTATCCGCATAGCTCGTCTCTGGATACCTTCCAACTGCTTGGTTTGCATTTTCGTTAAGCTCGTATGCCACACCTGGCAAGCATATTCAAGGACCGATCGGATTAGTGTTGTATATATCTTGACGAGATGATGGGGTTCGACTCCTGCTCGTTTGAGCAGGATTATGAAATATAGTCTTTGCGACGCTTTAGCGGTGATTTCGTCGATGTGAAGTTGCTACGTAAGATCATGTGAAAGTGTGACACCTAGAAGGCGAGTGCAGTTTACTTGTTCTATCTGTCTGTCGTTGATAATTATTGGCTGGATGTCTGGTTTTTTTTTCTTCTTGAAGCATATGCACATTTCCTTCGTTTTGTCATAATTCAATGCCATTTTGTTGGTGGTAGTCCACTGTGCTACTTCGTCTGCCGCTGTTTGGAGCGAGCTATCAAGGCCTGAGGGTGAACATGATTCCCATATTGTGCAATCGTCTACATATTTGACATGTTCACAAGCTGTTTGTAAGTCGTTTATATGATGCACAAAACCGATCGGGCCAAAGATTGTTCCTTGTGGCACGCCTGCGTTCACAGTAGTGTACTTCGACTTGATACGGCCGATCTTCACTCGCTGTTTGCGTTGGCATAAGAAGGATGTTAGCCATTTGATTATGAAATTCGGGAGTCCAAGTGAAACGCATTTAGTTAGCAGAGTGTGGTGGTCTACTCTATCAAACGCTTTGCTGAAGTCAACGAGTAGTACGCGGATCTTGGTTCCGGTGGAATCGAGCGCTGATTTCCACCTGTGCACTAGCTCGATTAGTGCGTGCACTGTGGATGTTCCTTTTACTGAACCATATTGTTGAGGGTCAACTTGGTCTCCAGCGGTGGCCGTTATCCAGCCACAAATGAATTGCTCCAGGCACTTGGACAGTACCGGCGTGAGTGATATTGGGCGCAGGTCTTTATGGATGAGCTTCGGCGGTCGTACTTTGGGTATAGGTGTGATGTCAGCGCATTTCCAAAGCGGTGGTGCAGTCCCTTCCCGCAGGCTGCTGTTGAAGATAGAGCACACCGGGGGAGCAAGTATGGTGGCGTAGTCGTGTAGAATCCAGTTAGGTATTTCATCGGGGCCGACAGCTTTGTCTGTTCTAATCCGTGATAGAGAATTGGCTACTTCGGCGACGCTGATGATGTAGGTATCTGGGACGGTAGTATCAGCTCCTACCGGAAGGAATGTATCGTCCGGTGACAGCGGAGTCAGATCGTTCGTTACGGATTGGAAGAAATCGCAAACGTCGTTGGCGAGAACGTCTAGATTTCCGGAGCAATGTGCGTTAGCGAGTCCCTGCAGATTGTCGCGGTTTACTTTGACTCCAGCATTCGAACACGATGGGCAGCATATATATATATATATATATATATATATATATATATATGTATCTATATATCTATGTATATATATATATATATATATATATATATATATATGTATATATATATATATATATATATGTATATATATATATATATATACATATATATATATATATATATATATATATAGCGAAATAACTGGAATGTGTTTGTATGCATATGTATACATATATGTATGTATGTGAATATATGTATGTATGTATGTATGTACTTATGTATGTATGCATGTATGCATGTATGTATGTATATATATACATATATACGTATCTACATGCATGTATGTATACTTATATACATACATCACACACATGTTCACATACATACATACATACATACATATATGCATACAAACACATTCCAGTTATTTTGCTCTTTTTCACAATTATTTGGTATTCTATATTCTATATTCTATACAATCTGACTGTACACCCTTTTGATAAAAGATTTGTATATACAACAGCACAACACGTTGATGGCATTGTGATGTATATTTCACCGGAGCGCCAAAACAAAAATCCGAATGTTCCATGTTGCGTCCCTGCAGCGAGAGCGTTCTGTCCAACAAACAAACCGCCACGTGCTTTTAATTTATTCATGACGTCAACACGCAACTATTAAGATAATTATAACAACATATCGTAATGTTTTAATGCAGTTATTGACACACTTTGATAGTTCCGTTCGTACAATGAATGTTTTGCCATATTCATGCTTATCTTTTTCTCAGCTTTTCTAAATTTATTGGCTTTTGTCTATGTCCATCTTGTTTTTGACAAATCCACTTACGTCCCATTTATATTGGGACATTTCATTATTCACTTATCCGTAGCGTATAGCATTTGTACATTCTAAATTCCTGTGGTGATGTTATAGTTCGTCATGTTCAATTCCTTATTCTCCTCTCCAAAATTTGACAGTCCACTTTTCCCCGGGACATGTACACTGGGGAGTACGGTTAATTACCATTATGAAAACAACATTAAACATTAATGTCACCGGCATTACTACATTAAAAACACTCTCGGTTATTAGATAATCCTTCATGTGAACAGCAGGTAGGTTACGTGCAACCGTTTTAATTTTCGAAGAGAGAATACAATGCTATTTCTGAATGTTGTGTTACAAAAGCAAGCATGTTATTGCAAGTGACATACCACCACTTTATGAAATTAGGGAATTACTTTATTTAATGAAAGCATCCTCGGTATGAATGCGTGAAGTGCTGCAATATGCGTGCCGTATGAAAGCAATACACTTACGTTGGAGTGCACTTGTCACACCGTAAAAGAGTCTAGTGTTGTGTGATACTCCACTGCGAAATGGACTTAATTACACGAACGCTCATTGTTAGATTCAGGCGGAACATGTATTCGACAGCTTGCCAGGTTGATTGCCGGAGGTTAACTGCTACTAAATAATTAAAATTGTGTTATTTATTTTGTTGAGAACTGTTTAAAGTACTCACCATATGACTTTGATGTGGAGTCATGCAATTCCAATGTTGATTAGTTTTGTAGGGGACCAAAACACGTGTTTCTTTTTATACTGTTATATTAATTACATAATTATATATCTACAAGGAACTTTCTTGTAACTTATACACTATGTATGTGTGCATGACAACAGGTCCAATATCATACATATATGTATATACTTGTGATGACTAAAATTACTGAGATTATTAGTTAACCGACACCGTCCCATGCAGGCCCGGCCTCGCACTCACGCGGCCAGTCGCGTCACACCTTCACATATAATCCATCAAAACAAACAAAACAAAGGAGTACAGCCGAACAAAATATTTATTACCCAAAAGCGAATTAGTCGTTATGTCAAAGAATGCCTGTATACCCTTCATCATATACTGGTGACGCTACGTTTTAGGATATCGTTTTTGGTGTTGCGCGTACATCATTAACCATATGCCATGGCACAAGAAGCAATCACATCTTTTAAACAAACTTTCGAATAGGGGCATTGGTGGCAAATTGAACATCCGTAGCAAACTAATGTTACTATTCAAACAATTTTAAACAGCTCAACCAGCGCATTATTCTGATGAAATGTGGTGAATAGTTGAACGTTACAAAATATACAGTGACATTTTGTTTGTATACAAAATGTAACTTTTAAATTTGGAGATCAATCGTCAGATAATGTTGACGTCGAGTGATGTGGAACAAATCTAGAATGTGGAGAAGTTTCAATTGCACCTGAACTTCGAGGATACATTGTTTTAAACCCATACCGACATGTCCGTCTCTTGTAGGATTCTCTGGATCACAACCTAGCTAAGCAGCGCCGCATTATTCGGCTATCATTGCCAGCATTTGGTGCGACACGAGTTGCATCGGCCTGTCACATTCAATACATTGATGTCAAGACAAGAACCTGTCGTCTTTCACACCGTCACCATTTACAGTATCACAGGTATCACTTATCCAGGATGACGTTAAATCATCTTTGACATTTTTGCCTACTGGAAATGTCATCGCTCTAAAAATTTCAGTTTCAATGTTTCAAAAATATACCCGCTTGTTATATTGAACATGAAGCGGCGTCTTAGTGTGGTGTGCCAAGAGCCTTCAAGCGAGTTTTTTTTCTCTCAAAATGAACAGAACAGCGATTTTCAAAAATAAAGGTGACCGCCTTCGACTACCTTTCTTCTCGACCTTTATTACTCATTTGAATGTATAAATGGTATTTAGATAGACGTGATGTGATCGTCTAATCTTGTATTGCCCACAGGATTTCCCAGCCTTCGACTACAGTTCGAATTATGTGTTGTGCCAATGCTGATATATTATATATTAAAGAATCGCAAAGATATTTGAAACATTATGGTTTCGATGTATTTGTACTGGTCTAAGTGCTGCAATACTTATTTGGTGATGACATTCATCACGTTGCAGATTTGCGGCTGCTGCAGAAAACGGGTCGTATTTTTGGTTGGACGAAATATACAATCACGTAGACAACACCACGTTCGATTACACGAAGTCCGGTGACGGCAAAGTGTTTATGCTTGATGCCTATCTTCAACATCGGCATCTCAAGGAAGACATGATTGCGTTGTTCGTTTCTTAAAAACCTGGCGACTCTTGGCGATAATTGTCTCAGTTCGTAGAGTCAACAATGGTTATGCCAATATTGATAATGTCAGCGTCAGTGTAGTCGCGAATTACGCCACACGGACTACTCTGAATCAGGTGTGTTGTTTCATCGAAGTCTCAGGTGCGCATCGACGCTATAGGCTCGTGCAGGGGCTTATATAAGGGTGCCATTGCGAACCCATACATGGATTATAGCGTCGCGCAACAGATAGCACATATCAGGACCTGGGCAATATTCCCCCTATGTCTTTTGGAGAGGACTTACGTAACTAATAGGACCGCGCCCCGCCACATTCTTCCCTCCTTATCTCTTTTTGGAGGGGAATAACTAAAAAACTATTTCTAAAATAATGTACCAATTGACTGTATGTACTACATAAAAAAGTTCGGGCAGTGGTTAAAGTTCATACACACACATGCGCTAAGTCGCATATTGCATTGTGTCCATTAACAGTCAATTTCACTAATTGTAGTGTCCGACTCTTCTCCCTGTGGGGATATAGCACATTACTATTAGAAGAAGTAATGTTACTGCTTACTGTTCACACATATGTGGGAAAACGTCACATGTTATAAAGTCACTGTGCCATATAGAATCACTGTTTGCGGCTCTTCTCCAGGTTTCGTTGACATAAGTTCGACACGCTGAAGTATTGCTGTAGCACTTTCCACGATACGGCGACGCCCCGACATGCTTTCGCATGTGACGGCGGGTTCGTAGAGCGTGGACAGTTGAATATTTGCTGCAAGAGAGTTCACAGTGTCTTCCACGGTACGGCCACATTCTCGAGTATCTTCGCAGGTAACGTACGAGATTTGCACATCTTGGCTACAGCGACTGGTTGACAATTTAAGAGGTTGCTCGATGCCGACGAGTACTGGCGATTGGTTGCTCTATTTTGTGCACCTGCGAGGTATGCCGTAAACGACGCCTCGCTCTGGGGCGAATCCACCGAACGGTGGGTGCTCTTTTGTTGTCCGAGTCCGCTTGTACTGGCACACAAACAAGTGGAGCTGCCGACAACAGACGTATTGGGACCAACGACGCTGTTTGTGATTGAGTATATGTGAGTCCGAGTACCGGCGTGCGTCGACTGGATATGTTGTTGCAGTTGGTTCGGGTGTGAGAGGACGTCCTCGCAGTGGTTGCACGACAGATGTCTGTTCTCATTATTGGCCCCACTCGATAGCTCGCCGGGACTCACGAACGAAGCGTCGTCGACTACAGTCGGATGTTGACCGTTTCCTGTCAAGGGCAATGCAGAGTCGACATTGGACGAACCGCGGTCAGCGAGGTGGAATAGGGCCATCATGTCAACGACATCGAGAGCACCAACATCACATCCTGCGTCGAGCATCTGTATCACAACCGATCATCGCTGTCAGCGGCTGCTGAGACGAAGGCTTTGTTTGATGCTGTTATTTCTCGTTCTGTGGCTGACATACAAACAGAGACTCAACAATCGTTAGAAGACACCACATTTGTCATGTCTACATCGGAATCACTGGAGGTGGAAGCCGACGATGTAATGGCACTGTGTTCTTGCAGTAGCTTGACGGTGTAGTCCGACTTACCACCCACCGCAATCACATCCGTCCTGTCCCTGCGCTTGTACGACGAACGAAGTGGTGACGCCGACCACAGCCGGGTGGTGACCTGTCAAGGCGAATGCAGTGTCGACACTGGACGAACCGCGGTCAGATACGTGGCTTAGGGCAGGCAAGCCATCGGAGTCGAGAGCACTAACATCACCTCCGGCGTTGAGCATCTGTCTCACAGCGCGCGCTCACTGTGGTCAGCGGCTGCCGAGACGAAGACTTTGTTCGATGCTGTTGTTTCTCGTGCAGTGGCTGGCCTACAAACAGAGACTTGACAATTGGTAGACGACACAACATTTGTCATATTAAGGAATCACTGGAGGTGGAAGCCGACGATGTAACTGCAAAACAACAACTTTTGCTATCATGTTTTATATCACATGCTAATTTTTGTCATAGCTTCTCTTTAAATTTATAATTTCAGCTGTAGCTTGGATAAGTGCTTTTTATAAATATTTCATTCTTCATTACTTCCAATACATCTAGATGACTTCCACATCATTTGTTTGTACTTAATTTTTCTAATGGCTTCTTTCGATAAGTGTTTCTTTTTTAACCTTTTCAATTGTTTGTTTAAGGGAACAAATTTATTGACGATGCAATCAATTTCAATCTTTAGCATATCCCAGCATTCTGTTGCTGTCTTATTCTTCAGTGTGTTATTCCAATCTATCTTTGTTATATATTTCCTCATGTCCTTATATCTTCCTATACTGTATTTCTCCTGTACTGCTGTTTACTATTCCTTTCTGATTTTAATTTGATGGTAAAATGTACGTGGTTGTGATCACTACTCCCCAGTGGCTCACATATCTTGACATTGTCAACTAATTCATTGTGTGAGGACAAAACTATGTCTAATACATTCTCACTCCTGATTGGTTCTAGCACATTTTGAGAAACGAAACTATTTTGTACTAAAATTAAAACTTGTCCTCACTACCCATACTCTGTATAGATGTCCATTGTATATGCCCATGGTTAAAATCCCCCATAATATCACAGTCTCTTTTGCTCACTTCCCTTATAGCGTTTTGTACTTTTTCATTATTTTCTATGCTTATGTTTGGACTTCATTAAACTAATCCAACCAATAATGTTGAGTTTCCTGTAACTATGTTACACCAAACAGCTTCTTCGCAATCTGCTTCTCTTTCTAATTTTATTTCATAAGCTTGGATAGATTCTTTAATATATAAAATCGCCACGACCCCTTCTTCCCATTCTATCTTTTCTAAACATTACATATCCTGTTGGTCTCAATTCGGAATCTGATATATGATTCGGTTATACCTATTATGTGAGGGTCAATATTTTCTACCGTAATGTTTAATTAATTTATTTTGTTTAATATACTCCTTGCGTTTAAACAAACACATTTATATCCAGCTTCATAAAAGTTTTCCAGACTGTTCTTTGCTGTTTTATTCATACTGTCTTTACCTATGCCTCCAGTTTCAGGCTTCTCTGTGAGTCCCCCCCTGCGAATCTTGTTTAAATAGATGCAACCTGTCCCACTGTCAACAGATCGCAGCAGGATCTCCGAGAATGCTGCTGCTCTCTTTCCAATAAGATGGAGGCCATCTCTCACGTACATATCTTCCCTCCCAACAAAGTACCCACATAAATATGTGAATCACACATCTGCTCAACTAGTGCGTTGATCGCAATCCTCTTGCAGTTTCTGTATGTTGGTGTTAGGGTTAGGGTTAGGGTTAGTTGACTGGCAAAATTTCTGAGAGAATAATCTGTTCAACTCTTGTCTTCTTTAGCTTCCTCACTAACTGGACATATTCGATTGATGCTCGGTAGAAAAAGGCTAGACCAGTATATTTACTGGTGCTTCTCAGTACTGCCATATGCTATAGGAAAATAGTTTCTACAGAAACCAGAACAAGCCACACACAAAAAACCGCACAAAATAAATAAATTAAATGTGAGGTCATTGTGAATTTTGCACGCTGAACACGGATTAATCATAATGTCAGCTGCTTTCATTCATATTGAGTTATCTACGTAGAAAGAGGACCATCATTGCAAATCGAAAGATCGAACGATTTCGACAACGCTTGAAGTGTCTAAGTAATTCCTAAACGTTATGTCATACTAAGAAAGAGCTAATTTACGTCATACTGATGATAAGAGACAAACCATCCCTTAGGCAATAGTTATAATGTGCCAGAACTTGTTGATTAAAGCAAAAGTTGTGTCTGAAAGTGTACGCTTCGAGATAAAATGAATCGTAAATGCTAAAATCAAGCCGTGTGATAGTATATGACGCAGCATGTCCAGGTGATGCAACATTTGTTATAATCATACCTCATTCACGCATACACAAAACAAAGGGCAAGCAATACAAGTCCGGGAACACTCGGCTAATGGTGAACTACTCGTCATGGCTTGGCGACCTAAATTTGGTCGCGACCCAGGGGATAAGAACCGCTGGATTTAACCAAGTATAATTGAAATTGCATTTTCGTATTCCACCAAAAACTGGTGTTGAACGTTGATCAGTACGAGTACTTGAAGGTTCCACACAATGCAGAGGGAATGAAGCTTCTTCTGCACCATCAAGATGACGTACCGCAAGTACAGGACTACGGCGATAACATCCCAGTAGGAATGGAAACATGTGTTGCAGTAAGCCTCTCGAACGTAAGTAACGCCTTCTTAACAAAATAGCCCAACATTTATTCTGTAAACCACCGTATGTATGCATGAATACATATACATATATACATATATGTAAGTGTTTGTATGTATGTATGTATGTATGTATTTGAGAAAAATGAGTGTACTGGGCTCAAATATCCTCTGTTAAGGATTTGGAACTTGAACGAAGACCCTAATGCACTGGCAACGGAGTATAGGTGGCGAATGTGAACCCTTAACCCAGACATCTGATAAAATCAGTTTAATCCTTTCGGGTAGATGGTCTTCTTTGCAAAACAATTTGTGTAAATTAAACCTAAAAATAAAAACATGTATGATTAATGGTACATCTAAATAACGACTATCGGTCTACAACGGAGACGAGAATGCGTGATTATCCAGTCATGGCTCAAGGATGCATTCAGCCGTTACATTCCCATGCCACTGGACATTAAACAATGACCAATTGGACAAGGCTGAGGATAGTAACCGGGGGTTACCCTCCTCTGTCCTGTTAAATAACATAGATGAATACATATTTTTGTTTTGTTTTTTGTTTTTGTTTTTAAAAACATACGTATACATATACATAAACATATACAATCACAGAGGGTTCGCTACAAGATGGAAAGAATATTTGCGACCCGATGGTGTTCTTCTGAATCAGAGGGGGACAATCTTCTCCTCTGGAGTGTTGTGTGACAGAAGAATGAACGTGAAGATCAAGGGAAAAGTGTACAGGACAGTGGTAAGGCCAGCACTGATGTACGGGCGCGGAGACATGGGCGGCAAAGAAGACACAGGAAAAGAAGTTGGATGTCGCAGAAATGCGAATGCTACGATGGATGTGCGGAGCCACAAAGGTTGACAAGATAAGAAACGAAAGAATCAGAGGGACAACGAAAGTGGGGGAAATATCAAAGAAAGTCCAAGAAAGTAGGTTGAGATGGTATGGACACGTAATGAGAAGAGAGGAGGATTATGTAGGAAGGAGAGCGATGGGAATGAAAGTGCAAGGGAAGAGGAGGAGAGGAAGGCCGAAGAGGAGGTGGTTAGACAGTGTGAGGGCAGATCTCAGGGAGAAAGGACTGTCGGGGGAAGAAGTGCACGACCGAGCGATATGGAGGCGAATGACATCATCATACATCGACCCCACGTAAAAAGTGGAACAAAGATGACGAGAAAGAAGAAGAAGAAGAACGGTGTGCCGTACGAAGGTATGCGCTGAAATTAAAGTAAACACGGGAATGCAAAGTTGTGGTGCTGCCCACAGTGCCGCTACTGCTGACCACCCCACACATCCACAAATACGTGTCGTTTTTATTAATAATTAATACATGGGCATTCAGTAATTATTTCGGACTGTAAACCTGTAAAAACAAAATAAGCCATTAAAATGTGCATGAAATATATCTATCCTATCATAGTTGTACAGGAGAGGGAAACATGTAAAGTCGTACGAGCCAGCACTGCTGCAACCCGACAACCCCACATGCAGCCTAATCCCCCTAACAACTACACAATTGCACTAACACTACGACGTCTCACAGTGTCCTAAACGGTAGGGTCATTGTTCTGTAGAAGTCCATTGTTCATTGTAATTTGGTGGCCACCAGCATATCTGTCAGATTTTTTTTCTTTGAGAATGCTGTTATAAATCTCGGCGTGTATATTTCTGGATACGCGGTTTGAAACAGTTTATAGGTGGCTTTAGCTAGTTTAGCAATTGTTAGTCCCTGGTGGGAGAAGCGAATCACAAAAGGTATAATATCAAGAGTCCTCTCTAACATTCAGTCCCCATGACTGCGTAGTTTTATGTCTTGTAATCCATTTTGATTCACAATTCCGTCTGTAAATGGTTTCCAGTGAGGCGACGTCAGAGAAAATGGCCCAAATTCCAAGATTGTAATTCGCAAATCGGATATTGAGTGACTGGCTCCATTAAAATGCTTGGCCACTTGTGTGCCGTTGTGATGTCGTATGTCCGATATGTGATTATTTAGACGTGTTCGGAGATGATTGCCAGTCTCACCCACGTATCTTGCGGGGCAGGCGTTGCAGGTAATTAGGTAAACTACGCTGGATGTACCGCAATTGCTGAATTTGCCCTGTGATGGTCTCCTTGTGTTGTTAATAGGTGTGAAATCTACAAATACCGTACAGGCTAGACACCTTTTCACCTGACATTTCACGGCTTGTTCTTTCCTGTTCTGATTTTTAATGTCCGCTAGGGTAGTGCTTTTAATGTGCCTTAAAAACGCGATGTATTATACCTTTGCCTTAGGCTATGAACAACTGTTTGTACGGCTTCCTCAAAGTCTGATTTATTGTTGCAAATCCTGTGAAATCGTAATAGTTGCGACTTGAGGATAACAGAGAAGGTATGTTTCGGATGGAACGAGTCTTTGTACAGTAATTGATGTGTATATGTTGGTTTAAAGTAAACCTTGCTGTCAAGATGCTCCGTCGAATTAAAGAGTTTGCCTTTAAAGATATTAATGTCCAATAAATCTATTGAGTATTTATTTGTATGAATTGTAACATCATATTGAATGGTCACAGCTCAGACATTTCGAAGGTAATATATATATTTGTTGTATAAGACATGTCACAGCCTGACTATTTTTCTGAAGAAATAATATGACATTCTGTATGTTGGAACCATTCAATTAATATAGTTTAATTTGTCACACGTCAGAAGTGTATACTTCAACCACAGCTTCTTAAAAGGTTATATGCTGTAGCACCTCCTTAAAACTATAGTGAAGAAATATGGAGCGATTGATGAAAACAAACAGCTGTAATGTTTAGCTATAACGTATTGATTATGGCGCTGATGCTTGTCCAAAAAATTCGACGCTGTTGGTTGCTCGTATTCCATTCAATCGAGATGCGGAGTTTTATTTTATGTTCCAGTGGTGTGCAGGAATAACTGTTCGAAAGCGATGCTGTGTCTTTACGGACGTAATAATTCTACAGCAACGAAGAAGCGGCGATGAATCACGCAGATTTACCTAATTACGTTAATCTTTAGCTGTGTTATATCGGCAATCAATACAACATACAACAGTATGCTTAATCAGCTGAAAAAATAGCATTAGTGACGTTAGCAAATGATGCGCTGAAATGTATGGAGAACTGAGGCAACGCAATCTCGATCGAACAAGCGCCTATTTGATATAGTGACAATTATTTTTTGTTGTAGTACACGAACCACAATATAATAGTTGCTCGTTACAGGTGACATCGGGGTTTCGATGGGGTTGCTCATTGGCGCAAACGTCAGAACCCTCTTCGAAGCAGTGGAAGCCTTCGCGATTGCATTGGCCAGTCGACGGCGTAAGAAGAAAAGACGATCTCAGCGGTCATCAAAACAAGAGACGGAAACTGAAATCTGGACTATTTCTCAAAGGACCGTTGTAACGAACGCGTAAAATATAGGTTCTTGTAGTTGGATGAACGTATGAGTGGGTAGTGAATGCCATATAGCCTCTTTCCATATACCTATTTGGTTACGGAATGTGTTGATGTCTCGTCGCGTATGCCACTGGTCATGGAACTATAAAACACGCGAGGTATGCAGATGCTATGCAGCCCGGAGTACAAGTTTCCTGTGAATATTGTGTTTATACATAGTTGACAGTTTCTTGTCGCTGCAGCTTGATAGAATCCTTAATGTTTTGTTAGCGTTGTTTTATCAGTGAATCTATACATATCTAGATGCATATACACTAATTAGAAATATGTTTTGATAAGTTTTCTTGCAGTAGTGCACATGTTGTCCGTAGTGATGGATACATCTCGATATGAAGGCTTTATTAATTCCTGTATTATCACAGACTCGGGTCCATGTGTCCATATCGGTTTAAATATTTCCTGACAACTTCGCCCGCTTTATTATATTTTCGTGACGTAAGAACTGTGAGATATATTTATTTATATATATTTTGAAAACTGTTGACACTGTTGATCATCAACTGCTGTGTAAAACTGTTGACACTGTTGATCATCAACTGCTGTGTAAAACTGTTGACACTGTTGATCATCAACTGCTGTGTAAAACTGTTGCACTGTTGATCATCAACTGCTGTGTAAAACTGTTGACACTGTTGATAATCAACTGCTGTGTAAAACTGTTGACACTGTTGATCATCAACTGCTTTGTAAAACTGTTGACACTGTTGATCATCAACTGATGTGTAAAACTGTTGACACTGTTGATCATCAACTGCTGTGTAAAACTGTTGACACTGTTGATAATCAACTGCTGTGTAAAACTTTTGACACTGTTGATCATCAACTGCTTTGTAAAACTGTTGACACTGTTGATCATCAACTGATGTGTAAAACTGTTGACACTGTTGATCATCAACTGCTGTGTAAAACTGAGAGTTACGGCATTAGCGGAACTATGTATAATTGGATCGGTAATTACTTGGAAAATGTACATTTTCTGGTCGAATATGTCACACATAAATAAAAAATAAAAAAATACACTTGCAGTCGAGGAAAGTGTAAACTCTCAACAAGTGTTAGTATCGTGAAGAAATGAAACAAAATGTTTGACCGCCACAGTATGTACAATTTATATATTTCATTATGTTTTGCCACATTTGTGATATGGTGTGGAAGTATGGTGAAATACGTATTGTACAATTTGTTTTTAAATTTTCAACAGTAGCAACGTATATAACAATTTCGCGAACTCAACATCATATAAAAAGCTACTAGAAGTTGTCGACATAGTAACATAGTGACGTTGCATGTTTAGATCAACGTTTCACTTTTCAAACTGTTTATTTTTATATTTAATGTCGACGTGTTATTTGATTCATTAAACGCTTTTGGCTTTGGCTTAGACTTCTGACGACGCTAGAAGCTGTGTACGAGAAGGCGAATTGAAGAGTTGCGATGGAAACGAGATATCGGAAGAGTTTTAACTGTGGTAAGGAAGTGCATTTATTCCATAGCTGTTCTATCTTGGTGATGCGGTTGATCTGCAGGAAGTTCAGCATGACATGTGTTGCTAAGAGAATAA
Organism: Escarpia spicata; assembly: GCA_963995525.1. NCBI lineage: Eukaryota > Metazoa > Annelida > Polychaeta > Sabellida > Siboglinidae > Escarpia > Escarpia spicata. The sequence continues at coordinate 54,602,271 of OZ023213.1, read as the reverse complement.
TGTAACCAGACCATATGAGAGTAGTAGCGGAAAATACGCATGGATAACAAGAAGCATCAAGAAGCGCTGAAGGACAAGTAATTTAGGTGAAGGACCCGTATGGTAAGTAAGATCATGGAAAAAATAAATTATGAGTGAGTAGACAGAAGGAATAGAACAAAAGGTTGGTCTAAGGAAATAGGGAAGCGCACCGCCCGCTTGACGAGCGTAGTAGTCGTTGTAATTCGGATCGTGTTAGAATTGTTATTAGTTATGGGCGAACGGATGTAAAGGGGGCAACGCATGATATCAGCTGGCACGAATGCATCTAAGAACGCAGCCACGAGAAACAGGACACAATAAACACATCTTAATAGGAAATTACGAAATGCCGGCGTTTGACGTACGTACCTGACCCGAAGAGCAACAATAGCAGGTCGAGATTTGGAGTATGTAAGAAGAGGTTCGCAAGGGGAATGTTTGGAGTAACTACGGTGAGCGAATTGACGGCCCGACGGAAGCGATATGAACTGAATTAAAGGGGAAATATACCTCGTACGAAGCCAGCTGATGTGCTGACAAAGTGAGAGGAAAATATGATACGGCGAGATCGCTGAAAAAGGGAATACTGCATTAAACAGGATACAAATAATGCGTGGGGGATGAAGGAGTGTATGGTTTGTGTCGGCGCATATTATCTCTGAAATGTGTCGCATTCACTGGATGGTTCGTCGTGCATTGATCCCCAGCTCTCACGCTTGGCTCCAAGTTGTCATCTGCACGCGAGAGCGGCCACACCCTGGTAAACCGCTTCGACTGGCGGGCAAAACATGCGAAGGAAGCCGACCGTTTTATTATCGGTGGATAAGGATTGATCTACCGCTAGCATGTATATACCACTGCTCCCAATCAATCAATCAATCAATCAATCAATCAATCAATCAATCAATCAATCAATCAATCAATCAATCAATCAATCAATCAATCAACCAATCAATCAATCAATCAAGTGCCATGCTAGGGCTCGAGTGTGGGTAGATCTATGATATATCTCTTTCAACTGAAACGGTCTTGAAACTTCTGGGTGGCTGTGTTGATGTCGATGCCAGGAGTGGCCAGGCCACCGGGCAAAGACCTTGTCGGATACGAAAACAAGTGCGATGCCGCTGTGATTGCTACAGACTTCCTGGTTGACTTTGTTCTTTAAAAAATGCAGGATTATTCCACTCCTCCAGTCATCAGGAGTCGTCGTTTTACCCACACGATGTTGGTGATGTGAGTAAGCCAGGTTCATTGTGTCTGCACCACTTTTTAGAAGTTAATATATATATATATATATTATATATATATATATATATATATATATATATATATATATATATATAATAGCTTTCTGGACAAACTTGATTTATTTGACTTAAATACGCCTAGGCCGATTTGACCTCTCGCAATCCTCCTATATATATATATATATATATATATTTATATACAATTTGGCCTGTTTGTGAGGATGAAGTCAATTTTGTTTTTCTGTTCTTCATTTGGGTTTCTACAGGTCCATCTCCTCCCTGCTGTCTTCTGGAACATGGTATTCATAATTTTGTACTTTTTTGATGTTGCTCATTCTACCAAGGTGTCGCCTATTTCGTTTCTCACACGTAGGCCAAATTTGTCTGTTGTCGTTTCCGAAATGTTTGTTCGTTTCCCTACTTGCGCATTAAAGTCTTCCATCACTATCGTATATATACCTACGTGTGTATGTATATATATATATATATATATACATATATATATATATATATACACATTTACGACATATATACAATGACGCGACCTATCCACAGATAGGAATCGAACGAGGAATTCGGCAAACATATTTTACACACGGGTGGGCACTAAATGTCATGTCGGTTATTTATTGTTGCTCATACACGAACGTTTCATTAACGAAATGGGTTTCTGAATGTAATATTTATTTGCGCAACCTTTAACATTGAACGACACGTGTTAGGAAAGCGATTTAGTGCAATGCGGCACAATATATTGTGGCGATATACGACACAATCATCAGCTGCTGATGTGTTATTTGCTCAGCTCAACATTTCATCCAGTCGTTCGAATGTGATCTCTGCAGCATGTAATAAAGTTTGTCGCCTGATTATCGAAGCCGCCACCTGAAGACACGACCAGCATCGCGTATTGCAAGGTAATTCGTGTATTGTTCTTGCTCATGAACACGGCTTCAGAACATCTGTGTAGAACTGTGTTTGCGGTGTTGTGTGTGGGTTACTGCTCTTTGTAAGATGCATGGACAGCAAGATCTGTGGTGGTACTGTTGGATTTCAAGCATGACACTTGATTCCCAGTATTAACACGCGGGGCTTTCTGGATAAACTTGATTTACTTGACTTAAATGCCTAGGCCGATTTGACCTCTCGCAATCCTCCTGGATGTCACACGCCTCCATTTCGTCCTGTGTAAATCACAACACTCTGCTGTTAAAAGCGGGAGTCCAGTCTCCTGTCTAATTTGGTTACTCCATCTCTTCCGCGGTCTTCCTCGTTTCCTGAGTCCGTTAACATCTTCCTTGTAAGCTACTTTATGAGGTTTTCGTCTGACGAACGGCTTACCTGTCCAAACCACTGGAGTCTTCTATGTCTGTTGACATCTGAGATGGATTCAGGGGTGAATGCCTCATCTCTGTTCTGGCAATTTCGTAATCTGTCTGCCATGGTAACACCTCTGATAGCCCGCACATGGCAATACATACATACATACATACATTTCGTAAGCAGCTACAGGCAAATGAGAAACGAAAGGGGCGACCTTGGTAGAATGGACAGCATCAAGAAAGTACAAAATCATGAATAACATATTCTAGAAGAAAGCAGGGAGGAGTTGGACGTGGAAAAGCCCAAATGGAGAAACGAAGAACGAAATTTACTGCAACCTGACAAACAGTCCAGACATGGACACTGGTGTAACTGCCATTAACCAAGTCAACGTCGGAAGAGACCACTGATTGGTAAAGAGCAACACCAATCTGGACGTCAAGGATTAAAGGAAGAATTTGAAAAACAAGAGACAACCAAGTGTATCTGTAGCGTCTATTGTTCTTGCTTATGGACACGGCTCCAGAACAGTGTAGAACTGTGTTTGCGGTGTTGTGTTTGCGCTACTGCTCGTTGTAAAACGCATCGAGGGCAAGATCTGTGGTGGTATTGCTGGACAAGAGCCGCAGGATTTAAATGAACTGTTTTGTCACTTCCACGGAAGCAAATTTTCACCAGACTGCATTACTGGTTTTGGGAAGTTTAGAGGTCAAAGTAGGTTCTTTGATGTAACTGTTGGTGTAGCAATACAATCAGATAAAATATGCGCAAATACTCACTTTTTGAGATACGTGACGGTATATTATCACCGTAGGGTATACGAAAATTAAAATCTCAGCACTGCTTTCAATAAAATAGAGGTATGCCACAGAAGAGGTGGAACGAACAATTCAAGAATAACACTTGATTCCCGCAGTTAACACGCGATGCGTTCTGGATAAACTTGACTTACTTGACTTAAATGCCTACGCCGATTTGACCTCTCATTTTCCTCCTGGATGTCACACGCCTCCATTTCGTCCTGTCTAGATCACACCGCTCTGCTGTTAAAAGCGGGATTCCAGTGTCTTGTCTAAGACTCCACCTCTTCCGCGGCCTTCCTTGTTTTCTGTGTCCGTTAAAGTCTTCCTTATATGCTATTTTTATGACGTTTTCGTTCATCATACGACAGACAAATTCAAACCACCGAAATCTTCTATGTCTGATGACATATGAAAGGGATTCAAGGCTATTTCATAATCTGTCTGCTCTTGTAACACCTCTGATAGCCCACAGGAAATACATCTCAGAAACTTCAATAGACTGCGTCTCTTGCCATCGCAGTCTAAGTGCCCCATACAATATGGCTGTCATTCTTATTGAGATGACTCTGTTTTAAAATATGTTGTTTCTGAGTCTATCAAATGTTGTTGATGCTAAGGCTATTCGCCTATCTTCCCTCTCTGTAGAAGTTTCTATCCTGCCTAGGAAGCAGAACTCTCTCGCAGTCTCCAATTCTTCATTTTTTATGTTGATATGCTTGTGAATGAGTTGATTACTGTGCATTTGAAGAGGTAGATTTTTATAACCCATTTGTTACAGGCTGCTTGTAAATAACCTTAGTAGACATCTACAACTCCTCTCTCCAGCAGTGCAGAGTTCCAGTCTGCTTCAAAACTTCCACTATCATACCCATTCCCAAGAAGTCCACCATCACCGGGCTGAACGACTACCGTCCAGTGGCACTGACCTCAGTCGCCATGAAAGTGTTCGAGCGCATAGTACTCAAGTACTTGAAGTCGGCCACCGACGGCCTCCTGGACTCGCACCAGTTTGTATATCAAGCAAACAGTAGACGATGCGATAGCTTTAGGTCTGCATCACATTCTGAAGCACCTAGAGAGGCATTGAACCTATGCCATGATCCTGTTCATTGACTTCAGCTCAGCATTTAACACTATCATCCCATTCAAGCAGTTCGATAAACTTTCACTGTTGAATGTACATCCTGCCATGTGTCACCGGGTCCTTAACTTTCTTCTTCACATGCCTCAATCTGTCAGAGTCAACAACTCTATCTCCAGACCTCTGATCCTAAATACAGGTGCCCCACAAGGTTTTGTGCTATCCCCCTTCCTGTTTACTATCTTAATAAATGACTGTGTCTCCGTGGATCAATCGGTCGTTGTGATCAAATTTTCCGATGACATTACTATGGAGGGCTGCATTGAGAATGCGGATGAGACGCCATACAGGGAGGAAGTTCAGAGAATGGTTGGCTGGTGTGCGGATAACAATCTCGAATTAAACGTTTCAAAGACTAAAGAAATGATTGTTGATTTTCGTAAAAAGAAGACTCCCGTCCACCCTCTTTCGATAAATGACGTGGAGGTCGAGCAGGTTGAATATTTTAGATTCCTTGGAACAACAATTTCAAACGATCTTAGCTGGTGCACGCACACACTGTGCATTACAAAAAGGCACAACAACGCCTGTTCTTCCTGAGGCAGATCAGGAGATTCGGCATTACTCAGGAGATTATGATACGATTCTACCGCGCAATCACTGAAAGTATCCTCACTTTCTCGATTTTAGTGTGGTTTGGCCGCGCCAGTCAGGAGGAGAAACAACGGCTAGAAGTTATCGTGAAGGGCGCATCTAGAATCATTGAGCGCGAGTTGCCATCCATTGAATCTATTTATCATGCTCGCTGAGCGCGAAAATCCAAGAGCATTGTACGGGATACTACCCACCCAGCCAAGCATCTCTTTGAAATTATTCCCTCTGGCAAGCACTATATACGTTTTAAGACAAGGACCACTAGACTTAAAAATAGTTTTTATCCGCAGGCTGTGAGTCACTTGAACAGCGAGATGCCATGATACTGTTTTCAGTCGGTTTAGATTTTATGTCGCCATGCTAAATTATTTATTTATTATTTTTTTGTTATTTATTTATTTGTATTATTTATTTATTATTTATTAACTTGACTACATGTATGTACATACTTTTTTTAATGTCAGCTTAGTTTTTATATCGTCAGCTAATTTATTTAAACATTTATTTATTATTTATTTAACTATATGTATACTTTTAGGAATGTTCAGACGGTATTAATATTACGTTATCAAGTTCACGTTTTGTCAATAGATGTACGACTGTCTTAAAATATGTTGGCAGTTGGCCTTGGTTTAAATTTATACTAGTTTTAGCATAGTTTCATAATGTTTCTGATTGTATATTTGGTGTGTGCGTTATGGGGGCAGGGGAGACAAGCGTGCATGTATGTTGACGCCACAACACCAACGATTCCTCGTACATTTCAACTGCTACTTGGTAATAAACAGTCTGAATTACAGGCTGCTTGTAAATAACCTTAGTAGAGTGATATATAGCAAAGGACCAAGTTGACCTATGTATTTAAGTAAAATAAGACAAGATAATGTAGCTATTGTACATATTTCGACATAATCTTCATATGAAGTTTAAGCATCGCTATGACAATCGCAAGCGTAAGTTAACCAAGGGAACATGATAAAGTTGCAGCTGTAGTAGAGAATGACGCTACTCAGACTTTATATAATAGTATTCATAAGTGAAGGGCGTGTAACATAGAAACCTGAGTGATGGAGTTGGATGGAGTTCAGAAGGAATATAATGCAATATTAGTGCTAAATATATAAACAGGGTAACATATGACTAAGACAGTATGGTCACACAACAGTGCTCTTAGTAATGGTCAGACTTGACCTAAAGTGGTCTATATGACGGTCAGGATTGACATAAGGTGGTCCATATGATGGTCGGAGTTGACATAACGGGATCCATGTGATGGTCTAAGTTGACGTAATTGTGGTTAGCGGAATTTTAGAGGTTGTCCAGTATTGGTGCTGTCTTACACTGATCTTGTAGTGACAGGGGTCAAACAGCGACAATCCCTATGGTGTGATGAGACATTCGGTCCTAAGCAGAATGAAATATGTTGGTTATGTCTTTGTCAGGATGTACTCGGTGCAGCACCCACCTCACCAGAATGCCCATGCTGGGGCATCAGTGATCTGCCCTCTACAGACAGACGTCGAACAGCTCAAGCGTGATGTCAAGGCGATACGAAATGTATTACTGAGAGACGTTGAGCAGCTTAGACGAGATAATACGGATTCACGTGAGATTTTATGTACAGATGTCCAGCAGCTCAAGCGTGACGTCACGGTGATACGGAAGAGACTACAGACAGACGCTGAGCAGCTCAGGCGGGAGAATATTGAGGCACGGAATATATTACAGTTAGATGCCCATCATCTCAAGCGTGATGTCAGTGAGATACGGGAAATGTCACAGGACAACATCGCTGCATCGACTGCTGCACACAGTAATCAAGGATTTACCTGTACAGGTATTGTGTCTTTTCATCGATTCTGTACCGTGAGCAACACAGTGCAGGGTATACGTGTGTTCTTCCAACCATCAAACCGCAACATGTGTCAGAGACAATAAGTGCTAAGGAATGGAAGAGAAAATTCATAGACATAAATAATGAGATACACCAAACCAGCAGTTTCTTTTTGATGAGTGGTCAGACCGAGTGCAACATACACCAAACCAGCAGTTTCTTTTTGATGAGTGGTCAGACCGAGTACAACATACACCAAACCAGCAGTTTCTTTTTGATGAGTGGTCAGACCGAGTACAACATACACCAAACCAGCAGGTTCTTTTTGATGAGTGGTCAGACCGAGTGCAACATACACCAAACCAGCAGGTTCTTTTTGATGAGTGGTCAGACCGAGTGCAACATACACCAAACCAGCAGGTTCTTTTTGACGAGTGTTCAGACCGTGTACAACATACACCAAACCAGCAGTTTCTTTTTGATGAGTGGTCAGACCGAGTGCAACATACACCAAACCAGCAGTTTCTTTTTGATGAGTGGTCAGACCGAGTGCAACATACACCAAACCAGCAGGTTCTTTTTGATGAGTGGTCAGACCGAGTGCAACATACACCAAACCAGCAGTTTCTTTTTGATGAGTGGTCAGACCGAGTACAACATACACCAAACCAGCAGTTTCTTTTTGATGAGTGGTCAGACCGAGTGCAACATACACCAAACCAGCAGTTTCTTTTTGATGAGTGGTCAGACCGAGTGCAACATACACCAAACCAGCAGGTTCTTTTTGATGAGTGGTCAGACCGAGTGCAACATACACCAAACCAGCAGGTTCTTTTTGACGAGTGTTCAGACCGTGTACAACATACACCAAACCAGCAGGTTCTTTTTGACGAGTGTTCAGACCGTGTACAACATACACCAAACCAGCAGGTTCTTTTTGACGAGTGTTCAGACCGTGTACAACATACACCAAACCAGCAGGTTCTTTTTGACGAGTGTTCAGACCGTGTACAACATACACCAAACCAGCAGGTTCTTTTTGACGAGTGTTCAGACCGTGTACAACATACACCAAACCAGCAGGTTCTTTTTGACGAGTGTTCAGACCGTGTACAATATACACCAAACCAGCAGGTTCTTTTTGACGAGTGTTCAGACCGTGTACAACATACACCAAACCAGCAGGTTCTTTTTGATGAGTGTTCAAACCGAGTGCATACATACACTATTTGCAAAACACTAATCGATCGACGGTTGGCTACAGTAACTACAACCTGCACATCCACACATTATTCCTCAAAAACACACGTTTATGCTCAAATGAAGAACGTCTCATCAACGTTTCTGGAGCAGTAAGGTGCTAGGGACTTCCACAACTCGATGTTTAATGAAAATATGCTAAATTTCGTGTTTGTACCTTAATATTTCCACTCAGCCTTGAAACTACAATCATTAATCGAACAAAACATCTAGTCAAAAATTACTATGTAATTCATAACAAAAACTTAAATCCTGCCATAGCTGAATATGAATAACACAAATCACCTGTCACTACTTGACGTCGATGTCACCAACACGGACAAATGATTCTAGCATGAAAATGGACGAACAAATTTATTTGCGCCATCTACACTTTGTTGTCTCGAAACAACAAATTCTGTGTGTTCTTGTAAAGGTTACTAAATAATTGTAGATACGAAAGTCGCCGGCTTCGCGAGCCGAACACAGGACTCCCAGACGCCTTCCTATTCGTCGATAGCGACGTCGCTACAACACGGTGACGCCGGAGACGAAAAGAGCGAGCCGAGCAAGCAGTGGGGACACGCCTTCAGGACGTTCTGTGAAACGAGCACATTTCACGGGCTGCGAAATGTCACTGATTCGACAAGCCACGACGCTCGAAGGTAAATGACTTGTGTTCTGGTAGACGTTCAATGATATCCTTTTGTACAATCAATTATTAAGATAACTCAACTTTAACAACTTATCATCATGTTTGTTTTAATGCAGTTATCGACACACTTCGATAGTTCCGTTCGTTCAATGAATGCTTCGCCATATTCATTCTTATCTTTTTCTCAGTTTTTTTTAACATTTGGAGGTTTGTTTATGTGGCCGTTTCATCTTCGCTTGTCCATCTTGTATTTGATATATCCACTTATGTCCCATTTATATAGGGAAATTTCAACTGTTTGTTTCTTAACTTTTCCGTAGCGTATAGCATTTGTACATTCTAAATTCCTGTGGCGGTGTTATAGTACGTCATGTTCAGTTCCTTCTTCTTGTCTCCCGAATTTGACAGTCAACTTTTACCCGGGACATGTACACTGGGGAGTATGGTTAATTAAAAGTATGAAAACAACATTAAACATTAATGTCACCGGCATTTCGACAACATTATTACATTAACAACACTCTCGGTTATAAAATAATCCTTCATGTGAAAAACAGGTAGGCTACGTGACATTTAGTGTCAATTCATGTGTGACGATTATCACACGAATACCTCTTTCGGCTCAGACAAGGTGTACAAGAGAGCCTTGGTCCTGTAATAACAAACGCCAATGCAAAAATAAACACTCTGAACGTTATCACTTTCAACAAATTAAACAGACACATCACGGTGCAACCGTTTTAATATTCGGAGAGAGAAGACGATGCTTTTTCTGAATGGTTTGTTACAAAACTCAAGCATGTCATTGCAAGTGACATACCACAAATTTATGAAATTAAGGAATTACTTTACTTAATGAAAACATCGTTAACAAAACCCGCCTCGGTATGAATGCATGAGGAGCTGCAATATGCGTGTCGTATAAAAGCAATATAATTACGTTGGGGAGTACCTGTCACATCGTAAAAACGACCAGTTTTGCGTGACACTCCACTGCGAAATGAGTTTCATTGACCAACACTCATTGCGAGACACAGGCAGAAAATGTAGCCGATTGCTTGCCAGGTTGATGGCCGAAGTTTTGTTGCAGCTAAATAATTAAAATGATGTCATTTATTTGCTGAGAACTGTTTATAAGTACTCAAGATATGCTTTTGAAGTGCGGTCACGCAATCGATTCCAATGTTGACTACTTTTGTAGAAGACCTTTTTCGTATCTTTATACGTATTGTAGGTATCTTTACATCGAACTTTCTTGTAACTTCTACAGAGAAACACTATTTACGCGGTTGCGTGATAACAGGCGCAATAGCATACATGTTTACTTGTTATACCTAAAATGACTGAGATTATTAGTAAATCGACGCACCGTCTCGAACAGGCCGGGTTTCGCCGCACTTAGTGTCCTCGTACATACGCGATTAGTCGCTACACATCTTCACATATAATCCATCAAAACAAACATAACAAAAAGTGTACAGCAGAAACATTTATTTAATTTTTGATAAAAATAAATTAGTCGTTATGACAACTCAAAGAATGGCCTGCTTACATGCTGTTGACGCAATGTTTTTAGGATATAGTTTTGGTGTTGCCCATACATCATTAAACATATGTCATGGCTCAGCAAGCGTCGATTCTCTTCAAACATTTCGAATAAGGGCAAAGGTGGCACATCTGACATCCGAAGTAAACTACTGTTACTATTTAATATAGTTATCATATTTACCTTGTACAAGCTTTTGTCTGTTTATCACGCAGACTTCATCAGTGCACGTAACGTCTAATGACGTCTTCGTACATTTGAGAGGGTTCGTCTCGCTTGATTGGTGTTTTGGTCTTTTTATGCAGATGGTTTCTTTTCTTGTCGTATTCTCCGGTTCGCCTCCCTGGCTGCTAGTTTCGCTTCCTCCCAGTCGATACTGCGGTTTCTTGTTGTCTTGTTGTCCGTGAGAGCGGATTTGTTGATGATAGACAGATTTTTGTGTCGCTCCTCGCCGTTTTCTCTATGGGTGTCGTCAACGTCCTTTTGTATTCCTCGAATGTTGTTTTGAACAATCTTCCAGTCTCCCAATATATCCCATCAACACAGTTCTTGCGAGGTATTTGATCACAAAATAACTGTTTGAATACCAAATGAGCTGTTCTGATGAATATTTCCGTTAACTATTATTACGTTTTCAACGTATTCCTAAATACTAAATATTATCCTGTCTAAACGATGTAATAATGTTCATATCCGCCAAATGATTCAATGCTACGTGTTCTGTTTCCGCTTAACCAGGGACAAAATGAATACTTTGCTAAAATAATCATGCTGAAATAGAAATGTGCCAACTTTCCGAATGAAACCAAATGCAAAACAAGCCAATCTTGGAAACACAATCATGACGAATTTTCACATTTAGAAATAATCACAGTTAGAACGTTTCAATCTTAATATTTGTATTGTGTTTGAAACTGCTCAACCAGATTTTTGCCTTGACAAAATGTGGTGAATACTTGAATGTTACAAAATATAGCTATCGTGATATTAATTTTTTTCTCGCATACAAAATGTAACAATTACATTTGGAGATCAACCGTCGGCTTAATGTTAACGTCGAGTTATATGTAACAAAACTAGAATGTGGAAAAGTTACAACTCTATCTGAACAGGAGCACTTCGAAGTAACACTGTCCTTAAACCTAATGTGACTCGTCCGTCGTTTACAGGATTCTCTGGATCACAATCGTGCTATGCAGTACCGCGCTCTTCGGCTACCAATGTCAGCATTTAGTGGGACACTACTTAAAGCGGCCTGTCACATGGAAAACATCGATGTCAAAACAAGAACCTGTCGTCTTTCCCGCCGTCACCATTTGCAACCAAAACTCCTTCAGGTATCACATATCCGGGATGACATAAAATCCTCTTTGATGTTTTCGCCTACTGGAAATTTCATCCCTAAAAAAAATTCAGTTTAAATGTTGCAAAAGATACCCGCTTGTTACATTGAACATGAAGCGCTATCTTAGTGTGTTGTGTCACGAGCCTTCAAGCGAGTTTTTGTTCTCAAAATGAACAAAACGGCGATGTTTTAATTCAAGATGGCTGCCTTCGACCACCTTTCTTCTCGACCTTTCTTACTTATTTGGATGTATAAGAGGTATTTAGGTAGGCGTGATATGATCGTCTAATCATTTATTGCCCACAGGGTATCCTAGACTCCGACTACAGTTCGAGGTATGTGTTGTGGCACTGATGATATATGACATATTGAAGAATCGCAAAGATGTTGGGCACACTACGCGTTCAGTTTATTTGAAAAAGGCCCTAAACTTAATATTAAAAATACGATTTTATTTGTTGGAATGCAGTGAGCTTGTCTAAATGTGGGATAGTTTATTTGGTCATCACATTCATCACGTTGCCAACGATTGTTGCAGATTTGTGGCTGCTGCAGAAAAAAGATCTTATTTTTGGTTGGACGAAATGTACAAACGCGCAAACAACACCACGTTCGATTACACGAAGTGGGACATCGGCAACGTGTCGATGCTTGATGTCTACCTTCAACATCGCCATCTGAAGGAAGACATGGTTGCGTAGTACGTTTCTTAACTAGCTGGCGACTCTTGACGACAGAAGTCACAGTTTATAATGTCAACAACGGCTATATATAAATCATCGTAATTCTGTTTAGTTATTCAATACATAGTGGCCTCCTACTTGATTACTGTATCAGTAACAATAGTCTACTTTACATTGACCAGCCGCACGCACTAAGAACGATCAATGTGATGATACGATACAACTATAATTATGTGATGTTGTTCTCTAACCACCTCCATCTACATGTCGTTGTCATTTTTGATGTCGGTGGAAGGGAATGCCCAACTATGCTTGTGTGTTGTTGTTCTCTAACCACCTCCAACTACATGTCGTTGTCATTTTAGTTGTCGGTGGAAGGGAATGCCGTGCAGTCACGAAGATTTCCAATTGACCGTGACTGATGCCGGAGTGTGTTACACGTTCAACGCCCGGATAACCGACAACTCCACTGTGAATGCGGCTGGTAAATTTAACTCCTACCTTATGTAGCATTCAGAGGTGCACACCTTGGCCTGAAAGTATTAAATCTTGGCACCAGTATAATCGAGCACGTGTATACGGGTAAGTTAGCTTTTTCCTCTTAGACGCATCGAACCTTGAGCGCCAAACTATAAGAAATCAATTTGCGTCACTAGGGGTTAGACGTAAGACCTATACAAAAACGTTCAAATATAAAATACCCCATAATGCATTAGTTATTGGTGTTTTAATAGAAAATCTCATTTGTTGACTACGTAAGAGGAGGAGACACGATTTGTCTGCATTTGTGTTTACCAAAACAGTTTATTCTTCGTACCAATTTATGTCGCCTTTTCATATTTTGCTGAATCTCTCATTAGACACGTCATCAGTCAGATACATGACCATATTGACTGTCTCATTAGACACGTCATCAGTCAGATACATGTCCAAATTGACTGCGCCATTACTCAGAACAAAGGTGGTAAGATTGGTATGCCGCGAAAGGTTTTCCTTTTTATCAATTCTGAAGAATTTAACTAAAACAACTTTATAAAATGTTCTAACACGTTGTATGGACACCATTTAAATAAATAACTGTACATGTCAAACTATCCATTCCGTAAGCAAAACATATATTTAGATAGTTGTGAAAACGGCATATATTTGATTTACGCTCGGTAGAAACAGGCTAGACCAGTATATTTACTGGCGCTTCTGTATATCGCCATACGCTATAGGAAAATCGTTTTTACAGAAACCGGAACAAACTGAGACAAATTAATAATAAAAAATAACATTGTGAATCTAGTTTGCTGAACATGGTGGAATCATAATTTCACTTCCCTTCATCTGTGTTAATTTATTGATGTAGAAAGAGGACCCTCATTTCAAATCGAAAGACCGAACGATTTCGACAACGGTTGAATCTTCTAAGGAATACAAAACAGATTACTTATGCGATACGTAGAAAGAAATAACGTATTTCATACTTGTCATAGTTAAGAGACTGCCTATCTCGTAGACCAGGGGCTGGCAATCTTTTTGAATAGAGGGCCAGACAGACTACTTGGACTAAGTCTGCGGGCCAAACACGTATTATTGAATATTGATGATCCTGATATCGGAAAGACACTCAGCTGTGTGCTTCGCCATTGCGTGTCCCACAATAACAACGTGGTCTCGGAAGCAAAGACGAACTGGAACATCTCACTGATGAGATGTTCTCAAAAATACATTTGGGGTCTTCAAGTTCAGATATTTATGTACCCTTCTGCGCTTGAATACCCTATAATCCACTATCTCAGCTCACAGGGCATATGTGCAGCGCAGCATAGCCACACACACTGACGTTCATCGCAATAGAGGATGTCCTTATACTGCGCAGCAATCTCGGCCAGAAGGAATTGGAATTGCCAATGGTTTACTTCACGAGCGCGAACATAGTTCACGGTCTTCAAGACGACGCTCATTGTGTTCTGCATTTTCGTTTACTTAACATTTATGTTTTTCGAGGGATGATGCAGCAGTTTTTTTTTCAACCATGGAAATTGCAACTACTGCTGGGTTGTATTGTGGACAATTTCAATTTTAGTCCGCGGACCGGATGAAATAGCTGCCGTAGACAATAATTATAATGTGCCCAAACATGTTGTTTAAAGCAATAGTTGTAAAAGTGAAAGTGTTCGTTTCGAGATTAAATTAATGGAATATACAAATACACATTAAAGGGGGAATGAAACGCTTGAACAATTTTAGCCCAAACATAAGAAAATAACATGTACAGTACACATCAACACGATTTCATGAGCACAGCGCCGCGGTATGTTTTAAATAATTTATTAAACTTAGCCATTATTGGCGCTCCAGCGAGCAGTGGTTTGTATCCATGCACTGTTGCACAATGTAAATGAATAGGCATAGCTCCCAGGAAAACCGACGAATCGCATACAAAAACATAAAAATCGAAAAATCGAATGCACTGAATGGCTAAATTCGCACGTGCTCCGACGGCATCGAAATGGTCCTTATTTCGCAGGGAGATGCGTAAGTGGGCATTTCCCCACCAAACCCAAATAAACAAAGCTATGCGTATACAGTCACTGTATTATAAAATCGTTCTCCGACGTGCTTGTCCACTTAATATTAGAATACCTTTTGCACTTTAAATATGGTATCACAACAATGATGATCCTGATTCTGGGTCCAGGGACGTTATACACCATTTTCGGCATAAACATGGGTACACAACTGAAAGTACATTGAAAGGATGAAAACCAGATTCTAGGTACACATTGCACTTTTTCAAATGTTTTGTCTACATAATTGCACCTTCCCTACCCACAGGTTGGGACTTCCTTTTTAATCATCTATTAAATTACATATATGTTTTAGAAATGAAATATGTTAGGTTAAACATCATTATCTAAGCCTCAACATATTTCCAATGGGTAGGGAAGGTGCCTTATTTCGTGCCTTTAATGCTTCATATTAGGACATAGTAATGACTAAAGCTGGATTTGTTCATGTAGAAGTATATTGTAAGCTCTAGTTATTATATACTATTGAGTAACATTCTAGTCAAAATGATCTTACCGGCTGTCAAGTTATGGCTACAACAATAGGTCATGTGTGTTTTGTCGCCCAAAAGGTCAGTACCAGATCATTGTACTTACTTAATATTAGACGAATATTTATATATATAATGGATTCAGCTACATAATAAAATGATATGCAAAACAATGTCTGTCAATTGTTTTAATATTTATTTTTGAATCCTAAAACACTGTATTTTTCTGATAATTATAAATAAAATTACGTGAAAATAAGGTTTCCAATTTTATAAAATAATAACAGTGTGGCACAACATTTACACAGAAGAAACACGAACATAAGTAACAACTTACCTGCCGCCATGACATAGCGAAACTATGAATTACACAACAGTTATACAGAAGAAACACAAACATAAGTAACATCTTTCCTGCCACCATGACATAGCGTAACTGTGAATTGCACAACAGTTATACAAAAGAAACACTAACGAAAGTAATAACTTATCTGCCACCAAGACGTAACGTAACTGTGAATAACACAACAGTTATACAAAAAAAACACTAACGAAAGTAACAACTTACCTGCCACCAAGACATAGCGTAACTGTGAATTACACAACAGTTATACAGAAGAAAAAAACATAATAACAACTTACCTGCCACCAAGACATAGCGTAACTGTGAATTACACAACAGTTATACAGAAGAAAAAAACATAAGTAACAACTTACCTGCCACCAAGACATAGCGCAACTGTGAATTACACAACAGTTATACAGAAGAAAAAAACATAAGTAACAACTTACCTGCCACCATGACATAGCGTAACTGTGAATTACACAACAGTTATACAGAAGAAAAAAACATAAGTAACAACTTACCTGCCACCAAGACATAGCGTAACTGTGAATTACACAACAGTTATACAGAAGAAAAAAACATAAGTAACAACTTACCTGCCACCAAGACATAGCGTAACTGTGAATTACACAACAGTTATACAGAAGAAAAAAACTTAAGTAACAACTTACCTGCCACCAAGACATAGCGTAACTCTGAATTACACAAGTTATACAGAAGAAAAAAACATAAGTAACAACTTACCTGCCACCAAGACATAGCGTAACTGTGAATTACACAACAGTTATACAGAAGAAAAAAACTTAAATAACAACTTACCTGCCACCAAGACGTAGTGTAACTCTGAATTATATAACTGTATTTATTATATTGATTACATCATTTGGCTGGCTGGCACAAATAGCGTAATAGCAGATATTAACATTTTGAAATACGTCTACACAGGCGTGAGTGATGTTGTTTTGAAAATGGTGCCCAAGAGCAAGTTGTTAATACCTGGTAAGAAGTATTGAAAACATGAAAGAAAGTAAAACTTTCTAACACGAAAACACACTTCAAAATAATAATACTAATATTGGTGTTTTGTTAAGCGCCACATACAATGTTGTTCACAGCGCGTTACAGAATAATGAAGAATAATGCATCAATAGTTGTTATATCATATATAACATGATCTAATTATAATAGTAATTAAGACAATAAATATAGTAGAAGTAAAAAAGGAATGTGATATCAAATGTGTACAATTATCGCGTAATTTGGCACATGAGTTGGCTGCAACAAATGCGACAGACTTGTGACAAAGGTCCAGGTGGAACAAGGATGGGTATGACAGAAATAAGTCACAAAACGGGGGGGTACTGTGGGAATCCAAGATGAATACCCATTTAGTAACTATAATTAACCAGATAAACGATACAAATATACAGTTGGCCAACTATTGAAGGATTTCTTTGTTAGAAAGTATTGTATCACATGTACAAGTACAAACATCTATAAACATATCTTATGAGAACTAAATAACAACGTGTTATTGCTCGCCCACAAAGAGAGTCGTGAACTCCGGAAAACTAGTCATCGGGATAACGAACATTTACGCTCAGGAGTATGCCGGGGGTGTAACAATCAACCCCGGCATTTCGAATATAAATTGCGAGGCGTAGCTGCCTATTGTGAACATACAGCCGTATCTCGGCAAAGTATGAGAAGAAAGGCGTCACGTTGATGAACGAAAGTATACGGCAGTACCACGATACACAATGGCCGTCGATAGGCGTCACGCGATGTGCGAACGTATGCAGTAGTCGTCGGTACATGGAGGGCGTCGACAGGCGTCTCGTTATGAGCGAAACCTATACGGCTGTACGACTGTACACGATAGGCGTCGATAACTGTCTCGTGAGGAACTAAATGTACACGGCTGTACGATGGTACTCGGCGGTATCGATTGGCATCACGCGATGAGCGAACGTATACGGCAGTACGACGGTACATTGTGGGCGTCAATAGGCGCCACGTGGAGAACATACGTAGCGAAGTTCAATAGCGAAACGATAATCTGAATGTTCGAGAAGTGGGGGAATGCGAACTGCGAAACTCAACCCTTGTCTTCACGGTATGTCGAGACGACTCAAATCTGCTGTATCGGCAGCAAAAATCAATCTTGTCGACGAATGATAATTGAAGAACCGGTGCTCTCGATTCAATCTTGTGGTGCCATGACGGTTGGCACTGGCAATTCTTCCAAGCAACCAAACGCAACCATAGTACAAGGTTGTCTGCATTTAAAATATTGATGAAGTTACAATTTCAAGACACGGGCGACAAAACACGTCGATATAAGTCCCACGTCGAGGAGACAAGATCATACTGGCTCACAGCAATCCAACGTCGATGTAAGTCCAATGTCATGGAGACAAGATAATCCTGACTCACAGCAATCCAACGTCGATGTAAGTCCCATGTCATGGAGACAAGATCATCCTGACTCACAGCAATCCAACGTCGATGTAAGTCCCATGTCATGGAGACAAGATAATCCTGACTCATAGCAATCCAACGTCGATGTAAGTCTCATGTCATGGAGACAAGATAATCCTGACTCACAGCAATCCAACGTCGATGTAAGTCCCATGTCATGGAGACAAGATAATCCTGACTCATAGCAATCCAACGTCGATGTAAGTCCCATGTCATGGAGACAAGATAATCCTGACTCATAGCAATCCAACGTCGATGTAAGTCATATGTCATGGAGACAAGATAATCCTGACTCACAGCAATCCAACGTCGATGTAAGTCCCATGTCATGGAGACAAGACAATCCTGACTCATAGCAATCCAACGTCGATGTAAGTCCCATGTCATGGAGACAAGATAATCCTGACTCATAGCAATCCAACGTCGATGTAAGTCCCATGTCATGGAGACAAGATCATTCTGACTCATAGCAATCCAACGTCGATGTAAGTCCCATGTCATGGAGACAAGATAATCCTGACTCTCAGCAATCCAACGTCGATGTAAGTCCCATGTCATGGAGACAAGATAATCCTGACTCATAGCAATCCAACGTCGATGTAAGTCCCATGTCATGGAGACAAGATAATCCTGACTCATAGCAATCCAACGTCGATGTAAGTCCCATGTCATGGAGACAAGATAATCCTGACTCACAGCAATCCAACGTCGATGTAAGTCCCATGTCATGGAGACAAGATAATCCTGACTCACAGCAATCCAACTATGATCGTCTGAGAGTAAAATGGCCGTAATTATCTTAAATAGTCTAATGACGACCAAACATCGGAAGTTAATCTAGCCAATAAGAAACTTTACACAAACTAAACCATCCTAGAAACTGCGCTCCCGAATCTCTAGAAATATGGTCATAGTCTATTCAATTCGTTGGATTAAATATAAACATTCTTGCATGATAGACACACAATCGTCAACTCTTGAAAATCCTCAAATTACCTCAATTACATCTAAAGTTAATATCATCAGAATTTGTGAATCGAAACGGTATTAACGATAATAATAACATATCTTAACAATTTAAGACATTAAAAAAAATATATATATTCTATTCAGACATGAGTTGTGGAACGTTAATTCGTTGGTTGTTCATCGCACCTGCCGGCGCGATGAACAACCTTCCAAATCCACGCCACTAACTTCTTCTTACATCATAAAAATGTGACTTACATTCACACCACATGATCAGATAGGTTAAACCTGTTCTACTCATGCCAAATTTGACGATATTAGTCGTAAAATTAGTATAATAAATAATCAAATAACATTTATTAGCCAGCCGATAATATGACTTGCGCTTTGGTCGCAAGATGACCATAGTGTAACATTTTACATTCAAGTAGGGTAGGGTGGGGCATGGAGCCCCCCTTAAGGGAAAATGGGCATATTTAAGCATACAGTGAAAATGTTGAGGTTGTTGCGCTTGCACACGATTGCGGGGTACCTATTCCATGTTTCACCAAAGGCATTCAGTCATCTTACGGCACTAACTGTTATGATCGTCAATTTAATAAAAATTCCAAAGGAGGCGTCTTGCCCCATACGTGGGGCAAGACGCCCTTTAGTGTGGGGCAACCGGCCCCCAGGGGGCGTCTTGCCCCAATGAGAAATTGTGGTGAAACAAACATAAATTTAATCTGCAAAATGCGTTGAATAATTTCAAATAAGAAATACGAACTTTATTAACGCATTTTAAACGACACCAGGCAACAGATAAACAGATGGTACACAATGCACAGTCAATCGCTCTCCGATTCACAGTTGGGACACGTGAAAAAGGCTTATTGGTAATATAAAATGATATAAAACATAATATACAAATACAATAAATAAAATAATATTTAATTGTAGCTCTAAGGCTAGGCCTTGCACATTAGTCGATGTTGCATGTGTAAAACAAACAATTAAAAAACGTGGGGTAAGACGCCCCTGAAGGGGCAAGAAGCCCCCTCCCGGGGCGTCTTGCCCCACGTCGTTGGGGGCGTCTTGCCCCCAATAGGTTTCATGCAGAGATGTGCTGATGGTCAAATTACATTTAATTATCGCCCGTTTTGCATGGTAATAATTGAAACTACTGACATAAACGATGCATACAGTAACGACTATGTGATATCGCACGTCATCTATGTCTCATAATCATACATCTAGTATGTACAATTTTAACATCAAACAAGCCTAAAAACTTTAAATTCACTTTTTTGTTACTCACCGTTGTTTTAGCGTTCTCGCGCGTTCGGACGCAATAAATGCTAGGTGGCAGCATTGTTTTCATCCACCAGAGACAAGCAGCAAACGATCGAAATATTGAAATACCCAGGGGGCGTCTTACCTCGAGGGGGCTTCTTACCCCACCCTACCCTACCCGAGGGATGGCAACGCACTATAAGGAAATTACTGTGTAGTTTATTGATCAACCTCTTAATTTTGAACCAGACTAATTCTAATCAAACCACTTTGACAGTGACCATGCATGCAAATAAACAATTTAATATATTAACATGACTTTTAAAATGCATAACGTTATAGTATTATATGTAATAGTTTATTTTGGTACGAAAATGCCCACCCACATATATCCCTGCAAACTAATGACCGCTTCGTCGAAGAAGGAGAGCGGGCGAATTTACGCGTCATTCCTCATGAATATTAAAGAGGACAGGGAAGTGTGACGTTTAAAATGCCTTCATTGCTTATAGATTGTTGTAATTTAATTTCACTTATTTATTTAGAACACGCACACAAAAACTTTGTTTACCTATATAACGGCACATTTTGCTTTCGCGAAGACATCTCTATTAATGAAGTAAATGGAACAGAATCGACAATTTACATTGATGAGCGACTCAAACTAAATTGCATAGACCAAAGATGGCGATACGCAGTGCTCTATCTAGCCCATTGAGGCAATGCACAAAATCGGTCTTTATGTTTGTTTTATAAATGGTCAGGTTTCTGTCATGATAAATGTATGCTTAGATAATATATATTGAAAATATTGCATACAACGGCTGTGTTTCAGTTCCCCTTTAAGCAAAAAGAAGCCGTGTGACGTCATCTGACGCAGCATTTCCAGTTGATGCAACATTTGTTATAATCATAACTCAGTCACGCATACACACAATAAAGAGCAACCGGTAAAAGCCTGGAAATAATTGGCGAATGGCGAACCATCCAAAATGGCTTCACGACCTAAATTTGTGTCACGACCCACGGGACAAGAACTGCTGGATTTAACCAAGTATAAATATATATAGTTGCATTTTTGTATACCATAAAAAACATATATTTCACAAACGATCGGTGTTTTTAGGGGTCAAGAACGGACTGCAACTGGTGTTGAACGTTGAACAGTACGAGTACATGACGGGTCCACACAACGCAGTGGGACTGAAGCTTCTTCTGCACCATCAAGATGACGTACCGCAAGTACAGGACTTCGGCGATAACATCCCAGTAGGAATGAAAACATTTGTTGCAGTAAGCCTCTCGAAGGTAAGTAACGCCTTGTTTACAAAATAGCCTAATATCAACTCTGTAAAACACATTACTATATATATATATATATTAATGTGTTTTACAGAGTTGATATTGGGCTATATATATATATGCATATATTTATGCACCTAACAGTTGTATTATATGTAATTTACGATGAATGCAGGAGCCATGTAACCAGGGTCAAAAGGTCACAGGTTGTGTAGCGCCTCCTGGCGGGTTGGTGGTGAAGAAAATAAGTAGGTTAATAAGCGCCCCTCGTGGAAATAAGATCATGTAAAAAATTAGTTCAATTAGCGGCATCTTTTGATTAATCGATTAATAATATATCTAGGTCGATGATATTTTGAAATAGGGCAATTAAATCATGGAATAGGTCAATGCGCTTGCGCATTGGTATCTTTTCTCGACGGTGAAACTTAAAATCGTTACCGTTTTGTTTTCGATTATAAAAATAGTTCGGTGATGTCATGAAATATACCAATACGCATGCGTATTAATGTCTGTTTCCGACGGCGGCAAGATGGTGAACTATCTGGTCACGTGATAAAACATCCATATGTTGTAGCGCCTCACGTTGAGTTAATGGTGAAGTGTAAAACAGGCAATCAGCGCCACCTTTTTATTTAACGGTGAATTATTAAAATAGGTCAATGCTTTTATGAAATAGGTCATTGTGCAAGTGCAATGATGTTTTTTTTACTGTAACTCAAAACATTCGCAACCAAAAAGTGTTATTAAAATAGGTAGATGATATCATGAAATGTGATTTTCTTATCCATCCTGTGTCATGCGTGTGCTATTCCAATTGGCTTACACAAATCACATGACGTTAAAAGCATCATTACAGTTATTGTCTTTCATGTTTCCTACTTCAGTACATCAGCGTGGTAATAGAGTAACATTTTAGAGTTTCAACGTGTTATGGGGGTAAAGTTCTCTATGTTAGTATTTGATCGTCATAACTTCACAACATTTTAGCCATCTATCGCGATACCTCTCTAACATGTTCATACTTTAATGAGTCAACGCGGTAACTTCTTAACATGTTACCGTTTCAGCGTGTTGGTAACATTTAGAATTTTGGTGCATCAGCGTGGTAACATTACATTTTAACATTGCGTGGTAACATCATAACATTTTAGCGTTACAGCGCGGTAGTTTTGTAATATTTTGATATTTTAATGCGTGGATATCGTAACTTCGTGATATTGTTAGCGTTTCATTACGTTGCTGCTTGGCAAAATCTCAACATTTTAGCGTTTCTGCGAGGGATCCTTGTAACATGTTCATATTTGAGTGCATCAGCTTAGTCATATCATAACATTCTAGCGCTTCAGCGCGGAGGCTTTGTAATATGTTTATAGTTTAATGGTTCAACGCGGCGTGTTAAATTCGTATCATTTTAGCGTTTCTGCACGGAAGACTTGTTAAATTGTCATACATTAGCGCGTGGTGCCGTAAATTCAATACATTTTAGTTCTTCACCGAAGTAACTTCTAAACATTTTAGCATTACAGCCTGTTAGTGGGGTAAAATGTTGATGTTTTAGTGCATCAAAGTGGTAACTTCATAACATTTTAGTCTTTCAGCACGGTAGCCTTGTAACATTTTCATACCTTAATGCGTCAATGCGGTAACATTTTAGCGTTTCAGTGTGTCATCGGGTTAAACTGTTCATATTTTTGTTCATATTAGTGGTAACATCACAACATTTTTAACGTTTCCTCGCGTTAGTGTGGTAGCATTTTAGTACAGTCGCATGTTAACTTCGTGACATTTTAGCATTTCGGCACGGTAGACTTTCACGAAGTGGTTTTAGTAGAATTAGTCTGGCTCAAAATTAAAGGGGTAAACTCGGCAGGAACCCCATTGTATGGTGCTGCCATCACTCGGTTGCTTGAAAGTAATATGTTACACTAGGTCCATCTTGCGACCAAATCGCAAGTCATATAATCGGCTAGTTAACGAATTCTATTTCATTAGTTATTATATTAAATCTACGAATAGGAACGTTAAATTTGATATGAGTAGAAAGCATATAAACTAAGCGATAACGTGGTGTTATTGTGAGTCACTATTAGTGACATTTGAAGACGTTAGTAGCGTTGTTTAGGAAGCTTGATTATCGCCCCGGGCAAGTGTGAGAAAATATTTCACAACTCGTGTCTGAATATAATATTTGATTTACTAAAATAATGCATTAAGTTGTGTTATTTTTATCGTTATTACCGTCATGATTCAGTGATTCTGATGATATTAAATTTAAATGTGATTGAGGTTATTTGAGGATTGTCAAGAGATGACGATTTTATGTCTATTATACAACGATGTTTGTTTTAAACCGAGCGAGTTGAATACAAGCTAACGAAGTTTCTAGAGATTCTGAAACGCAGTTTCTGGGATGGTTTAGTTTGTGTTAAGACTTGCTATTGGCTAGTTAGACTTCTGGCGATTGATCGGCGTTACAGTATTTAAGTGAATTACGACCATTTTAGGATCAGACGACCGCTGTAGCATTGCTGTGAGTGTGTATGATCTTGTCTCCAAGACATTAGACTGAAATTGACGTGTTTTGTCGCCCTTGCCTGAATATTTTTAATGCAGACAACCTTGCATTATGTTTGTGTCGGATTACTTGGATGAATTGCCAGTGCCAACAGTCATGGTACCACAAGATTGAATAGCGCACCATGTTCTTCAATTATCTTTCAACAACATGATAGGTTATTGAGGTCGACACAGCAGATTTCGGGCCGTCTCGAACATATCGTGAAGACATAGGGGTGAGTTTCGCAGTTCGCCATTACCCCTGCTTGTCGATCATTCAGACCAACGTCTCGATGTTGATCTTCGCCACGTACATTCTCCACGTGACGCCTTCAATCGCCTACCGTGTACCGTCTTGCTGCCGTAGGCGTTCGCCTATCGCATGACGCCTATCGACGTTCACCGTGTAACGTCGTATTGCTGCATACTTTCGCTCGTCGCTTGACGCCTATCGACATTCCAATGTTTATTCGTCGCGTCGATGTGCCGTCGCGTCGCCATATACGTTTATCTATCGTGTGACGCCCATCGATGCCAATGTGTGCCGTCGCGCCGCCTGATACGTTCGCCCATCGTGTGACGCCCATCGACACCAACATGTGCCGTCGCGCCTCCTTATACGTTCGCCCATCGTGTGATGCCCATCGACGCCGACGTGTGCCGTCGCGCCGTCTTATATGTTCGCCAATCGTGTGATGCTCCCAATGCCCACTTTACCGACATAAGGCTGTATTTACGTCGTTGTGTTCGTAGTTGGCAGTCACGCCTCGCAATTTATATACGTCGGAAGTGCATGGCTTGAGTGTTCCATTCCCCCGACATACTCTTCCGATCTATATATATATATATATATATATATATCAGTAAACCAGAAAACCAGAACATCTGCTCCAGATCGGAAGAGTATGTCGGGGGAATGCATATACGTATATATATATATACGTATAGTTATTACATGGATATTCCATTTCGATTCCCACATTAAATCCCCCTGTGTTGTGTCATAATTTTGTTCTACCCATCCTTGTTGCACTTGGACCTTGTCAAGAGTCCGTCAATTTTGGAGCCGTCAATTCGATAAACAAAAATTGTGTGACTTAGATTAGTGACATTTTCAAACTTAAATATGTGTACGCGGTAACGTCTTAACATTTTGCCGTTTAGGCGTGTGGTAATAGCGTAATATTTTAACGTTTCAGCGCTATAGCTTTGTAGCATTTTCATACTTTAATGGGTTGGTGTCGTAAATTTGTTACATCTTTTTGCCTTATGTCTCGTTAGAGTGGTAGCATTTTATTATATGAAGATTAACTTCGTAAAATTGTTTCGTTTAGCACTTGTAAACTTGTCATACTTTAATGCTTGGGTGACCCAAATTCTTGACATTTATTGAATCACCGAGGTAACATCTTAACATTTTAGCGTTTCAGCATATTAACGGGGAAACATTTTGAAATTTTAGTGCACCGTCGTGGTATCTTCATAACATTTTATCTTTTCAGCATTTTAGTGGGTAAAATGTTCATATTTTAGTGCATCAGCGGGGTAACATCACAAAATGTTTGCGTTTCAGCTGGCGGGTTGGTCTCTTGGGTAAAAGGTGTAGGCTGTGACGCTGACAGGTTGATAGCCGCTAATAGAGGCGGGAATTTCTGGCTGGTCGCACGGGGCGCTGCTGTCGGGGTCGATTGCATAGTCGCACGGGGCGCTGCTGTCTGGACAAGAGGCGTTGACGATTGACTGGTCGCACGGGTCGCTGCTGTCTGGACCAGAGGCGGAGACATTTCGCTTGTCGCATGGTGCGCTGCTGACGTAGAGATAATAAACTTTAGCAGTCGCCAGGCGGAAGTGGATGCAGTAGACGACACTGTCCATAAATAGGGAAAGTGCCACCTTTTTCTTTGTCGACGTTTGCATTTAATATGCTTCGTGGAACACATAAATCACTAGTAATTGCACACGCAGTTTCGTAAAATAGTCCTGACAGCAGATTTGTTACTCATATTATATATGATATGTGCCGTCAAGAGCATTTAGTAAAACAAACGTTAACAAACTTGTATTCTTTGTTTCCTTATTTCTAGAACAGTCTTCGTTACAGCATTCTTTCATGTTTAGTTCCATTTGAATATATTATGCCATGTAGGTTTACAATTTATACAAACTAACTAAAATCCCAGTAACGGCTATATTTATAACACTGTTCACGTATTAATTTCATCTTGTACGTACTGTGATTGACGTGTGTCAGTCATACTTCCCTCGGAAGGTATCCTTTACAAATCCAAATTGACTAATGAACCCTTAACGGCCATTGTTGTAACTAACTTCACTTATTAGCGTCCACATATTCCAAGAATACATGACGTAAGCCAAGTTGTAAATAAGTCCGTGTATTATTGTCCATATACATCTCAAATACACATGTCAGCAACCACGATTCAATCCTAGTTTCCTCTAAACTATCCTACTGTGGATATTAAAGTTATAATTTGACCCCAAAAAAACAGAGCTCGAAGTTGTAAATCATTTGACACACTATCATCCACTTTTCTGTCAAACACACACCCCTTTGGAGATGCGCGAACATATGTATTTGCATCTATATATATTCCCGTTGGCACATTATAAGATTGTTGTATTTCAACGTGTTAGCATGTTAGAATCGTCATATTCTACTACACTACGCCATAATGTCACAACATTGTAGTGTTTCACTGCAATAGTGTTGTAGTAACATTTTTGTATTTTAATGCGTCATCGTGGTAAATTCGTCTCATGTTAGTGTTTTAGCGCTTTGGTGTTGTAGCATTTTAATAATTTAGTATATGAGGGTAATGACTTCTTAAACGTTTTATCGATTCATCGCGTTAGACTGGTGACGTTTTCGTCGTGGTAACTTCTGAACAGTTTAGGGTTTTAGCAACGTAGACTGGTAACATTTTCACAGTTTAGTGCGTCAACACGGTGTCTTCGTAACATTTTTAGCGTTTCAACGCGGTAGAGCGGTAGTGTTTTAGTATTTTAATCCACTGCCGCGATAACCCCGTAGCACTTTAGCTTTTCAGTGCGGTAGCCTTGTAACATCTCGACACTTAAATGCGTCAACGTTTTAACTTCTTAAAATTTTTAGCGTTTTACGGTTCCACCCTTCCCCGGAAGTGAGTCGACGAAGAGTTGCGTTGGTGTCCGTTGGGTGGCGCCGGGAATCGCCTTTCTCAGGACTGCGCCTATTGTTTATTTTAACGGAATTAGTGCAACCGGAAGTGAATCGTTTGGGATATGGCCGCTGCCTAATAGAGTGGTTTCATCTAGATGACGGGAAATCTCGAATAGGAAATTCCCTAAGCCGTGTGGAAGGTATGGCCACTCCCGCTATTTGTTAATACGGAATTTCCAATATCGGATGTGCGTCGTTTGAAAGATGGCCACTTCATGTGCACATGCTTTCTGCCAAATAAAGCGACACTGCACCTCATATTAAACTGTATTGGAAATCATACGGGTCTCATGACCGACCCACTGGAAGTGTACCCCGAACAGATGGCTGCCTCTTTGAATGAAAGTCTGTCACGTGGTTTTTGTTAGACGTGTTGATCATAATCGTTTTTTGATCGCACCATTTTTAAAATTAAGTTATCCGAACTGGTTGACCACAAACTGACACATAAAGTCACTAGTAGGCGCTTCTTTGTAGGTCAATATATGTTATGAATGATAGGTAGGTCTTTAACATTTTGGCATAAGGGCTCCAAAGTCAGCCAGTTCAAACAAAAACAAATATCAAGAAAAATATAACGTTCAACAGATATGAAACTCGTAACAACAGATACAAGACGAAGGAACACTCAAAGAAGCAGAGCGTTCAAAATACAAACATGCAGACAATCGAACAGTCAGCAGATATATATAAGACAAAACATTTACACATTAAACCTTATATATCATATATGATACCTTTAAATGTATACCTTAAACAATGTACGCTATATCGTATGTATTAAACATGATACCTTATACCTTACACATATATTTTACACAATATACCATGAAAATGTTACAAGTCTACCACGCTGAAACGTTACAATGTTATGATGTTACCACGATGATGTACTAAAATATGAAAAGTTTATTAAGCAACAGCTCTAAATCGCTCAAATGTTGTGATTTTATTGCGTTGACGCAGTTGGGTATGAAAATGTTACAATATGCTAAAATGTTGTGATGTAACCACGATAATCCCCTAAACGTGAACATTTTACCCGCTAACACGCTGAAACACTAAAATGTTAAGAAGTTATCTCTGTGATGTATTAAACTGTCACGAAGCTATGACATCCACGCAATTTTACAAGTATACCGTGCTGAAACGCAAACAAAATCTAAGAAGGTACCTCGGTAATATATTAATATGTCACGAATTTACGATATTATCGCATTAAGGTAAGAAAGTTAGGCTGATGTACTAAAATGCTACCACTCTAACCCGACGAAACTATAAATATGTTAAAAAGTTATCGCGTTGACGCATTAATGTATAACATTGTTACAAAGCAACCTAGCTAAAACTCTAAAATGTTAAGAAATTACCTCGTTGTTGCACTAAATTACTAAAACAGTACCACTCTACCGCACTGAAATGCAATACTGTTATGATGTTACCGCGTTGACAAATCAAACTATGAAAATATTATAAGGCTACGGCGCTCTAACGCAAAAATATTATGATGTTACCGGGTTGAAGCATTAAAGTATGGAAATTGTACAACGGTAGCACGTTGAAACGTTACAATCGTATAAGTTTCCCACGCTGATGCACAAAATATGAACATTTTATACCGGTAACACGCTGAAACGATATTTAATGTTGAGAATTTACCGCGTTGGCGCCTTACCATAATGAATCAACATGTTACAAGGCTACGGCGCCGTAGCGCTAAAATGTTACCAGGATGATGCACTAAATATGAAAATGTTACACCGCTAACACGCAGAAACACTAAAATATTAACAAGTTATAGCGTTAAAGCATTAAGGTAAGAAAATGGTACAAGGCTACCACGATGATGCACTGAAATATCAAAATTTTATCCCGCTAACACGCTGAAACGTTAAGAATTTACCGCGGTGATGCACTAAGATGTCACGACGTTACGACACATACGTGTTAAAGTATGGCAATTTTATAATTCTACCGTGTAGAAATGTTACGAAGTTACCACTTTGACACATTAATAAGAAAAACATCATTATGCATGCGCAATGACCTTTTTCATGACATCATTGACCTATTTTAATAATTCGTCGTTTAATATAAAGGTTGCGCGTAATGACCTGTTTTTATAGTTAACCTATTACTCAACATTAGGCGCTACAGCATAATGTGTGACATTTTGATCACGTGACCAGATAGTTCACCATCTTGCCGCTGTCAGAATCCAGCATCAATACGTATATGTAATGTTATATTTAATTACGTCAGTGACCTATTTTTATAATTCAAAACATTACAGTAATGAATTTAAGCAGTACTGTCGGGAAAAAGATACCAATGCGCCGGGCGATGAACTATTATATGACATAATTGACCTACATTATGACGTCATCGACAAAGTTATATAGTTCAACCGTTAATCAAAAGACGGCGCTGATTGACCTAGTTTTTGAATTCACGTTATTTCCACCAGGGTACGATTGGTAATCTAATTATTCTGTTTATCACCTATCCACAAGGTGGCGGTACTTGACACCTGACATTTCGACCATTGTTCTTCCTCCGGTATTGACGTCATTCCTTTTTCTTGATGGCTCCGTGGCTCCGGCGTCCATCGTAAACTACATACATTACTACTCCTAACGACAGCATAAGCAGACCAAATAGGCATACTGCGCCGCTTTAGGCAGACCATTGTATTAGGCACACGGAATCCCGTATGTATAATGTTCTGGTAGTATTTGTAGTGTAACCAGAAATATAATAATATGTAGAAATATATGCACCAAAAAATAAATGAGTTGTGATTTTGATAGCATTATTTTCGATTGTTGTATATCTAATCTGTCATAATTGAGCCGTTTGTCTATGTTGCTTTTAGGAGTATGTATATATATATATATATATATATATATATATATATATATATATATATATATATATATATATACATACATATATAATAATGTGTGTGTGTGTGTGTGTGTGTGTGTGTGTGTGTGTGTGTGTGTGTGTGTGTGTGTGTGTGTGTGTGTGTGTGTGTGTGTGTGTGTGTGTGCGTGTGTATTATACATGTATGATTTGCGAATACTGTATATGATATATAGGCATTTTTAAAAACCTGTATACTGTTGGATAATGTGCCTTGCAGTATTGTAGCATCGACTAGGTAAACATGTAAATGGATGTCGGAGAAACACATCTGATCATACGAGGTTACTATGTAATTTCCCGTAACAACAATTTGATGTGTCTACGAGTATTTTGGCTTGCACTTTCTCATTATGTTTACTGCATGATAATCACACTGAGTTAATATATATACTGAACTGTTTCAATGCCGTTAAGAAAATACTGCTTGTAAAAGATACGCTTTGAGTTAAATCTTCTTCTCTATATTTCTTTCATCAGTGTTTCAGGAACATAGCTGAGCCTCGCCATTAAAACTAATAGCAAATGATAAATGACAAAGACATGAAATGATTAATATCGTAAATATGCAATCTTATTTCAAATTTGTAGGAGTCCAACCTGCCCCTTCCATACGGCGAGTGTGTGAAAGACCGAAAGCTGCGCTATTTCGATAATTACACGCAGGCGTCCTGCTACAGAGAATGCATCACTGACTTCGTTGTCGAGATGTGTGGCTGTAGAGATTATTATATGCCGTCTTTCGACACAGGTTAGCACCGTTCATTTTCCTTTCCTGTGCTATGCATATACTGCCAATATCATCACATTACAAAAGTCTCCCTAATGCTGTATTATTAAAAGTGGCATTAAAATCAAAAACTTTCATTTTTCATATTCAAAACATATTTTACCTAGTAAAGGCTTTCGTCTAACGTATCACGTTGACTTTATCAGTAAAGAAGACGCTGAATGACGTCATCGTACACGTGAGGTATTTCGTAATTGTCCTCGTCTCTTTTGATGGATTTTCTGGTCTTCCTGATCCATATGTATTCCTTGATGTGCCGGATTCTTCGGTTGTGTTCTTTGTCTACAATTGTCGCTCTCTCCCAGTCAATGATGTGATTTTCAGTTGTCGCATGGTCTGTAAGGGCGGATTTATTGATGCTAGATATCGATCTTTTTTTGCACCTTGTGTAATACTTAGATTACTTTTGTGATAATCCATATAAAACACACACACACACACACACACACACACACACACACACACACACACACACACACACACACACACACACACACACACACACACACACACACACACACACACACACACACACACACACACAGACACACACACACACACACACACACACACACACACACACACATATATATGCAAGTTGTTGTGATGTTTCAGTGGTAATATTAAAACATAAAAATAGATCAATCGTATAAAACACAACATTACATGTCAGACGTCTCACATTTAAGAAGAACTACTTTTTTTATAATTAACAGGGTGATTATTTCATGATTTAGCAGGTTCAAAAGTTACCCTTGAAGATGTCGCGGTGTTTGGCGAATGCTTTCCAACCGTTTGGCGAATGCTTTCCAACCGGTGATTCCCGCTTTCTCTCGTCGTTGGTCTTCGTTGATTGTCTTTTTTAGCCTATTCGTAAATATTTGTGTGAGTCATTTGTAGATGTTTGATAACAGACATATCGGTCTGTAATTCTTCAGGTACATGGTATTCACGATTATGTAATTTCTAAATGTCGCCCATTCTACCAAGATTTCGCCTCTTTGGTTTTATATTTCTAGGCCAAATTTGTCTGTTACCATTTCCGTTAAGTTTGTTCGTTTCCCGATTTGTGCATTAAAGTTTCCCATCACTATCATGTATTGGTTTGGTTTTACTAACGTTTCATCCACGTCGTTGTAGAAGTTGTTGATATCTTTTTGTGAATATGATGGTTTTGGTTCAAATACTTGTACTATCTTCCGTTTGTAGCGTATAGTGTCTCGATTTCTTGTTAATGAGAAAGCGTACTACTGCTTCGCCGTTGTTCGCCCTGGAATGGTACAGCAGGTGGCCGTTTTATAAGGCAGTGAAGCATCCATCTCTTCATTAACTTCCCCGAATCCCGATCACATCCCATGCTAATCAGGTTTCCAAGTTTCCTCCTCCAGTTCTTGTATTCGTTAATTTGTTGGTAGTGTTCTTACGTCATATGTTGCTATCAGTCAATTTACCATTTTGGTGCGGCTCATCTTGACCCAGATATTCTTAGCACCCCCTGCACTACATGACCAGAAACGCTTCCGTGGTCATACACTATTTCGTTGCAGTTGGGGACCGGGGTCTTGGCTTTATTGTACTTTGCATGGTGGTGTTGTTGGCCTAGCCTTCCACGCTGGCCGGTGCGGGTTGGAAACGGTAGGCCACGTAGGGTTAACGTAATTACACTGCATAAGTTTTGACACGACGGCCGTTACCAGTACCGAACCATCGACCCGTGAGTACCGGGATTTTCAAATCCAGGTTCTTCCGATCGAGAGTATATACTAGAATATCTGGGTCAAGATGAGCCGCACCAAAACGGTAAATTGACTGATAGCAACATATGACGTAAGAACACTACCAACAAATTAACGGATACAAGAACTGGAGGAGGAAACTTTTGGAAACCTGATTAGCATGGGATTTGATCGAGATTCGGGGAAGTTAATGAAGAGATGGATGCTTCACTGCCTTATAAAACGGCCACCTGCTGTACCATTCCAGGGCGAACAACGGCGAAGCAGTAGTACGCTTTCTCATAAACAAGAAATCGAGACACTATACGCTACAAACGGAAGATAGTACAAGTATTTGAACCAAAACCATCATATTCACAAAAAGATATCAACAACTTCTACAACGACGTGGATGAAACGTTAGTAAAACCAAACCAATACATGATAGTGATGGGAAACTTTAATGCACATATGAATATATATATATATATATATATATACAGGGCTGTAAATACATATAATTTTATATATAGTATCCTAAAATAATAACTGCTGAAATAATTCAGAACAAAACCGCCTTCAGCCTGCGCAGTGCTCAACGAAACAGTGTGTAGGTAATTATAAAGAAGTGTTTGTTGCTCTACTGGTTACAGATGAGCCGCCCGTGTGTAGCATCTCCCGAATTATTAGCTGCCTGCAGCCAGCAATAGGTGAGTGTATATATATAAATCAGTCGGTCACCTACGCTATAGATATGTAGAATACCCTGGATTAACAGCTCCCCTGCTTCGACGCTATATGTGTCATTGCGCGCTCTTTTTCCGTTTTATTATTAGCAGTATCAACAATGGGTAAATATTGTTGACATATTGCGTATCCTAGCATAGGACTAGGCGCTTGCATTGCCCTTGGTTAGCCTTAGCAGTTCGAATGTGCAATTAACAAACGTTTCATTATACATTCGTTTGTGCTGGGTTGGATTATTTATCAGTTACCGTCCAAAGTGATCGCTGCACATCATATTAAAATAACAATCTTAAGAATTCATCCACGGCATAGTCTAAGATAAGAGTGTTTGTTCTTATTTCATTGTCACTGATTTCAACTTGTCAATCGTCTTCGAAACTCGGTCTCGGTTGCGTCGTGACAGCCCGGCTGATTACACTGTAGTACGATAAAGCCAATATCCGACAGTCTCACTCATCGTGTTCCCATCTTGCTCCTTGTTCTTCACATTGCACGATAACTATGAAATAGTTTAACGTTATTCTTCATTTAACACGGCTCACAAGTTAATTAATATGTATCCCCGTGTATTCGGTGCCCCAAGGTGAAAAAGCTCGCCCAACGAGGCGGCTAATCCAGGGTATTCCACATATCTATGCCTACGCGGAGAGGTTTTTGCGCGTGTAATAGACAATAATCGCATAACGCGACACCGAAACATCAGTCAGGAGACTTTCACCGAATCCATCGAACAGGAAGCTGCCGTGAACGGAAGGTCTAACATTCAGAGCATCCGTGTACAATTTTGATGGTGACGTTGAGCAATATTAATGCAGCGCCATACCTTGAATCTGTATGCTGTTCACGAAACCAACTCCAGATGACGATCGACGGCATGAGGACTAAAGCACATCTGAGTTATGCATACACGCGGAGCACTTGCTTGTATAAGTTCAAAATCCAACGAATTTCTGGTTTCAGTTGAACATGAATGGAAAATTCAGCCTTTGCCTCAGCACTGTCGTTATACTTGTAGTTAGTCTGATAACAGGGAAACACTAGTGTCATAAAGCGTTAGTTCATTGAGTTACTTTATATTTGTTCGAGTTTATCTACACGGGGTAACGCGAGTAGTAACATACTCATCTTCCCCGACGCCACGAGCCGATACTTCCTTTTAAGACTTAGGCAATCATATTATTACTACAGCGATTAGTGCTAGCATGAACTGTAAATCGTCTAGTTTTATTCGCTTGTTAATATTGTGTTATAATATACGACCCAGCTGTTTTCCCTCCACATTAATTGTCTATATATGTGCAGTACAAAAACAACAGGAAACTTGTCGTACCTCGGTGCATTGTGGGGAATCTAAACACTTCGATTTTGACATCCATGTTATCCACTTTTCTTCTTTCATTCTCTCGTATAAAAAGTCAGCAGCAGTACGGACTTGGTGTTTTTATTGAACTAGCTACGCAACAGTGAATCACTGACAATTGTTGTGCATTCCATTTATCGCGTCGTTTGTCTTCCAGAATCATTCAACACCAACATGTATCCAAGGTGCAAATGTCTGCCAGCGTGTGTTATCGTGCGTTACAAGTCGTCCATGAGTTACGCGACCGCCAACGAGAACACCAAAAGCAAACAAGATGTATCTGTCACGTTCCTGAAGAGAGTAAGTGAGCACTTGAACGAATCGATCGACGCCAAGGAGCGCACATTGCGAAACAGACTGCGAGCTAACGAAGACGAAGCATTGCAAATTTACAGTGGGCTACCGAAGGAGTTGGAATTTGGTGAGGTATTCTCCTCTATCTTAGACAAATATCATGAAAACTACGAATTCACTCGTAGCTACGATATTATAGTGACACTTGGATTTAAGAAAATGCAAGACATCATAAAGAATGACTTAATCGCCAGTTGGAATAAAATGAATGTTTATGACTGTATATCAGGCTCGCTCGATCTGTCTAAAATACTGAGAGATTCAGAAGATATGATTAACCATGAAAGTTGGCGAGCAGCCCTACGTCTGCGTCTGGAGGAAAAGCTGATCTCTTCGAAGAGAGCAATGGGTGACTTAGAACGAGTGCACGACGCGTACAACAAGGGCCTACCGTTAACGAACTACTCGGCGACTCAGAAAGGAGCCTGCGATTCGTTGTATCGAACCACTGAATTATTCAAACAAAGCAAGAAAATAAATAAAACGTACACTCGACTCAGAGAAAACATTATGACATATATAGAAAACATACATGGGCTGCTGCGTATTTGTAAAACCAATGATCGCGTAACTGACATGAAATACGAATACCGTAATTATAGTGATGGGTTCCGGCAAGCGTCAGTTGAATACGACAGGGAACTAAGATTGTTCGAATTGCTCATCATACGACAACCGCTTCAGCGTGTCACAAAGAACGCGCGGCATTTCGAAAATTATAAAATACGTGGATTTCCAAAACAATTACATTTGTTTTTAATAACTACTTATGCTCAACATTTCTTTGACAGTTTGCGTTCTTATAACTATGCGTTCCGAAATCTATCCGATAACATTGAAGCATATATTTATAATCTGAAGTATGAAAACGCCAGCAAGTTGTCCTACGCCCGCATGCTTACGACGGACAGATTAAAGCAAACTTTTGAAGAGTATTCAACTTTCATTCAAAGAATGCAAGTCGTGGCGACTAATGTGTGGTACGATTCAG
Organism: Escarpia spicata; assembly: GCA_963995525.1. Taxonomy (NCBI): domain Eukaryota; kingdom Metazoa; phylum Annelida; class Polychaeta; order Sabellida; family Siboglinidae; genus Escarpia; species Escarpia spicata. The sequence goes on along the minus strand of OZ023213.1, from coordinate 54,565,760 downwards.
AAGACCTCACAATGTTGACATTCAGTATGGTTATAAAAGCCACATACAATCCTTTGTTGAAGGCGTTTTATGCTAACATATATAACTACTACAACGAAGCTAGCTATTGGGAGAGACAATATATGCAAACCTGTTTCATGTTTACCAATGACAGTTCATTGCTTTCGATGCTAGTGCGTGGTGATGTAGATGGCCTCTGGGCACGCAGGCAGGAGCATAAAGTGCGGTGGTCCAACTTTAAAGATAGGTTGTTACGGAATCTAACATCGTTCAAGGACGCGACGGACAAGATGGAATCCTTCCTACAAACGACACGTTTAGACGGACACTTTTTCAGGTATTTCATTATCTTATTAACAATTGTGCATGTGACATTTTTTGCACATCTATTACACGCCCTTTTCACGCAACAAACCAATAATCAGCCTCATCCCAATATATTACACACCAAAACACCACGGATATGCACAGGTGAATGCAAACTTTAATTCATTTCCGTAAAGTATAATCATTCAAAACTTTATTTGAATTTCTTTCAGCCGCAACTTTCTGGAGCTGAATGTCTACATGCGCGACCTGCGTTTGCTGAATTACGAGCAGCGAGAGGCCTACACGCTCATTGATTTGCTAAGTAAGGTTTATTTATAATATAATATTTTGTATGAAACTAAGGGTAGAATTAGCTATGTTTTGCCAGATCATTAAACTAGTTCACAATGTTGCTGTTACACACTCCGAGATGGTTACTTCTTTATGCCAAACATATGACGTCTATTATTATTATGACTATGTTAGATAGATAGCAACACATTAAATTGTACGTAGTTTGATTAGTCATAACGTTTCGCGTGTATTCTGATTTTCTGCTAACAGACAGTGTCTGTAAGTGTCACGTTTTCGCCAAGCAGGCAGTAGGCATTCAAGCACGCGATTCGATTGTTTAATGGTGAAACGTTTTGATTGTTGGACAAGCGAATCGCGTGCTTGCCTCCCTACTGCATGCTTGGCGCAATAGAGAGTGAAAGTGTGGTCGTTTGCAGACCCTCCCAGTTCGTAGCACTCTCGATCATTTTGGGTCATTTTACGTAACTTGTGTTGGAAAAATTGTTCACATTTACGTCATGACAAACGTCGGTACAAGTACTTCGGTATGCCTTCTTTTGCTCTGTGTGTACTTAAAATATGCATTTTTCTAGTGCCATATAATGCCATAAAATCATACCCGTGATGCGGTTCTTTTTATAAACAGAACACTCGTGTTACAGTTAAAACAATCCCTACTCGTGACAACGCACATCGAATTCACCCATGTGAAATACCGCGTGTGACACGCGTGTGTTGCGATGTCTGTAATGTTTACACTGTAAACTTCCTGTTTTGTTAATGTTACATGCCGTACTATCTCCGGATAATTAACATTTTGAACCATAGTGACGTTTGCCACACTGAATAATAGTTAGGACAACAAAGTTTGAAATCATAATAATCTGAATTGTCACCTATTATGTTCAGCTTCAAAATCAAAATACTTTAATAGATTATTTTGGTGAAATGTGGTTAAGTTACTGAGGTTAAAATTAATTAGAAAATTTGTATTTGCAACTGTCACACGTTGAATTGTCACAGCTAAGACTTTTATAAAGTAACCTCAACATTTGTTGTATAAGACATGTCACACCTTTTTTCGATTTTTCTTATGAAATAATATTACATTCTGTAAGTTGGGAACATTCAATTGCATTTATTTAATTTGTCACATTTCAGAAGTGTGTACTTCAACATCAACTTCTTAAAAGGTTATATGACGTAGCTCCTCCATAAAACTATAATGAAGAAGTATGGAGCTATTGGTGTATACAAACAGCTGTAAAGTTTTTGTGTGGCTAACATATTGGTCAGAACGTTGACGCTTGTCGAAAAAGCGGCCAACTTTTTTTTTATTCGGCGCTGTTTGTTGCTCGTATTCCATTCACACTAGATGCAGAGTTACATTTTATGTCCAGTGATGTGCAGGAAAAACTGTTCCAAAGCCACTTTGTTTCTTTTACGGACGTAACAATTTTACAGCAACGAAGAAGAGGAGATGAATCACGCATATTAAGATAATTACATTGATCTATAGCTCTGCTATCTCTGCCATCGATACAAACGTATCACAATATTATACATTCTACAGTATACATAGAAACAACCAACATACGTGAACATATTTAGATAATTACATTGATCTATAGCTCTGCTATCTCTGCCATCGATACAAACGTATCACAATATTATACATTCTACAGTATACATAGAAACGACCAACATACGTGAAAATTGCTCAGTCAATTGAGAAAATAGCATTAGGAACGTTAGCATATGATGCACTGAAAGTATGGCGTACTGAGCCAAGGCAAACTCCATCGAGCAAGCGTCGAAGTTGGAAGGCAATGTATGCAATTACACGCAAAGACTGAGTGACGCCACCAGTCGGAGTTGTGAAAACATTTGGGGAATCTATTGCGATGTCACGTTATCTATCAGATCAGGAGAGAAGAGAATATGGGACGGGCGATGACAGGAGGAAAGGGGACAAGAGAAAAGCGGCAGGAAACAATGGAACGGAAAAGAATGCAACATGAGAGAAGACAGCAGGGGGAAAAGATAACAACCCGACAGATGCAAACCGGAGAAGGAGCTACTCTGAAGCAGTGATCGAGGGGGCAATGAGAAGAGAGTAGGCGTTCCTGGGCGACTCTATTCTGAGAAAGACAGATAAGACACTAAGCGTGCGGGAGGTCGACGTTGTTTGTCTACCGGGGGTAGAATAGAGCTTGTGACTGAAAGGATTGATAAGGTATTGGTACATGGCAAGGGAGGGTCTGTAGTAGTACACGTAGGGATACATAGTGCAGACAGGCAGGGAACAATTGGGATAGTACATAATTACAGACAGTTAGTGAGGACGCTAAAGTTTATTTTCTCAGGAATGTTGCCAGTAAGAGGATGACGATCAACGCACTAGTTGAGCTCATGGGTGAAGAAGAGGGGGTGGGATTAATATATGTAAGGGGTACTTTTTTGGATGGAAGACATGTATATGAGATATGGCCTCCATCTAAGTGGAAAGGGGGCAGCAGTATTCTCAGAGAACCTGCTGCGATATGTTGACAGTGTGTCAGGTTGTTTTTATTTAAACTAGACTGTAGCTTCGCAGGTGGGACTCAGAGAAGCCTGAAAATGAAGGCATAGATAAAGACATCACAAATAAATAAGCAAAGAACAGTCTGGAAAACTGTTCTGAACCTGGATATAAATGTGTTTGTTTAAATGCAAGGAGTATAATAAACAAAAGAAATGAACTAAAGATTATGCTAGAAGATATTGACCCTCACATAATAGGTATAACCGAATCATGGTCCACCACCGATATATCAGAATAGGGACTGACAGGATATGTAATGTTTATGAAAGTAAGAATAGGAACAATGGGAGGACAATGTAAATATATGTGAGCCACTGGGGAGTAGTGATCACAACCAGATATATTTTACTATCAAATTAAAATCAGAAAGGAATACTAAAAATCAGTACATGAGGAATTTCCACAAAGGAAGATATAAGGACATGAGGAAATATTTAGCACAGATAGACTGGAATAAAACACTGAATAATAAGACAGGAACAGAATGCTGGAATATCTTAAACAGTGAAATTGAGTGCATCGTAAATACGTTTGTTCCCTTGAAAAAACAAATGCAACGGTCGAAAAAGAAACACTTAACGAAATAAGTCATTAGAACAATTAAGTACAAACAAATGTACTGGAAATTATGAAGACTACACTATTTATAAAGAAACACTAAACCTACAGCTGAAATTAGAAATTCAAAGAGACGCAGTGAACAAAAATTTGCTTGTAATATAAACCATGACAGCAAGAGTTTTTATACGTAAGTTCGAAGCAAAAAGAAAGTTCAAGATAAGGTCGGTCCTCTAGAAGATAGTGCTGGAAATATAATATCAGAGGGATTCTTAATGGCAGAAGACCTGAAAGAATATTTTTGTTCGGTGTATACCATAGAAGATATTAGTTCACTGACAATACCAGGGCTAAGTGCAAGGGGGCAGAATCAGACTATTTAGGACAATTAACTGTAACCCCGGAAATGTTAGCTAAAATATAAGGGCTATAAAGGGTAATAAATCACCTGGACTGGATGGGATTCCGTGCAAACTACTATTTGAAATTGTAGAACAAATTATCATATCACTTGCACCAGTTTTCAACTTGTGATTGGAATATATAAGTGGTTCCTTTAGAATGGAAAGAAGCAAACATTATACCGTTATTTAAAATGGTTCGAGAAACAAGTCAGATAATAATAGACCGGTGAGCTTAACATCGGAGATTTGCAAATGATTAGAAAGTCTAATTAAAGATCACATGGTGGATTTTTGTTTGTTAAACATAACTTGATAATCTCAACATGTTTAACAAATATGTTATGTTTTTTAAAGATATCACTAAGTGGGTAGACGAGGGATCACCAGTATATATCAACTACTTAGATTTTCAAAAAGCTTTCGACAAAGCGTTGCAATTTGTGGATGATACAAAAGTGTTTAGAAGGATTAAAAGTGATGGAGATACGCAACATTTATAAGATGATCTGAAAAGTGGCTAATGTCATTAAATTTTGGGAAATGTAAATGCCTCCACACAAGACATGGGAATGAAGATGTAGAATATACATTGGGGGATATTGTACTAAGTACTACTGTAACAGAAAAGGACTTAGGATCAACCATTAGTGCTGATATGAAAGTTTCAGAGCAGTGCGCAATTGCCGCTTCAATGGAAAATCAAATCCTTGGATTAATTAAGCGAAATATAGCGTATAAGGAAAAAGAGCTAATAATACCGCTGTACAAAACAATAGTTAGGCCTAATTTAGAATATTGTTTACACGCGTGGTAGCCATACCGCAAGAAGGATATATATATATATATGCCAGAAAGAGTACAGAGGATAGTGACTAAAATGATACAAAAACAGAGGGATTTTAGTTACGAAAAACGCCTAAAAGATTGTGTTTTAACAACACTAAAGACCAGGAGATCGAGAGGAGATCAGATAGAAGTGTTAAAAATATTTAATGGTTATGAAACTATTGATAGAAATATTTTTTCTCACTTAAGAAAGATGGAAAGACTAGAGGACATGAAGTTAAATTAGTAAAGTAGCAGTGCATATTATATATAAGAAAGTTCTCATTTTCGCAGAGAGCCGTAAATAAATGGAAAATATTATCTGCTGATTGTGTTGATGCTAGTAGTGTGAATATGTTTAAAAAGAAAATCGACACATACGTCAGAAGTTCGATACGTGTAGATAAAAGGGGTGAACTCTCGATAATCCAAACGGCTTCCTTGTACACCTGCCATCTAGAGTTAATTCTCTGGAAGGCAATCTTTTTAAATCTTGTTAACGATCAGCTCGGCCTATGACATAAATATACATATTGTGTGCAGGCGCGCGTGCATGTGTGTGATTGTATATGTAAATGTTTAGTTTTTGCATTAACTCTTTTAGGGTTAGACTCAAAACATAATTTTCATTTCCAAATATCATACGCGATTTGTTTATTTTAAACAGTGACACATTTTATAGTAACCGAAGCATACCATAATTGTTTCTCGTGCTTGTTACAGGTGACATCGGGGGTTCGATGGGGTTGCTCATTGGCGCGAGCGTCATAACCCTCTTCGAAGCAGTAGACGCCTTTGCGCTCGCATTGGCCAGTCGGCGGCGTAAGAAGAAAAGACGGCCTCAGCGGTCATCAAAACAGGAGACGGAAACTGAAATCTGAACTATTTCTCCAAGGACCATTGCAAAGAACGCGTAAAGTGTAGGTTCTTGTAGTAGTTGGACGGGCGTTTGAGTGGGTGGTGGATGCCATCCAGCTTGTTTCAATGTACACTTTACCTATTTGTATATAGAATGTGTTCACGCGTGTGCCACTGGTGAGGGAACATTACAACACACGAGGTCTGTAGGCTCTATGCAGCCCGGAGGACTAATTGTCTGCGAACATTGTGTTGATGCATGGTTGACTCTTCTGTTGTCGTGGTGTATACAAATCATCATTATGAATATGTTGTTTAGATATTGTTTTGCAGTACTGCATATGTTGTCCGTAGTTTGGAATACCTCTCGATTTGAAGGCTTTATTAATTCCTGTACTATCATAGACTCGTGCCCATATGGGTTTAAAGATTTCCTGGCAACTTCGCCCGCTTTATTACATTTGCGTGACATAAAAACTGTGAGGTATATGTATATATATATATATCACGAAAACTGTTGACACTGTTGATCATCAACTGCTGTGTAAAACTGTTGACACTGTTGATCATCAACTGCTGTGTGATACTGTTGACACTGTTGATCATCAACTGCTGTGTAAAACTGTTGACACTGTTGATCATCAACTGCTGTGTAAAACTGTTGACACTGTTGATCATCAACTGCTGTGTAAAACTGTTGACACTGTTGATCATCAACTGCTGTGTAAAACTGTTGACACTGTTGATCATCAACTGCTGTGTAAAACTGTTGACACTGTTGATCATCAACTGCTGTGTAAAAAGTGAGTATTTACGGCATTAGTAGAAATGTGTATAATTGGATGAGTAATTACTTAGATAATCGTAACCAATTTGAAATAATTGATAGTTACAGTTGAAACACACAGAACAACAGTAAATTGCAATTGTAATTCAAAACCAACACATTGTGTTTGAACATAAGCTAAAACCAATTACATTTTCTGGTCTAACATATCATGTATAAAAATTATAAAAATAAAAAATAAAGCTAAGAAATTTACCGCAATAATATGTAAATGTTATATTTCGTTCTGTTTTGTCATATTTATTACATGGTGCGGAAGTATGGTGAAATACATATTGTACAGTATTTTTGTCTAAATTTGCAACAGTAGCAACGTGTGTATCATTTACGAACTCAACATCTTATAAAAAAGTTACTAGAAATGTCGAAATTTTACTTCAATGTTTCTCTTTTCATACTGTTTACTGATATGCTTTGTATATTTTATGTCAATATTTGATTTGTTTGAATAAACGCTATTGACTTTGTCTTTTGACGATGTTGGAAGCAATCTAGGAGAGAGCGAGTGGAAGAATTATGATTGAAACGAGGTATCGGACGAGTTTCAGCTGTGATAAGGAAGTGCACTTATTCTGTAGTAGTTTATGCCATACTACAGCCGAGGTAGTTTCTCGTATGTATAACTACAATACACTCTACATACCAATGCCTGCAGATTAATCGCTGACGGACGCTAAATACATGCGTAATCCTAAACGTCACAGAATATAACACGCAGCCATATGTTATAACGTAGGCTTTCATTACTTAGACTTCGTTCCTCCTGTTCGCTTCGGGACATCGGGCGACGATGTTTCGGTGTTCCTCTGGTATGGTCAGATGTGTCTTCGTTGGCCTCATTACAGGTGATTTCCAAGTCGTCTGTAAATGTCTTACACCGGGTCTTAGTAGGCCTTCCTGTTTTCCTGTTAGCACCTTCCGGTACCCACTCCTTCTCTACATGTGCACATGTCTCCCTCGGTAGACGTAGTACATACCCGGTTAGTCCCATTCTCCTACACTTGACGAAGTGATGCTGTTTCTCCAGACCTACCCTCGTCACCACTTCTTCAATGGAGATGTGTTCTGTCCATAATATGTCCAATATAAACCTATAGCATTCTTCCACGTGACGTAAGCCAACGGCGTACAATATACTGCCTGTTAATGCTATGCTGGTGGGGACATAAATCGTCCGTCCTAATGTTTTGTGCGGTTTTAACAAAACAAACGTAACACTTTTTAATACTATATCTATGTGTTGAATCAAATTAGTCAATTGTTAGAAAAGTTGTTTTGAATTAAATCTTTTCGAAAATAGACCAACGAAATCCAAATAAGAAATGTTGTTGCGAAGGCTTAAATGTTTTAATTTATATGGGATGAAGAGAATACATATCATGGAGATCAAGTGGTTCTGATAGAGAACACAGATCATGGAGATCAAGTGGTTCTGATAAAGAGAACACAGATCATGGAGATCAAGTGGTTCTGATAAAGAGAACTCAGATCATGGAGATCAAGTGGGTCTGATAGAGAACACAGATCATGGAGATCAAGTGGTTTTGATAAAGAGAACACAGATCATGGAGATCAAGTGGTTCTGATAAAGAGAACTCAGATCATGGAGATCAAGTGGTTCTGATAAAGAGAACACAGATCATGGAGATCAAGTGGTTCTGATAAAGAGAACACATATCATGCAGATCAAGTGGTTCTGAATGTAATCGTTTTTTTGACAGGTAAGAAACAATAGCAGCATAACATGCGCGATATACTACGAAATATAATGAAAGCTACCTTCGTACGTGCGGCTTCAGAGAGGCATAGCAGATATGAAAGTAACCGACTTTTCCGAAATACTCTTAAATAACTTTATTGAATTTAAATATCTGGTCTCATATTTTTTAATTCAATCGATGAAATATAAATTATTATTATCATGTGCACTTTCGCGAGGCAGACGTGATGTAGTTCGCGTATGTTTCGCTTGTGCCATTCGGCACAAATTATACCATCACAGTTTCTTTGTAGAAGTGGAATAAATAGATATATAAATAAATTAAAATATTTAAATGAGTAGATACATGAATAATTAAAATGTCCATATGATAAAAATATATATAAAATAATCGTTAAAAAGTCAGTAGAAATTGCACTAGAAAGTAATAAAAATGTAAATAACTAATTTAAAATGGTCAATTCCATGGATTCATGTGGTGCTTTCTTATTTTGAAATGGCTAGCCCCAATTGTCGCCACTATTCACGGTCGAGTGCGCGTAGAGCGTCGACATCGGCACGGCAACGTAGCGTACGGCCTATGCGTCGCAGGTCCGCGCTCAACGCTGTCGGCAGTGTCGTTCGCGGTCGACCCATGTATGTCGTGACACCTGTGTCCACGGCGAAATAGTTGTCGATCGCTCGCTGAGCGGGTGCATCGGGTGGCATACGGAGCACGTGCCCGAATAGACTCCATCTTGCAGTTATGACAGCTTCGCTGATGGCACGGCATCGGCAACGGTGGTACAGTGCCTCGTTGGAAATGCGATGTGGCCAACATATGCCGATGATCTGGCGTAGATGACGACGGTGGTACGCATCCACATGATCTAGTTCTGATTTCGTGAGTCCCCATGTACCCATGTTGTACGTCAGCACGGGCACAACGAAGGATGCGTATAGCCGTAACCGCAGCTGTAGAGAGATCTGTGATCGCCTAAACCACAGTGTCCACAGCTTGCGGAAGGCGACGTTGGCCAGCTGCTTTCGGCGAGCGACGTCTTCGGCTTCACCGAGGAGCGATCCAAGCTTACATGTCATACGCCACTCTTCCTGAATGCGGTCAGCGTGTCGGCTGATACTTGTTCGTTCTGTTTTCGACGCGTTGATCGTCAGCGACCACTCCGCCAAGCAAGCTGGCGCGATGTGCTCGATCTCGTCGAGGAACGAACGAGAAGAGCTGACGAAGTCCGTGTCGTCAGCGTACTCGACGTCCAGCGGTAGGGTGGCATCGGCTGGTGGACGTGTCGGGAGGCGCGAAAGAAGGTCACGGAGTGCCGCTTCGAGGTACACAATGAATAACACCGGGCTGAGGCTGTCGCCTTGCGGCGTCCCGATGGATGTGGCGAATGAATGACAATCGCCTGTTGAGAGACGCGGCTCGAGCGACGTGGCGGCGAGTAAGAAGCGAATCATCCGCAGTTCCGACTCGCCGATGAATGTTTGTAGCGTATCAAACAGCTTGTCGCAACGTATGGTGTCGAAGGCGCGACTCAGATCGATGCCGAGGAATTCGATTGATACGTGCTGACGCTGCGCTTTAGCACAGAGCCAACGATACCCGATTGCGACGGCGACAGGTAGTCGTCAACAATCGGCGCGATCCTCGATAGTACGATGAGAGACAGTGTCTTTCGGAGTACTGATAGTAAGACTATCGGACGCACACTCGTTAGTGGACCTATTGGTTTGCCCGGCTTCTGTATTAATACGGGCACACCTTTGCCTAGGTCGAGCGGTTCGTGTTTTTCCAGTGCATCGTTGAAAATGCTAGCAATCGTGTCTGCTAACAGGCCGGCCGTGCATTTGAAAAATTCGGTCGGTATGCCGTCTTGCCCGCTGGCTCGGTCGCTGTTCAATTTCCCGATCGCTCGCTTGACTTCTTCTGTTGTGATTGGGTCTGCCAGTCGCGATGGTCTTCCGGTGAAGGCAGGCAGTTCTTCTATAGCTTCGTCGCTGAACTGGCGACTAAAGTGTTCGGTGACCCGCGCGTTCAGTTCGGCTGTGTTGCAGATAACGCGTCCAGCGTCGTCGTGGATCGTTAGCTTGACGGCAGGTTTCCTCGTCATTTCATGAACGACACGAAACATTTTTGCGCCATCGTGGAGACGTTCAACTTCTGACGCTAGCCTGTCTAGTCTCGCTGAGGCGTTATCGCGAGGTTTTCGGCGCATAGCGTGCAAGATTGTGTTGCGCTGGCGCTTCAGTTCGCACCGGCGGGTGGCGTTTGGAGTGTTCTACAGTCATAGTTTCAACTTGCGTTGTTCCTCTGACATTGCCGCCATTTCAACACAGTGTGGGACACCTCGTCTGGCAGCCGGGGCGGCCCGACCGATCGTCAGTTCCGCCGCCGACTTCAGAACATGTTCTACCGTGTTCCATCTCGAACTAGCTGACGTGTTCGTATTGACTTCCGATAGTGCTTCCGACACGACGTCACGAAACCGTGCTCGGAAGGGATCGCTGGCTAACAACTCGGTGTTGTAGCGAACGTGTTTCGCCGAGCGCAACTTCTCGATTCGACCCCAAACGTTGAACATTTGCCTGAGGTCGAGCTTTGCGACGAGCAGACGGTGGTCGCTATTGAGTAAAGTGCCGGCGTATGATCGGGAGTCTGTCAAGAGCCTTTTGTGTGTCTGTCGGCAGATGACAAAATCGATCACATTGTATATGGGTACCGTGTGACCCGTCTTCACATCGCGGCGCTGTCCTTGCCATGTTGTTTTGCGACGAGCGGCGTGTTGGAATGCAGTGTTGCAGACAAACAGGCCGTGTACCTCGAGAAAGTCGGCGAGGGCTATGCCGTTGACGTTCCTTCTGCCACGCGAATGTTTTCCCATGAATTCCTCGTCGAACTTCTTGTAACCGAGCTTGCTGTTGAAATCACCGGCGGTGTAAAATAGGGCATTCGACGAGTACTGCGACGACAGACTTGCGAGTTCGGCGAAGAACTCGTCTTGCTCGGCATTGTTGGTGTTAACACGCTGCGACGTCGGGCCGTATACGTTTATGATTGTTAGCAATGAATTGTTGGTCAAGCGCAGTTCAATTACAGCGATTCTGTCACACACTGACCAATAGCGCACGATTCTTTCTTCCAAATGCATTGCGACAGCGAAGGCGAGACCGTAGTGTCGTGACTGTGACTGCATGCCAAGGAGCCGATAGGTGCCTGACCGTTCATAAAATCCGCCGGGGGATTTCGTCTCCTGCAGACAGCAAATGTCGATGTGTAGTCGGCGCCGAGATCTTCGCTTAGCTGGCCTCGTTTCGTTGCTGACGAGAGTCCACGGACGTTGAACGTGCCGATAGTGAAACGGGAGGGAGTCGTTGAGTCATTGTTGTTGTGCCTGATCGACAATGACGGTACGGCCATGGAGAATGTTTACAAACAAATGTTGAGATGGTTCAATTGTCCGTATGGTGGCGCCTCTGAAGTATGTTGGTGCGTCAACAACATGACATATTATCGCCACGGTGAGAACTAATGCCGAATCTTGCCGATAAATCAAACTATTCGCCTCCCACTTTCTGGTGTGCCGAACCACCAGATAGTACTATATCAACATGCCGAATAACGAATTAAAATAAACAATTGACAACGGTTCACGAGGCGGAATAAATAGACATAAATTAACGAGGGACGTCACTCGACCTCGACCAAACATATAAATGTTAGATATATATATTGGTTATAGATACTTATATATTTATATATATATATATATATATATATATATATATATGTAAGTATATATAACCAATTATTTGTTCAAACGTTTCTTCGCGATCTATTAATAATAACTATATTAATGCTCTATGTTACGCACACAGCATAGTATGTTTATACATCGTTGGCTGTTTCTTGTCGCTGCGGTTTGATAGAATCATTAATGTTTTGTTGGCGTTGTTTTATCAGTGAAACTATACATAGATCTAGATACATATACACTAATTAGAAATACGTTTTTTCTCCAAAATATTTTCTTCTCAAATTTGCACTTTGACCTATGGTAAGCTTGTGCTGCCCCCTAGCGAACTACACCAACTTGCAAATACTGAAGTATCCATTGCAAGTCAGGCCTTGCGCTGTCAGTCACCAACGTCACGACGCAGTGTACAGAATACTTATATCGAGCATTTTTCAACCACGGTATGAGCTGTCTTATCAAAGTTGGAGCTTAAAAGAACTCAAAGATGAACTGAAGAAACGAAGTGCTAAGCAGCCTGGAGGGTTTGCTTGCGTTGCAACGGATACGGTCACTGATGTTTTGCTATGTTTTACCGTTTTAACGCTGCTCATGCGTTCCTGGCGGTGAATGAAAAAGAATAACGTACACAAATGTTCAAGGGAACCTGGTGACTAATCAATATAACTAATATGCAAAACATAATGTAGCATTGCCATTGAGATATGTTGATGCATAGGTAATAGTCAATGGGCTTAACGCCAGCGAAGCATTTGAACGGAAATGACAGACACAAAACGCAAGCAAGGCCCCGGGCCAGGGGGAAGAATTAACGCCAGCCCAAGGCCAAGCCAAGCCAGTCAATGTTTACATTACAGAATTAGGAATTTGACGCTTCGTCTACGTATCCTCACTACACTGTTACATAGTACAGTTAGAAGACACCACCCGCGTATGTCTATGATGTCGATTACTATTCAGGCGACGCGCCGGCGAAGGTGATACTTGGTTTGATCACTCGGTGTTTCTATCGCTCTACCAGCGCACATTCCATGACCATGGGCTGGCTAGTCTGTCACAAACTTGACTAAGACTAAGTCAGTCAAACTCAAACTTCAAAGTTGTAACTTCGTAAGACGTAACCGGAAACAAGGGACGTGACCAAGGAGGCATATGTCTTCCAGTTCCAGATCAGGATTTGTGGTTTGTTATAACTTGTAATGTAGTGAGTAGATGGTTTAAAGGTGCTCAATCACTTCGTTTGCCCATCGCCAATCCCGTTCTTTTATGTCCAGATGTGTAATGTGTGAATAGTTTAACTAGTGCGCACAGTCAGTTTAATAAACAAAAATGCGTACTTGTTTTTTAATCGTAAAAAAAAAGAGTTGTCGTTACAGCGGGTACCGCTGGCGAAAGCCAATTGCGCTGTCTGCCTACTGCGCCACTTCGGTCACGTGCTTTACGCGAGATCGGCATCCCAGGCATTCGAAAACAATAACAACACACACGTGCTTTAGCGTATCAAGATGAAGATTATAATTCCAAAGTAGTTGTACGAAGGTACGTATTACACTATCGCAGTTAGCAACAAGAACGCGAAGCCGTGTATTAATTCAACGAGAATTGCAACTTGCGAACGTCTACACTCGACTCAAGCCTGTCGAGGCTGACTTTAACTTAAGTTCTAACTCAAAAGTCTAAGACTAAGTCTAAGACAGTCACCATATCAGCCAGAGAGTGACAACGAGCATAATATTTCATATGTATTGTATTTGGTTACGCAGGATGTTGTTAATAAGCTGTTATTCCGACAATACATATTGAGAGTAGATGACGTGAGGGTGCGAAATGACAAGAAACATTGCTTTGGCAGCAAGCCCCTGTTGTTCGTGCGAGTAACTTAGTCAGGGAGCATCCGTAATGTTGATGATCGTAATTATTAAAACATTTTTTGTGACTAATATTTGTGATACTATTACTGCAAAATATTGTTGATTTGCGTTGTATTTTATGCAAAATAATTTAGATTTTTATATGACAAGCATGATGGTGATGATTTTATTCAATATAAAAATGTAAACGTGTAAATACATAAAATATCAATACACATAGAGTATACCATATATAAGGATTACACAAGAAAATGCACGCACTTGTCTCCATTGTGGTCCTTGATGCATGGCTATAGTGTATGTAATGCATTAATTGGTATCCTGTGATACCTTTCAACTGTCATATGCCGGCTATTCTTATGTATTTACCAATATATGTATATATTCCTACCACAGCAATATATGAATACATAATAATATATGTAACTTGAATTATGATATTGCTAGAGACCACACTGCAACCCATGAATGAGAATGGGAGGAGGCAGAGGAGGGGCTAGTCACCCGGGTCAGGCAGACGCAGGGAGGATACATAGTCTGCGGCAGGCCCACATTTGATCAATCCAGGTAATTTCAAATTTATAACAATCAACCACATATAAGTTAACAAAACAATTTAACGTGCACATTTAAATATACCACATTTGTTTTCATACACATTTTAATAATAACATCTTGGGCATGGAAAACTAGATTGACTTGTGCACTTGTATATTATACCCACAAGTGTATCAACACAGATATATTAATACACCTTCAAACAGTATTTAGCATATGGCGATGACTCTGAAATAAGTTTATAAAATAAATTAGTCATTCTTGAAGAAGGTAGACATACGTGTTATGAACCTTTGAATACTTGACGAGGAAAATATACTGTTAACATCACAATAACACCTCATGCTGTCATTTCCAACATTCACCTTGACCATTCAACCTCAGGCTTAACATGTCAAACATGTATATGTATACTAGTTACACATGGCAGACACTGACATGAATTTGTATACTGAAAACAAAACAAAACATATAAATGTGCTTTACTGATGCTTTAGTGATTAGCAGAATTCAAATCAGTCTATAATATTATATTATTATTAGGCGTCACTGTAATTAAATTGAACACTTTTAAATTCATGTAATGACAATGAACACATAGTAAAGAAAAACAGTTTGGAAAAATTGCACTAATGTCTGCATGCTGTATCAAGCCACCCTTCCGCGGAACAACCCTGGTAAACACTGACTGTTCCTAAGATATCAACATTATAGATGCAGCTGTAGTAGAACATTTCTTGCTGCCTTTTTTGTGAAATGCTGCAGGTCATACATGAAACATTATTATATACCGATTATGACAATGAACATATCATAATTATTTACTCCCAACACGACTATGATGCCTGTTTTTGTTTACTGAATATATGCTTTTTTTACAGGAGATTGAACTAGTGTGCTTAGTACCACTAGCTCTCCAAGTTAATATGGCATACTGGGCAGTTGTAATTGTCCAGGATCTCGGACAAGATTCTACAGCCATGCAACATGCTGCATAATAACAGTTTGTCATATGAATGTCCACTGAGTGATCCCAATTGTGTCGTGTTGAATCCGTGACAGATTCCCCAGTGCTGATGGGGTGTACACTGGCTTCCATGTTAGTCAGTTAGCTTGACTGACTGGAAACCAATGTTGACTGCAGGTTGCTCGACATAAGAATGTGGTGACGCTTGACTAGCTCTGCAGTTGGTGATGGAACTGTGGGTGCCAGGGTCTGCAGATATGGCAACAACTTTCGATGCTGTCAGACAGGTTCAGTGTCGAGCATTCTTCGGTGAACTGCATCAGTTTAGATATCGATGACATCACTGTATGTTTTCGCTGTCTCTGATGGTACTGCATACCAGCTTCCTGACTTTTTGCTGTACGTCTGCATCTACCTATACCGGAGACAAAGTGACAATTAGGATGGCGCTGACATGTATGATATTTTGATATGTGACGACACATTTATCAAAAGTCAATAATACAAGGCATTTGTATTCAATTCAACTATAACTTTTAGCAGTGTCCATGAACAAATATATTAATGATCCAGAATTGTTACAGTGGTAGGGTTTCATTGTCTTTGTGTTGCTGATAGTCAGTGGCAGCTAGCTGAGTTCTTGCAACATACACCAGGCACAAGTTTGTGATGGAGTAATAGTATTGAAAGCCTTTTCACATTTTTCAACAACAATCTGTTGATACACTGACAGCAGCATTTTACTTGTTTAAATTCTGTATGTATCACGAGGACTGTTATATGTTTTTCATGCCATGTATCATTTTTCTAAATTATTCTTTTTTATCACTGTTTTATATTTTCACAAATAATTTACATTAATTTTCATTTTGCATGATCACTATACAATACTTGAGTAAGTTTAGTTCTGATATGGTGTAGTATCCAGTCCTCAGGATTACTCAAAGTGCTTTAAATTTTACTCCCTGGCAGACCTGTTAAATCGATAACACCATCTTGACTCATGTGGGAAGAATTCAGCCACACTGAAATTAATATGCGAAGATTATTCATACAAAAATATCCACCGTCTGTAGCCGGTACTCTTCATACAGCTGAGTAAACTGGAGCAATGTAGCATGTAGCGATTGTACATGTAATTCTCAGTGACATGGCGATGACCCTGTCTAGTCTAGTCACTATTTTTTGCGAGTTGTAAACAAACCAAGCATTGCACAAACTACAACAGTTTTGAAGTTTATATCCTACTGATGTTTTTTTAACAAAAAATCATAATATAGTTATTTTTATTTGATATGTACATATTAAATTTGTTCAACTAAACATCTTCCTAAGTAATTTTTTCTCACTGGTTTATATTTATGGGCATTAAATATACAAATTTGGTAAATACACATAATTGTTTAGTCACTAATTTTGTGAGTTGTAAACATACAACTAGCATTTGATATCACATGTACTAGTGTTTTTTTTTTAAACAAAGAATTGTGATAAAAGTAACTGTTTATTTTGTTATATGTACCTGACATTTTTTCAACCTCTTCCTAATTTTTGTTTCTATTGTTGCTTTGCATTTTACGTGTTATAAAAATTATTACATTATACACATCAAGTGCAATGATTGTACCTGTAGTTATACTGTGCTTTTCATAATTTTGTAGTCATGATCTCATCAAATAGTTTCAATAAAATGTTAAAAATTTACATTGTCTTTACTTTAATTCACACGCATTTCTAACAACAATATGCAATTTAACGAGGACACCCATTACTACAAAATCCTCATGCAGACAAACAAAACTATCACATACAGAGGTGGATCCAGAAATCGAGCCTGGGGGGCACAAAAACCTCCACTGGCGGCCGAACCAAATGGTGTAGTCTAAATTTTGTCGCTAGTGGAGTGGTGATATCGGAAGATGGGGGGAGTTTCTATTGAAACATTTTCGCCACTGCATAGGCATGATTACTATGAAAGTACAATCATCACTGAGGCTTGGCTATATTGTTTCACGTGTATTTACTTGCACTGTATAATATACGAATTTATGTTTGTAACATAAATATTCCAAATTAGATAAGTAGAACATTAAGTTCCAAAAGTGAACTGCAAATGAAATGTACAATGTAATTGAAAGTTTCACAAAAGCCCTATCAACCAAAGATGATGTACCCACATAACATTGGTCAGAATAAAATTGTTAAAACCAATCACATATGTTTGCATATCTTCCAATTATTATGCTATGATTTATATATATATATATATATATATATATATCACGTTTGCATAGCAGCATCAATTAATACTTACGTTTATTCTAACTGTCCCGAGCTGCATCCAGCCTCAAGAAGTAACTGGACACCTGAGATGCCTTTGCCACGACCACTGATGCTTGATAGAGCCACCACAGATCTTGTCATATGTGATGGCTGCAGTGGTGTTGAGGTAGTTCAAACCTTTGTGTTGAAGCTGTCAAACAAAGTCATGAATTGGAATATGGAATGAGTCAAATTATTTGTGAAAATGAACATGGTTTTACAGCACTAATACCTGTTAATATATATATATATATATATATATAATATTATATATGTGTGTGTGTGGTATGTAACTTGTAAACTTTTTAATTTATGAGAGTGGCAAAGTTATTATTGTATATATATATATATATAGTAAAAGTGTAGTACATAACAAACAAATGGACAATTTACAAGTGTCAACTTATTAACTAAGTACAGGTAGAACATAGATGGGCTGGAAAGAAGGTTACAGGAAATAAAGTCACAAAGTAATTTTATTCGAAAAAAATATAAATAACAAGTTTTGCAATTTTTCACTGATAGTTCAACAAAACAAAGCTTGAGGAATTCAATAGTAAACCATGCAAAATACCCAATGCCTTAGTTGTGATCTCAATGTGTCATTCACCTAACACTGCTAATTAATGAGCAGGACATTTGGTTGGTAGTGGTTGAACCCCTGGCAGTGTCCACAAAGTTCTACTCTTTACTCAGAGGGTGGATTACTACTGTAAGTCTTTAGAAGAAGATTCCAGCTGTTAGTCATGTCTCTTATGAGAGCAACAAAGGCATTTTATTATGGATTTCCTGGCTTGATTTAAAAAAAATGATAATGGCCTTTCATCTACTTGCAACTGTGGTTATTAACCAGAGGTTTCTGACTGGGAAAGTATGTTCCATGAAGCGAAGCCTCTGTCGCTTCAGTGTCATCAACGTGCAAACAATTTGTAAACTGTCCTGTCAGAAACTTAGCTGTCAACCCTGATTGTTTTTTAATTGAATCACGCAACTGTTGCAAAGTAAGATGAAGTTAATTTATTAAATGAAACGGAAAATAAATTTACAACATTTTTCTACAAAATGTATGAATGTAGAAGTATAAATTACAAAATGCATGTTATTGATATATTGTAGAGTTTTAGATGTGCGTTTTTTGAAAGAACAAACTAAAAACAGAACTTCTATAATTTACATGTACAAAAGGATTTGTATCTTAACAGAACATGGGCTGCAATTCTTTGTATAGTAACGGTAATTCTCTGCTCTCTCACATAAATCAGTCGCAAGCTATCGATACATGATATTGTGATGGACATTTTCACAGTATTGAGGGGTGGTGGTTTTCTGAACATAATAAGCAACATAATATTATATTCATACGAATAAATATGCGTGGCTGAGGCTCACTACTCTGAAATTACTAACCTGTCTAGAAGAAGTTTTGCGAACGCAGCGTCTTTCTTAGACTAGTCTTACTCCAGCTGTTTCTTTTGTGACTTGTCTGTTGTCTTGTGTCGTTCCACAAATCCATACTGGTTTTTCCCAAATAAACCGTCTGGCGCGAATATTGTCATTGTCTGCGTAATTTGGCCCTTTTTCGCTGCTTCGGTGGCATATGTCCGGGGATGTCCCATCGCCGGCGTAAATGACATAAAATAAGAACGTGTTGTATAAACACTTGCGAACACTACTAACAAAAACGGCTTGATCGAGCATCAATCTTGAGGGTCAGAGGTCAGTCTCGCCCAAATTCGCGAACACGATACTATTATATGATGTTTCCACTTCCAGGTGCATGTCCATGTTCAAGTAAGTGTTGCTAGTTTCGACTCGATCGACTCGAAACCAAATTCGAAATAGTTCGCAGTTTGTTTATTAATTTCAACAAAACGAAGTAGCACAAGTGCACCAACGAACTAGGATATTATAGGGGATACTTGATAGCTTTGCTTTTTCGGGAAATTAGTCAGAAAAGCCAGGAGGATAACAATCGAACTGATATTGCAGGTTTAACATAGTAGTGATTTGTGGCTGTGCAGTTGTGTTAAATATTCATTTAGCAGGCTCCTAGTACTTGGCCTAGGGCGTGTATTTGTTAACGAAGTACGTGCTACATTGGCGTATTAAGCCTAAATACTATTGAAATTAAAGTGGAGATTTTTCGGTAAATGTATAAGCACTTTGTGATTTTTTATTTTGTGCGTATTTAAGCACAAAGCATCATAGGATAAAACTTGTTGACATTTATACATGCACTCCCTGTACAATTGTTTAAATTTGTGCCCCCATAGACTACCCACTCTGGATCCGACCCTGAATATGGACTGTGTTAGATGATGTGTCTATGTATAGGGCTAAGGTAGTGAGGAATAAAGATGATCAAAGAACAGTATTTCATGTACCCAGTGCATAATGACATAGCAAATCAATGCAATACACACATTTGCTACAAAACAACTACAATGATATTTTCTGTACTTACAGCACATGTATCCAACATCATTTACCAAATAAGCATGATACCACACCCAAAGGTTGAAAACCAGTGGGAATGAAAGATAAATTACAATATGTGGTTACGGTATGATGAAATATACACAATATACACAATAGTGTATTCTATCAGTGGTGTTGTTGTCTGGTACAGCCTTGTTTTTTTTACATGTTATAACATTTTATAAATACTGAGTAATGTCTACTTTGCCCGTGTATTGTATGGACACTAAAGAGTACAACTATGTATAATGTCTACATTTATTATATATGTTTTAGGTATCACCAGTAGCACAGTAAAATATGGTGTGTCTAATACGGTTGTATTTTAAAATGAAACAACATATTTATGATGTGCTACATGTGTTTTCAAAAAGAAAATTGATGGACTGGAATGACAGCTGCATATTGAAAATAAAAGATGCAAAAAGATACAACTGGACATGGTGCTGCACCAAGAAGACAGTGTAGCTGCAGAAAAGAAAACTCTAAAGTGGCTAAACAATCTACGAATCTTGCGTAGCCTGTGCTGCACAATGTATTGGTGCTGCAGTGACATAAACATTTGATTGTATTAACAACATGTTCTGCAATGCTCTGCGTGGATGTGGCACATTTCTTCTCTTTGCAATGTCTCAAGGATACATTGAAACTCGAACATACTATGAACACCAGGAAGACCACCATAAATTCATATTATATCAATTATACATCAAATACCTTAAATACTAATTCGTGTACGAACACCTCGTTATACCGACAAGTTTCTTGTTTTCCTATGACATCTGGAATTATTATAATACTTTTAATTAATATCCATTGTTTACATTAATTGTTAACAGTGGTATTTCTTTTTTCAAAATAAATTATATAAAGGATTTCTATGCAGATCAATCGCTTTGGAAACTATATAAAAATCAATGACCTGGTATACTAAGATCTACTGGTAAAAGCAGTATTTAGCAATCTTCTTTATACTGATTCAGTTGTTACATTTTGTAAAACAACTACAAGGTCAAAATAAATGTTATGTCTTCTGTTGGTAAGTCGGTTTGGTGAGAAAAGAAATTCGATTATTGGCACCTGTAAAATAGGATGTGCCAAAAATGTACAGTAATGTTTTATATCAGCCCGTAATTGTCATAGACAACAGTATTTTCCATTTAGGACTACCTAGAAAATAGAAACAGACACAATTTATTTCTCCACAACTATGACTGCTAGGTTGACAGGTGTAGTCTATTTGCACTGTTTCAAGATCAAACTTATTTCAACAATACAGTTGTACTCACACATTATATTTACAAGTGATACGTTATTTTGTAGACACAAAAGTAGGTGTATTCAAACATATATCATCGTAGTATCTATATATATATATATATATATATATAATTTTATATACATTTATAATTTATATACATAATTATCATTTACATTATTATAGTTACATATTTGTTTTGGATGGTATTGTCAATGCTTGAATAAATGATGCAATCTATCACGGGTTGTCATAATATTGATGCATTTAATATAGCATTTCTCAAGCAGCATATATATCTGAAATTGGCAGCTAAGCTTACTTACCTATTCATTTTATGTAGATGTGGTGGAACATTAACATAATGTACATATGAAACATTATATACATTTGGCAAAATCTGTGTCCCATGGCCATGATAAATAATAAATGAAATATGTTTATATAAAGAACTAGATTTTACACATCTTTTTACATTAATATTATAGATTTTCATGCCATCGAATTAATGTCTGCAACACTCTGGTCTTCTGAAATAGAAATTGTGGTTTCAAGTGTATTTAAACGTGCCTATACAAATTATAATTGTGTAGCACGCAGTCAAACTATAAATTACTGCGGTGAATTACTAATCAGTCCCATTTGTTGGCTGGTCCCGCTTTGTATTGTGGAATGTTGCATTGGCTAGCACTGTAGGCGCGGCGCCGCTTTCAAAGACGGTATTTATGCAATGTCAGCGGTCAATAAAAATTGACAAACACACATTAGTGTCATTAAATCACACACAATTTGCTAATGTATTTTTGCGACGTTGTAACAGCAAATAACTGAGAAATCTCCGTCTGAAAGCAATACCACAAAAGTAACGAAAAAGTTACGCGACCTATTGCGTTGGCGTAACTTTGCGATGAAATATACGCCATATTTGCAATGTTCGTATAGTAAATGTTTCGAGAATAGCACTTGCGAAAAAATCGTAAATTAAGCTCTTTTGACGTAATTTTTTTGTAAAAATGGCTCTAAGAAATTCGTAAGTCGTTCGAGAATACGGGCTCAGTCTCATCTATGAAGCGTGTGCGTCTATGTCATGCATGGGGAGGCTGTTTTTATGTGAATATTATTAAGATAGGCCGTGGTTAGTGCACCGACAGTCGGTTAAATAACGTGCTACTGGTGCGCCGACAGTCGGTTAAATAACGAACTACTAGTGCACCGACTGTCGGTTAAATAACGAACTACTAGTGCACCGACAGTCGGTTACCTAACGTATTCTACTAGGTAGTGCTAGAACACCGAGAGCGTGACGCACTAAATCGATCGTCTCGTTACTGGTGCTAATGTATTTCATAAAAATATTATTGATGTATACTTACTGTATTGAGTAATTGACGGTTCAGCCAAATATGCGCTGTCCGCCGCTGAGCCGGCGCCGACGATCTGTTTTCAGGCATGCGTTATCATCTTGAAATTTCTTGTCTGTCGAATTACTCCAGTTAATATATTTCATTAAGATAGTATTAATATTATTATTTTAATAGAACAGAAATGTATCTTTCTTTACGAAATGGAAATTTATTCCTACAGGCAGTACGACGACGACGTCGCCGATGGTAGTGGAGCCATCTTGCGGGTATTATGTACATTTACTTCCTAAAGATATACTGGCCAAAGCAAGGGATGTTAGGGCATTGTTAAATAAAAATTAAAGATAACAAAATAGTAAGTTAATAAACCTGTATTTACACAAATACAACATTACGCATAACTTGATGATATAAGAAAGTTAATAACACAAATATTCGCTCAGTATATACACCTTTTTACCATCATATGTTATTAGAACCAGGACTGAGGAACTGAACAAGCATTAAAAGAGAACATTTAACATTTACATGGCCGTGCACTTCCCACAGAACCACTGTCGCTTCTTTATCGCCTTCCCACTGGCAGTGCATTTCAGGTGGACCCACGACAAACAATTGTCGCAGTTGACACTGGATTCTTGGTTGTCATCAATCTCGCTCTGGCAAACATTACATATATATGTACAGTTCTGTTGTTTAACACAAACTACATCCAGAACACACTTCCACGCATCTACTGTAAAAAATCGTTTGATTGTTGCAAGACATACATTAACACTGACACATGCATTGTCCACCTGTTCAGGTATTGTCTCTACCATCTCTTCTGTCAGCTTTGTGCCAACAAGGGCAGCAGTAACATGGTTGGGGGACACAAACCACGACACCATCCTCTCCTCCTTCCTGCTAGGCACCAGATCTATGAATGCCATGCATCCAACACGTCGTTTCTTCTTTGGTAATCCTACCACTGTCTTTTCGTTCCCTTTCGGTCTGCCCCGTTTCCTCATGCGAGATGGCAATTTAATTGATACCAGATCACAAGGTGGTGGTGTGACACTCTCGGTCTCTGGCGAGACTCTCCGGGTCTCTGGCATGACACTCTGGGTCTCTGCCGTTGGTGCCAGTTCGACTCTTCGGGTCTCTGACGCGACACTCTGGGTCTCTGACGCGACACTCTGGGTCTCTGACGCGACTCTCCGGGTCTCCAGCGTGACACTCTGGGACTCCCATGACTGTAGCAAGCTACAAAGTTCCTTCATCTTGTCATCGTAGTCTGTGCCACATGCCTCCGACACCACTCCAGCTAGACGCATGCAAATGTGTCTGGCTGCACGAAACTTCTCATGAGTGGTCTGTGGTACTCGCCGTGGGCCTACATGCACAGCAGACACAGGAACGTCTGCCACAGCAGCAGGATCCGTTTCTATGCCATGAAAAGCACTGTGCACGACCTGGTACCATGCGGTGTGCCAACGGGTGTGTGACAACGTTTCTTCATATAGCTTCAGTCCGTGCTGCCTGCGCATGGCAAAGATGTGGCAGCAGCATCCGTTGATGGAAGAAGCAGGAACACACATTGCACGTGGTCGTCTCTCCCGGAACCTGGCCGTCTTCAATGCACACAGCATCACTCTTGCTCAGTTCAGTGCGCACAAGTCCGGCAGGGTACGGCAGTAGTTGACGACTGTACTGTGCACTTACTGAATGCCCTATTGCATGAACAGACACCTCGGAAATGTAGTTCACTGCAACACTGTCACGTTCAACACGCAGGCACGCAGTAATTGTTCGTAGTTCCCGGAAGAAATCCCCCAGATTTGCGAAAGACGAACATACACTCTTAATCTTCTGGTTGATGGATTCAATGCGGTTGTTTGTCCTGTTGCCGAAGGGTTTTGTCGTCAGGAAGCTGTTGGCCCATTCATGGCGAATGAGGTGCCAGTTCGTCTCGAAATAGGAAACCACACGGTGCAGCCCTGTTTCGTGCAGTTGTTGCCTCGGTTGTGCATAGTCGTCTTGGGATTTCGAATACGCCATTTTCTGGAAAATATCCAGCACCAAGTGACGTTCGGCGACACGGATTGCCATGCCAGTTGTAGTTACCTCTCTACCGAAACTGCGCAATACATGGAAAAGGCACAGCTGCAATGTCACATGGGGAAAGGCATGTTGCAGGGCCAGGCATATCTTTGTCAGTGAGGATGATCTTTGTGGTTTATAATAATAGTGTGGAGTCTCCCATCCCACAGTGATTTGTTTTGTATTTTGTTGACATTATGTAAATTGTTATTGTAAAATTTGCATCTTAATATTCGTTTTCATATTTTGTAGTTCTAGTTCTTTCCAGCGCTCGGCAATGTTCTATTAACTGACTAGTCTGTATTATTGTGGTTACAATGTAATGGTCTTATGAGGTCTCATTCAACTAGTCAGCCTTTTTCAGAACATTGTCGCCAAAACGACCTTTATATGCTGGCACTGAGGGTGGTCACTACCAGAGTGCTTGTTGTCCTCAGTGGTTCTTTTACGTCCCAAATTGAGACGGGACCGACATTAATGTGATCACCGAGTCACGAGGGATACACAGTCCCCAATGTTGAGAGCCAGGTTTTTACACCAAATGTCATGCCCGCTCGGTCCAGGTTTCGAACTCAGAGCACTGGCATGCCAGGCGGATGTGCTAACCACTACACTAGCCGCACTCTCTGTATAATTTGTTTCTGCTGTTGGGATAAATAAAATGCATCCTTACCTCATCAGAAAATGGGAGGGTGTGTTTCACTATCGAGAGGGATGCGGGGGTACCAGCCCAGCCTGATCACAGTGCTTTCTTCTATATCATGAGCAGTCTTACTCCGAACCCACTACACATGATCTTAGTCACATATTGAACATAACTTGGGATAATGTCATAATGTTTCATTTTACAGGTTAATGAAGAGGAGCTCAGCATGAAACTGCCGCAGAATAACATATATAGGGACGGTATGCACCAACTACCCAAATTCACACTGGGGAGTCTAGAGGAATACTTATCCCAGTACGGAAAGAAGCTGGAGGAAAAGAGCATGTTTCTATACAAAGAAAGGTGAGTTATCTTAACATCAAACTAAAAGGACTGTAGGATTAAAGGTAAATGCGAATAACCATATGAGCTTAGTAGTTTGTACGTCCCTGTCAAATATGATACAGCATCGATGAAATAATAGTTGTCTTTGTCAATGGATACCAGCAGGCTTATTTGTAAGATGCCTGGCACATTTATGTGTGTTAAAAATGTAAGAACAAACATTCGAAACCTAACAATAAATTATTCATTTCCAGTATTCTGGAATACTCTGCCTCATAAACTTAGAATACTCATGACCATTAACCAGTTTAAAAGAAACCTAGCAACTCCTTACTCGTGAATTATTATTGATATTACATTTTACATGTGTATGGGTAAATATATATAGGTGAAGCACAATACTGGGCAAAAAAGAGGACTGGACACAAAAAACATAAGTGCAAAAAAGTCTTACATGGTAGCCAAGTTACATCTACACCTAAAATTAAAGACGATAAGATCTTTTTACTCACTGTTATGTGGCGCAATGCCAAGTGAAGTTCATGATGTAAGTTACATGATGTCTTTTAACTAAACTATGAGAATGTGAAACTCTTCAGAAATCTAAATTTGCTTGACTGATGTATGCTAGTACCTCATCAGAATCCAACCAAGACTTTTAAACTGCTAAGAATGATCAGAGCACTCTGGACATGAAATGGCGGACACTGTTACAAACGTTATCCACCACATTGTCCACAACCACAACAACAATAAACAGGCAGGACGCGTTTCTTTGTGTCTCTTCTTTCTTCGTGGGCCTAAGATACAGAAACATTTTTATCAACAGCAACTGTCCACAAAGAAGCTGGTTAAGGAGTAAATATTGCGTAAGTTACAGGACACCAATTTGGCACAGTATTGTGCGACTCCACAATTATATATATATATATGTTGCATTGGCTAGCACTGTCGGCGCGGCGCCGCTTTCAAAGACGGTATTTATGCAATGTCAGCGGTCAATAAAAATTGACAAACACACATTAGTGTCATTAAATCACACACAATTTGCTAATGTGTTTTTGCAACGTTGTAACAGCAAATAACTGAGAAATCTCCATCTGAAAGCAATACCACAAAAGTAACGAAAAAGTTACGCGACCTTTTGCGTTGGCGTAACTTTGCGATGAAATATACGCCATATTTGCAATGTTCGTATAGTAAATGTTTCGAGAATAGCACTTGCGAAAAATCGTAACTTACGCTCTTTTGACGTAATTTTTTGGTAAAAATGGCTCTAAGAAATTCGTAAGTCGTTCGAGAATACGGGCTCAGTCTCATCTATGAAGCGTGTGAGTCTATGTCATGCATGGGGAGGCTGTTTTTATGTGAATATTATTAAGATAGGCCGTGGTTAGTGCACCGACAGTCGGTTAAATAACGTGCTACTGGTGCGCCGACAGTCGGTTAAATAACGAACTACTAGTGCACCGACTGTCGGTTAAATAACGAACTACTAGTGCACCGACAGTCGGTTACCTAACGTATTCTACTAGGTAGTGCTAGAACACCGAGAGCGTGACGAACTAAATCGATCGTCTCGTTACTGGTGCTAATGTATTTCATAAAAATATTATTGATGTATACTTACTGTATTGAGTAATTGACGGTTCAGCCAAATATGCGCTGTCCGCCGCTGAGCCGGCGCCGACGATCTGTTTTCAGGCATGCGTTATCATCTTGAAATTTCTTGTCTGTCGAATTACTCCAGTTAATATATTTCATTAAGATAGTATTAATATTATTATTTTAATAGAACAGAAATGTATCTTTCTTTACGAAATGGAAATTTATTCCTACAGGCAGTACGACGACGACGTCGCCGATGGTAGTGGAGCCATCTTGCGGGTATTATGTACATTTACTTCCTAAAGATATACTGGCCAAAGCAAGGGATGTTAGGGCATTGTTAAATAAAAATTAAAGATAACAAAATAGTAAGTTAATAAACCTGTATTTACACAAATACAACATTACGCATAACTTGATGATATAAGAAAGTTAATAACACAAATATTCGCTCAGTATATACACCTTTTTACCATCATATGTTATTAGAACCAGGACTGAGGAACTGAACAAGCATTAAAAGAGAACATTTAACATTTACATGGCCGTGCACTTCCCACAGAACCACTGTCGCTTCTTTATCGCCTTCCCACTGGCAGTGCATTTCAGGTGGACCCACGACAAACAATTGTCGCAGTTGACACTGGATTATTGGTTGTCATCAATCTCGCTCTGGCAAACATTACATATATATGTACAGTTCTGTTGTTTAACACAAACTACATCCAGAACACACTTCCACGCATCTACTGTAAAAAATCGTTTGATTGTTGCAAGACATACATTAACACTGACACATGCATTGTCCACCTGTTCAGGTATTGTCTCTACCATCTCTTCTGTCAGCTTTGTGCCAACAAGGGCAGCAGTAACATGGTTTGGGGACACAAACCACGACACCATCCTTTCCTCCTTCCTG
Source organism: Escarpia spicata (assembly GCA_963995525.1). NCBI lineage: Eukaryota > Metazoa > Annelida > Polychaeta > Sabellida > Siboglinidae > Escarpia > Escarpia spicata. The sequence continues at coordinate 54,537,194 of OZ023213.1, read as the reverse complement.
CTAGGCACCAGATCTATGAATGCCATGCATCCAACACGTCGTTTCTTCTTTGGTAATCCTACCACTGTCTTTTCGTTCCCTTTCGGTCTGCCCCGTTTCCTCATGCGAGATGGCAATTTAATTGATACCAGATCACAAGGTGGTGGTGTGACACTCTCGGTCTCTGGCGCGACTCTCCGGGTCTCTGGCATGACACTCTAGGTCTCTGCCGTTGGTGCCAGTTCGACTCTTCGGGTCTCTGACGCGACACTCTGGGTCTCTGACGCGACACTCTGGGTCTCTGACGCGACTCTCCGGGTCTCCAGCGTGACACTCTGGGACTCCCATGACTGTAGCAAGCTACAAAGTTCCTTCATCTTGTCATCGTAGTGTGTGCCACATGCCTCCGACACCACTCCAGCTAGACGCATGCAAATGTGTCTGGCTGCACGAAACTTCTCATGAGTGGTCTGTGGTACTCGCCGTGGGCCTACATGCACAGCAGACACAGGAACGTCTGCCACAGCAGCAGGATCCGTTTCTATGCCATGAAAAGCACTGTGCACGACCTGGTACCATGCGGTGTGCCAACGGGTGTGTGACAACGTTTCTTCATATAGCTTCAGTCCGTGCTGCCTGCGCATGGCAAAGATGTGGCAGCAGCATCCGTTGATGGAAGAAGCAGGAACACACATTGCACGTGGTCGTCTCTCCCGGAACCTGGCCGTCTTCAATGCACACAGCATCACTCTTGCTCAGTTCAGTGCGCACAAGTCTGGCAGGGTACGGCAGTAGTTGACGACTGTACTGTGCACTTACTGAATGCCCTATTGCATGAACAGACACCTCGGAAATGTAGTTCACTGCAACACTGTCACGTTCAACACGCAGGCACGCAGTAATTGTTCGTAGTTCCCGGAAGAAATCCCCCAGATTTGCGAAAGACGAACATACACTCTTAATCTTCTGGTTGATGGATTCAATGCGGTTGTTTGTCCTGTTGCCGAAGGGTTTTGTCGTCAGGAAGCTGTTGGCCCATTCATGGCGAATGAGGTGCCAGTTCGTCTCGAAATAGGAAACCACACGGTGCAGCCCTGTTTCGTGCAGTTGTTGCCTCGGTTGTGCATAGTCGTCTTGGGATTTCGAATACGCCATTTTCTGGAAAATATCCAGCACCAAGTGACGTTCGGCGACACGGATTGCCATGCCAGTTGTAGTTACCTCTCTACCGAAACTGCGCAATACATGGAAAAGGCACAGCTGCAATGTCACATGGGGAAAGGCATGTTGCAGGGCCAGGCATATCTTTGTCAGTGAGGATGATCTTTGTGGTTTATAATAATAGTGTGGAGTCTCCCATCCCACAGTGATTTGTTTTGTATTTTGTTGACATTATGTAAATTGTTATTGTAAAATTTGCATCTTAATATTCGTTTTCATATTTTGTAGTTCTAGTTCTTTCCAGCGCTCGGCAATGTTCTATTAACTGACTAGTCTGTATTATTGTGGTTACAATGTAATGGTCTTATGAGGTCTCATTCAACTAGTCAGCCTTTTTTAGAACATTGTCGCCAAAACGACCTTTATATGCTGGCACTGAGGGTGGTCACTACCAGAGTGCTTGTTGTCCTCAGTGGTTCTTTTACGTCCCAAATTGAGACGGGACCGACATTAATGTGATCACCGAGTCACGAGGGATACACAGTCCCCAATGTTGAGAGCCAGGTTTTTACACCAAATGTCATGCCCGCTCGGTCCAGGTTTCGAACTCAGAGCACTGGCATGCCAGGCGGATGTGCTAACCACTACACTAGCCGCACTCTCTGTATAATTTGTTTCTGCTGTTGGGATAAATAAAATGCATCCTTACCTCATCAGAAAATGGGAGGGTGTGTTTCACTATCGAGAGGGATGCGGGGGTACCAGCCCAGCCTGATCACAGTGCTTTCTTCTATATCATGAGCAGTCTTACTCCGAACCCACTACACATGATCTTAGTCACATATTGAACATAACTTGGGATAATGTCATAATGTTTCATTTTACAGGTTAATGAAGAGGAGCTCAGCATGAAACTGCCGCAGAATAACATATATAGGGACGGTATGCACCAACTACCCAAATTCACACTGGGGAGTCTAGAGGAATACTTATCCCAGTACGGAAAGAAGCTGGAGGAAAAGAGCATGTTTCTATACAAAGAAAGGTGAGTTATCTTAACATCAAACTAAAAGGACTGTAGGATTAAAGGTAAATGCGAATAACCATATGAGCTTAGTAGTTTGTACGTCCCTGTCAAATATGATACAGCATCGATGAAATAATAGTTGTCTTTGTCAATGGATACCAGCAGGCATATGTTTAAGATGTTTGACAAATTTAAATGTGTTAAAAATGTAAGATCAAACATTCGAAACCTAACAATAAATTACTCAGTTCCAGTATTCTGGAATACTCTGCCTCATAAACTTAGAATACTCCTGACCATTATCCAGTTTAAAAGAAACCTAGCAACTCCTTACTCGTGAATTATTATTGATATTACATTTTACATGTGTATGGGTAAATATATATAGGTGAAGCACAATACTGGGCAAAAAAGAGGACTGGACACAAAAAACATAAGTGCAAAAAAGTCTTACATGGTAGCCAAGTTACATCTACACCTAAAATTAAAGACGATAATATCTTTTTACTCACTGTTATGTGGCGCAATGCCAAGTGAAGTTCATGATGTAAGTTACATGATGTCTTTTAACTAAACTATGAGAATGTGAAACTCTTCAGAAATCTAAATTTGCTTGACTGATGTATGCTAGTACCTCATCAGAATCCAACCAAGACTTTTAAACTGCTAAGAATGATCAGAGCACTCTGGACATGAAATGGCGGACACTGTTACAAACGTTATCCACCACATTGTCCACAACCACAACAACAATAAACAGGCAGGACGCGTTTCTTTGTGTCTCTTCTTTCTTCGTGGGCCTAAGATACAGAAACATTTTTATCAACAGCAACTGTCCACAAAGAAGCTGGTTAAGGAGTAAATATTGCGTAAGTTACAGGACACCAATTTGGCACAGTATTGTGCGACTCCACAATTATATATATATATATATATAATTGTGGAGTCGCACAATACTGTGCCAAATTGGTGTCCTGTAACTTAAACATTTTTTTAAATGTATTGTGGCATTTTGTCTGCGTGTCCAGCTTCATCAACGGAAAAGGCTATGTACAAAAACTTAGACAACGTACACCGTTTTTATGTTTCTCATGCCTACCAGCTATAACTCCCTCGATGGCAGTAATAATACCATAACGAAAACTGAAAAAACACCGCTCAAAGCGCATTGATCCATTAATATGGTCGATGCGTCAGAGTCTGCATGCAGATAAACCTTTTCCGACTCTTAGACGATATATTTTGCGAGCAATGGACAATACACGTTTACTAAATTTAGAGGAAATTGTACCAGAAACGAATGTGAATACGGTACATAAAAACGCAATACTATTTACAGCGAAATTAGTTTTATAAATTATGTGTGAGCACACAAATGAGCAGTAATAATGAAGTTGATATATAACGAGTAAATTGTCCTGCGAGAAACTTAGATGTCTAAGTTGCTTGATGACGCTGGACAAGCCAAATTAACCAAAGATCATTACAAATATATATCCATGAACGGGTACCTTAACTGAAGTGTTAGGAATTGGTTGCTCCTCTTATAAATAAAAACAATTCACACGTAGTTTTATAAAAAAAATTATGTTTGCAAACAGTATGTGGTGACATGGAAATTCACGGGTTACTTTCATACGTAAACCTCATTATAACTAATTTACTTTATGTAAGAGCTCGCAGCTTACATTTGGAACAGAAGATAAAAAGCTAGCATACCAGTAGAATGTAATTTGAGTGAACTTCATACACGTGTTTGGAAAAACATAAACATTACACTTGGTGGTGACGCTGGACACGTGGTGATGGTGAATACGCAGTTATGAGAAGGTGTTTTTCTGTGTGCAATAATATTAATGACTTTGATAAAATGGTATGCCTTCCACAATCAACGTTCTACGAAACGCTAATACGCATACGCCATGCCTACGTTATTTTGATGAATGACGTACCAAACCCTTAAAAGCATGAAATAAGAAAGGCCCATCCTGTCCTTACATGCAGCACTATTGTGAGCGGCGTAAAACAGCTCCATCTTGACAAAGCGGACACTGCTCATCGGACGTCAATTGGAAAGGAGTCAGGCAGAGAGCAAGGTCGCTAATAAGTTCCAGCTGGACCACGACAAGCAGCATATCGCATGACAAAACACAAAACATAGGACGGTCGTTTACAGTTAGTAGTGAGATATAAAGAAACAGCTTCCAATTCCCGTTCCTGCCAGGAAGACGTTGGCGGTAACTAATGATAAGAAGAAGAAATTTAAGACGGGAAATACATGTAATCTTTAATACCTGCATGCTAAATTGTGTGAGGAAATTCGAAATACCAAAATCACATGCGGCTTGTTTTGTCAGCCATACTCAATCATGATGTTATGGTACGCTTTAAAAGCAATTGCATCTGTTTACGCAATATACAACAAAACGATTCTGTGAAACTAAGATCGAGCAGACCGGCTAAGTATGCTAACAAATCCAGACGTGTTGTGTAACCAGCATCTCAGGAAGAGTTTATAGATGATTACTTGAACAGTTTGGAAACAACCACAGTCATGTTGCCGAGAAGCAACGAATGGCCATTGTGCTGTTAGATGGCAAGTACATAAAGCGGACACAACAAGTGTGCTTGAGGTCGTTCTACAAACCCTTCACTGGGGATATGGTTATATTACCTGAACATCTCACACATGTGAAAACACAATGTCCACAAAATGTAGGTTTATACACACAAACACACAAAATCTCTACAATTGTACACACATTTTATCATGTAATTGTCGATGTTAAGAATTCGTTTTCTAAAACAATGTGTGCAATTGGGCAATACACACACACACACACACACACACACACACACACACACACACACACACACACACACACACACACACATACACACACACACACACACACACACACACACACATATATATTCCTATCGCCCGCATAGGCAGACCAAATATGCATGGTGCCTAGAGCGACGCAGTATGTGTGCATTTCCAAGAAACAACGCTGCGTTAAAATTATCCCGAAAGTAACCATGACTTGATTAAATGTTCCATATATATATATATATATATATATATATATATATATATATATATATATATGGCATATATACTAGATGATTCAAGAATACTTTTCCATTTACATGTAATTTTAAATGCTCAAATTGTATGTAGTATAATAATTGTTCGTCCATGACACTGGACCAGCGATGAAAATCAAGTTTGACATCAAATGTCATAAAAAAGTAACATATTACATTGAACTATTTATGTAAAATATGCCTCTACATATGTATAATAAGAAAATATTGCTTAATTGTTTAGAATCAAACTTTTTTGGACCTGGACGATTGGGAACAATGCCCCTTAAGTTGGCCAATATGTTCCACGCATAACGCTACCATGCTTTTCCAAAGGATCTATCTGATCCCTGAAGCTATATACATGTATATTACAATAAGCATGAATATAAACTGTTCTAATCAAAGCTAAGGACCTGCATTTTAGTTATTATTGTGTCTTTATTGTGTCTGAAATTACTGGTGCCAAATTGGTGGTGTTCTGAACTAGGCCTACCCAAGTACAAAAGAAGTTATTTGCCGCTTTAAAACGACGTACTAAATGGATCTGTTACCTCGTATCGTAAGTGGGGAGCTAAGGCCAAACAAGGTCACCCCTCAAACTATGAATATTCGAACTTTTGAAATTCTGCGAACGTCATACAGTTACAATGATTGTGCATCTACTTTAGTTTTACATACATATCATATATTGTGTGGAGAAAGAATTTATCCCGTTCATCATGAGATGACATTGAGCTGTCAGGTGATGCAGTATGTGTGGAGTGACGTTTAATCAGAGACACTGATATCTATTCGAAGTTGCTCCATCCCACAAACGTTATGCTATATCAACAGTTGCCTATCTACGGTAATTAGCTACCCATGGCTATGTCATATACCATTGGAGAGTCTACTGTCTCCCCATTAAAATGATACATAAATGATACTGCAATGCTTTCAAAAATATACAACGTGGCCTAATTAAATAAAGTAAATACGCAACCATTGTAATAATAAAAACGTTTGCGGAAGCGCCCAATTTCGAAAAATCATCATTTGACGATGATCTTGTTTGACCTCCGGTTCACGCACCTCTTGGCAGCTTTATGACAGGCCTCGTTCTGACTGGGAAATGTAGGGCTTTCAAATGTTATAACATTTGGGTGTGTTTGTGTGGGTGGGACATTTAAGACGGTCCGGTAGATGGTGCCTACCGCTCGCCTAGTAATTTCGGTAGTGATTAGTATTTCCATTAGTTGTAGAATCATTAAGATAGTGGTTAATATGTGGCGTTGAGAACGACAATGGCGAGTCCACCAAATTCAAGTTTTGAGTAAACGAGCTTCCAAGTTTGACAACAATAAGCTGTTAGAACATAATCAAATATTGACCAATATTGGTAAATTAGGTTTTATTTTGAAGGTGTGTCCATGTAAGAGGTCATCCTTTTTATAAAAACAAATAAAATAATAATAATACAGTAATAATACAATTCAATTTTTTAAGGCGGCTCCTACAACTGTGCTCATTCTAATAACAGTTTAATGACTAAGGTTGAGTTAAAACATGTTTGATTTGCAATTTTATTCTTTTCAATTAAGATTTTTTAAGAATTGTTTTTGGAAACAAGTTTTAAAAGTAGCTTATTGTTTACTGGCATGAGGAGGTTGTTGGTGATGAAGCTCGTAGTCAAGTATATATTCGTCTGGAGATTCCTCCTCGTCGACTGCTGCAGTGTCAAGATTATCTTGTGCTGCAATCAGGTCACTTAAAATTATTTGTGATGCGGTGGTACGTACATTAACAAAGCTTTGATTTCCTGCACCTTCTCGGCTGGTAACTGCACTGTTTTTCATACTTCTGATGCGGAACCAGGCGAGCTACAGGTCGAAGGTTACCTGGTTGTACGACTGCGGCCTGCCAATTTGTAGCTTTATTTTAAGAGGAGCTGAGACGTGGTAAATGGACTTAATGGCAAAACCTGCCTTGTACGTGTTAGAAAACAAACACTTTGCCGTCCTTGAAAATAATACATCACGTGTTGTTCTATTGGTAATAGAATCTTGAAGCACACCAAAGTCTAAAAACTTGGTTTTGTCTTTTGTGACTACTGTGAAGTGAAAGGTTTTGTTGTCCTCGAGCTGCGAATGACGGTGGCGTAGTGACCCTCTGAATACACCTCAGTGTATTTCAGTTTTCTTTCGATGTTGCCCAAACCCCTGTCGCATGGTAAATAGGAATGGTCAGGAACCAATAAATATCTGTTGAATTGTGACAAATCTGCCGTTGTGAATTTTCTGGAGACAGACAAAACTTATTATTTTATCCCCCGCAGTTGTCACTGAAGATTACTAATGTTCTTACGTTAGGTATATTATTCGTTGCTCACGATTTCCCGATAAATAAAATAATAGTCTCCGAGACGCAGATTGGTTCGCGTCTAAATGCGTCATGGCACTTCGCCTTTGTCGTCCCAAAACTGCATTCCTTGTCGCAAGGTAGCGTGCCGCTTCGCCGTAGTCGTTCTAACTAACGATGCATGCCGTATTAAAAGATTCACGGGGCATGGACACCACTTACAAGGAAATGGATTTTGCATGTCTACAAAGGCGAGCTCGATATATCGCGAGTTGTCTTAATAATAGAGCAAAGATCATATTGCCCCGTGCCATCGAAAAACGGTTTTCGGGCCATTGGAGGGCTCACCCTTGGTTTTCAAAGCTTCGAATGAGACAAATCAAAGTATGTCAACAACTTTAATCCAAAATGTATTTCTTATAACAGATAAATTTAAGTGTATTTCCCTTAGCTGTGTCGTTTTGTTACACTAATATAACATTTCCCCCACATATAGCAGCCATGGGATCGCTATATTTCATGTCTCATGAATTCACAACTATGAGGAGAAAACGTCAGGTTTCATTACCATGAAGCAAGCTACTATTTTGTGTTGTTTTCAATCGCTAAGTGGTGGATACACACAGCAGACACAGCATGACCCAACAATCTAGGAACTGGTGGAGTCGAAGGGTTACTTTGTCATAGCGGCCAGTCGAAATGCCCTGCGGCGAGGCTGTTTCAATACAGCGCCGCGCCAAGTAGCTTGGGATTACGCATAATTTGTCACTTTTGTCGGTGTAGCAATATGCCCACTTCTACTGCGTAGGGTCTGTGCGTAATGGCGAAGCACTTCCGGTTTTCGTTTTTGTGGTGAGCAAAACAGAAATGGGAAATCGGTTGATTTACCGTTTTATCGTTTACCTATTTTTATTTTGCAAAAGTGGAAATGGGAAAAGGGTTTGATTCCTGTTTTATCGTTTACCAATTTGAACATTACTAAAAGAAAATAGGAAAATGGCTCGTTTTCCTATTTTAATTAAGTACTTCAAAACGGTTGGGTAAATAACGGTCGGTAGGTACCGTGATTGATTGTAAGTACCGTGATTGCGCTGCTGTCGTATTTCGTTTTCCGTTATGATGCAGTGAAAACGAAAAACTGTTTGTTTTATTGTTGTTTTGTTTTTCTAACATGTATTAGAAATACCGCGTATAGTAGATTGTATTCGTTTTTTCGGACTTCAAATATTGCTTTTTTCCTTTTTCGTTCGCAAATTTCAAAACGAAAATGGAAAAGACGGTATATATACGGACCGAAATGTCCCTGATTCGACAAGCCACATCGATCGATGGTAAAGGTATTCGGGGTTGCTGTGTTTGGCAACAAAGAGAAGTAGATCGCGTATGCGCATGTTAGCGTAGGACATAAAGACGTAGACAAACAGACGCGCTAAGCCGGCGTTTGTTGTGTTGTGTAGACTAGTTGTTAGTTTTATAGTTGTAGTTAGTTGTATTTTAGCAGTTGTTATTGTGGATGGGGACATGTGAATAAAAGCGCAGTTGGCTGACCAAGCAAGCCACCTCGACAGCGTGTCGTTTAGTCGTTATCGTCAAAAACTTTCATTACCGGGATACAACGTCCCAGACTCATACAGCCTCGACAGGACGGAATGGGTAGATTATGTGCCTAAGGCTAGGTGGCCCTCTGTAGAATGTGGTGGCAATTACATATACTTTATCAACACCCCGGGGATGTACACTACCGATTCCACAATATTATACAAGTCTTTTTTCGTACGCGCTGTACCACACAGGACACGTACAGACGGTTCTGTACCATAGCGTGTATGTTTACAGAGGGAAAAATTCACGAAGTCCCAAAGTATGCGGGACTAGCCGTATTATGCGTGGGCTACGGTCTGGAAGAAAGCAGCGCATTGTACTTGCATGGCCGGGTATGTAGGGATAGATGTGTTAATTAATGGCAGCATTCAACAGATAATTTAACGATAGTGGCATGCAAACAACTGCGGTGATCTTTAAGGCAAACAATGAAGGGTCATAAACTTTATGGGTAGCGTCAATAGAGACCTGATACATATTTATTAAAGTAGTATTTTCTCATTTGTGTAATCGCGTGCCTACATCAAATGTTTTGATCTGAATCAAGAGAGTTTAGCAGTTTCAGCTATTAAAACAGAATTATGTATATATTATTATATGAAAATATAATAAACTAAAATCAATAGATATCTGTGTGTGTGTGTGTGTGTGTGTGTGTGTGTGTGTGTGTGTGTGTGTGTGTGTGTGTGTGTGTGTGTGCGTTTGTGTATATGCATGCGTGCGGGTGTGTGACAACTGCGGCATAGGCTTTGTCACAATCGTTGGACTGACATTTCACCGAAGAGCAAAACATAAGGACACCTCCCTACATTGATGTCATCATCGAGAAAGATGGACAGCAAATATATATATATATTTATATATATATATATATATATATATATATATATATATATATATGTATATATATATATATATGTGTGTGTGTGTGTGTGTGTATGTGTGTGTGTGTGTGTGTGTGTGTGTGTGTGTGTGTGTGTGTGTGTGTGTGTGTGTGTGTGTGTGTGTGTGTGTGTGTGTGTGTGTGTGTGTGTGTGTGTGTGTGTGTGTGTGTGTGTGTGTGTGTGTGTGTGTATCTTACTAGAGAGCGAATTATCTATGTACCTGTGTGTGGCCGCAGCTTGTTTGATGCAACAATACCAACACATGACAACAGTTGTAAAGTTCGAAAAAGGGCACATTTTATTGCCGGATCACCTCATCGTAACCAAAAATCGTATAACTGGATCTATGCATTATAATAACAGCATATGAATTAAAGACAACATTACAAATATTGCTGTTTACATTCATCAAAGATGAGGGGCCAACCGCCCGTACCATGTTAAATGTTGACAGCGGTATCACCATCTAGCGATCATATACTAAAATAAAAACTATTTAATTTCAGTGACCACATGTAAAAGTTCACAGGTATCGCCATCTAGCGACCACATACAGAGACAAAACTACTTAACGCCAGTGACCACAACAACGCTGGAATACAGTTCTATAAAAGCAATGTAGCACCTCACTATTCGTGTATGACTGGCACGCCAGTTATCATAAATCATTTAAATACATTTGTACAAAAAACGTATAAACATGAATACGAACTATTAACATGACTTGTCTGAAGAGGAGGCGTAGAGGAGGTGGAGGTTTGAAATTTCTTCTCTCGTAGAAATGGACTGTCTTTTTTGGCGGATAAATAAAAGTGACCGAGCCAGCTGTACTTCCCAGCATGCCCTTGCTGGACCAGTCCATTCGTTCGGGGAAGACAGGTTACTCCCTAGCATCTACATAAAGATCATTCTAATAAATTATAAGTTCGCATTTATTGTTCATACTAGAGAGCGAATTAACTGCGTACCTATGTGTGGCGGGAGCTTGTTTGATGCAATAATACCAACACATGGCAACAGTTGTAAAGTTCGAAAAAGGGCACATTTTATTGCCGGATCGCCTCGTGGTAACCAGAAATCATATTACCGGATCTAAGCATTATAATAACAGCATATGAATTAAAGCCAGCATTACAAATATTGCTGTTTACATGCATCAAAGGTGAGGGGCCAACCGCCACAGGCAGTGTTCCTTGGGAATAGTGTCCCCCACCCAAGGCCACAATAGTCAATCTCTCAGACCCAACTGATGGCAGCCAACTACTTCATGCCAGATCCATGTAACTAATATTCCCATCATCAATGACAGGCGTAAGTCAACAAGCACCGGCTGAGCAGTCCAGCGTGGAATGCCATTGTTACCTCACACTGTTTGACTCATAACATAGTGATGCATATACGCCAAACTAACCAACAGACCACAATACATGAGCAACATGCGATATACCTAGGCAAAACCCAAAAACTTGACATTCAGCACCGGCTGAGCATGCCAGAGAGGAATGGTATTGTTACCACACAATATGTGACTCACAACACAGTGATGAATATATGCAGAACTAGTGAACAAACCACAATACATGAGGAACATGCGATATATCTAGGCAAGTCCACAAACCTGACACTCAGCATGCCAGGGAGGAATGCCATTGTTACCACCCAATATTTGACTTGCAACACAGTGATGAATATATGCCAAACTATTGAACAGACTGCCAAATATGAAGAACATGCGATATATCTAGGCAAGCCCACAAACCCAGCACTCAGGACCGGCTGAGCATGCCAGAGAGGAATGCCATAGTTACCACACAATCTTTGCCCCATAACACAGTGAAGAATATACGCCTAACTAACTAACAGACCACAATACATGAGCAACATGCGATATATATATATATATATATATATATATATATATATATATACAAGCCAACTAACCTGACACTCAGGACCGGCTGAGCTTGATAGGGAGGAATGCCATGGTTACCACACAATCTTTGCCTCTTAACACAGTGATGAATATGCGCCTGAATAACTAACGTACTACAATACGTGAGCAACATGCGATATACACACAGGCCAACAAACCTGACACTCAGGACCGGCTGAGCATGCCAGTGAGGAATGCCATTGTTACCACACAATATTTTGACTCATAAGTCACAACACAATGAAGAATATATGCAGAACTAACGATCAGAACCCAATGCATGAGTAATATGCGATCATATAGTCATGCCCACAAACCCGACACACAAGACCGGCTGAGCATGCCAGGGAGGAATGCCATTATGACCACACAATATTCCACTCACAACAGTGATGCGTGTACGGAGAACTATAGAGCAGACCACTGTATATGAATAACATGCGATATATGCACTAACCACCAAACCTGACACTCAGCATTTAGCATGAAAGAGATGTACCTTAAAGGGATTCTTTGAGGATTTTAATCTCTTTGTAACGTACGCAATTATTAGGTGATCCTGTTAATATGATTATTTCATGTAATGCTATGCCTTTATTTCATTAGAATTATGTTTTATTAATCACTAATGACCCTGACAATATATCGAAAAAATTACTCTGCGTACGCGGAGTTTCTACTTTGGGCCCACCTTCACAATCCATGCATAAGGCATGCTCATGAATATTCGGGAATGTCCGTCAGACTTCGATTAGCTACGCCGAGTTAATAGATGCAAGAAATACGTCATCAACATGTGTATATATGGATTAGTCACCGCCATGCGAATGAGTCATGACCGATAAAATTACCAAAATGAAACGTGGACCGGCTGCTGTTTATGTCACAGATTCACTAAAGTAAAGAAGGAAAATATATGAAATAAACGGAGAATGAACATAGCAACAGTTCATGACAGACGGATTGATTTAAAAGAAAAAAACACCACCACTCCATGCACGAAGTCGCCGATCATCCCCGTTGGCGACGCCGATGTCATATTGAATGATTGGCGTTGTTTTTGTTGGAATATACAAATTATGGTACTATCATGTTCATTTTTCGCTAGGTACATCTGGCTATACATTTTGAAGTGAAGTTTTAATGAAACGTTTAGATAACAGAAACTTATTGAAGCCGAGAAACATTCAATAATGAAACCATTTTATTTGCACCATAAATCCAGCTGCTATTTCCATGGCATAAGCAGTATAAATACATATCACATCACTAACGTAATTCATGGTATTAAAATAGTGGTGGTTATGTACTTTCCTACCTACGTAAGGTTTATTTTTACTAGTTTTAGTTTGAACAATGTAGATCTATAAAGAGCATAAGATTATTGTCGACAAAATATTAAAATCTATTGCATCAGTGTAAAAAATTATTTTATTTTGTACTGGGAGTGCAATAATTATTTGTTCTGTCCATCATTTAGAGTAAAAGATATTGAATTTGTTTCTGTCAAACTCCCATTTCGATAACAAATAAAATGGCCATTGTATGATGGAAATAAAGTTATAAAATTACAAAACTTTTCAGTCATCATTGGTGTATTTAGCTCAAGAAGATCCCTAAGACATTTTGAATGTTGTGGAACATTTGTTATGATTTTTCAAAATTATTGTAAAAGCAACCTTTTTATACACTACTCGCAGTATAATTAACTTTAACACAAACTTGTTTCAAAAAATTTTGAAGAATATGCTGTAGAACACAATCTAAACATGATGAGCATAAGAAAGCATTAATGTTATTATGTACTCCTACTTTTCAACATAATGACGGGATGATGTGCATTTGGATGCACAAATCGATCGATTGCAAAAATCCATTTCAAACGTAGTGATGTACATACTCCCAGCAGCCACGCGGAATTTATAAGGCAGAACAAAGTCAGACATCTTCTTTACTACTGTGTGAGTTAACATATTGTCCTATTAATAGCACTGCTATGCATTTTGATACACAAAGCTATCGGATGGACACATCCATTTGAAACTCGAAATGAGGTACAACTTCCCAGAACAGAATGGGGCAGAACAAAGTCAGACATCATCTTATGTCAGGTGACCCATTGTCCAATTAATGGCAGTGTTAAGTAGAGTTCTTCAATTTCCTCTTTCCATCAGCTCAGCTATTTCCAATGTTCCTGCAAATAAACAAATTTGAATTTATGAAACTGAGCCTAAATATGAGTTAACTACCTCAACACTGTGCAGATTAATTCAGTTTATATATTGGATTATGGGACTTATCACCAAGTGTACAGCTGGCTAAATGGAAAAGAAATACAAAAGAACATTGATATGTAGATTCAGTCAGACTAAAATCCCAATCCATTACTTTGGCCAACTTTTAATTTGCTTCTACATAATTACCTGTATGCATTGGTCATATACAGTGCACTCCAGATAACTTGAACTCACATAAATGAATTTTTGCTAAATTAAATCAATCTTTTCCTCGGTTCAGGGCAAAGGTCCCAATAAGGGGACCTTCTGATAACTTTCTAGTTATCAGAAATTTCACTTATCAGTATTGTCATGGGTCCCTGGAAGTTAGACCTTATCCAGAGTGCACTGTATATTTTCCTGTATTCTTGCTCAAATAAATAATGTTGTATATAATCATACATATGGGCCATTTTCGTGAAAAGCGTACAATAACAGTAAAGTAACATATCAAAATTACATGTTTCATTTGTTTTTTGCGAGTACTATTATTATCAAATGTGCTATTCACATGAAGCAGCGCAACTTGATCTGATGTATTATTAGAATTTTAATAATATATTCATGGATAAAAACTTATGTATACTAGAGTGCAGATCTGCTGGTGTCTAAAATTCGTGCATCACAAAATTCCGTGGCAACATGGTATTGTGTACTACAAACCTAAAATGTTTACATTGAATGATGACATGCCAGCCAGGTTTACTGGCAATCGTAACTGTAGCATTAAAACAGTCTGTGAACGTACGAATCTCACATTTTTATGTTTCGGTTCAAATAAGTGGGGAAACGGGGACTTTTCAAAAACGGCTGACTGGAATTTGGAAAGGCAAGACCCGTAGACACACATACCCAAATCCCAGATTTAGGCAAACAAATGACATCCACGACCAGGTTAATCATCTTGCTATGGTTGCATATACTGATATTTTAGCGTGCATTTTCGTTCACTGCATGTCAACTATTGGACAAGGCAGTTTTATTAACTAGAAAGACGAGACCTTTGCCTAAGGCTATGTTAGTTATTGTAGGTGAGGCTCGACAGACTCAGTGACAGTCCCAGCGGCAGCTGACACCGACTGCTGCCGTCCGCGTTAGGGGACGTTATAATTCTATTTAATCGAAACATTACTCGGCTGACGGCATTGGGAAGCAGGGTAACTAAACAGTGCATACGCTTCCAACACTTATAAAAATAGCTGTCAATATGCATATGTCTACAAATTGCTTATTTACAATGCCATGATTGCATGAATCAACTCACCTCGGAAACTAACATGTCAACTATGTGTGTGACGTCAACGGTCTTCGTGTGGTTGGTTCACTGTCCGTGCATGAATATTCATTATACGCGGGCTGCATAATTAATCATACACGTGGCAGCAATCTCAAAATGATTCGTGTAAGCACAACTGTTTATCGTTTTTTTTGTGCAGATAACACCCAGATTATACATAAACATGCAAGACATAAGTAGCAGAGAAAATAGTTATGGGAAATTAATACGTTTTGATACGGTACACCTCGAATGCATATTAGCTTACAAAGAATCCATTTAAGACTGCATCATTGGATGCGAATGTATCTACGAAAGGCAGGAGATTTCCATGTATCCATTGTTTGAATCTGAAAAGCCGTAAAACCCTTGGAAGCAGCGGTCATAGCTGCCTCAATTCGAAAGGAGTAACCTTTGTACATTGTGGTGTCATACCCCCCATATACCAGGCAGGCTCCCTGTTAATTGGCGAAAATGATGCAGATATTGGCATTTTATCAGCAAAAAATGAAAAAGTGGGCCAGGTGTGGAACCCCGAGCCCGGAGGTATCGGTTGATGACAGGAATAGGACAATGCTGAGATTGTGATTACATTTCAAGGACAACAGGCCTGTTGGGTTGTTGGTGCTTATAATGGCGTAAAGCAAGCTGCATGGAATTTTTTGTGGTTCTGACACAAACTTCAGGTCATCCATCTGTATAAGATTTTCTATACGTACACATGGGCGCCTGGTAATTTCCCCAATTCGTAGGAAACCATGAAATCCTAACATAAACAAAGCAGCTTTGCAGCATTGTAAAAAACCTGTCAGGTATAACAACCTGTGTTGCCGTTACCAGCTGAGCGAGCATGGGGAGATCAATTGGGCACCTTGAGTCTAGAGACCCGTCCTTCTTTTGAACCCCAATCAAAAGCTTTTAATATAAAAGCTGTCCACTGAGTCTGACAAGCCAACAATCTTATGACTGAAAGTTATTGCTGAAACGGCTGATACAATAGTTGATGCTGCATACTGTGCTGCGTACACGTGCGTTGTGAACCTGCAAGATGGGCGTGTGACAGAGGCATTGTTTTGGTACTGGGTGCGCTCAATTCAAGATAATTGTTTTGAGCCTACCGATACTGTAACGGTATGAAGCTCGCATAGTTGGTCCCAGCGATGATCTAGTCACATTACATTATAATCTAGCAGTATATTGGGCCTCGGTGATAGTGGCATTACTGTTGGTTCGGCACGCTTTGCCTCGTCTATTGTCTGAGAAATCCTCTTCCCCACGAAACGGCGAGACAGCAAAATTGTAGAAGAATTATGAGCGATTGTAAGTCCTGCAAAGTTACTGTACGACGCCTCGCTAGATGATTCACTAACATAGGTGCCTTTGCTACCTTGTCCGCCGGCAACCTGAGCTCCAACTTTTGGGTGATAATATCAATGCCATACACAGTCTGGCAGGTCGAGGGCAGACATCTATTTTCTTTGTTGAGAGGGCAGTATGCACAGAGGTATCTTTTCCCTTGAATTATATATTGTAAATCTGTGACAGTTCGTATGCTGTAAATATGTATAACAGCATTCAAGGGTTTTTTCAGTCACTAACTAGCTAGAATGGAAAATTATTATATATATATATGTACAAATTGTAGTACATAGCATATGCGGTACATAGATCAGTAATCTTTATGTACCTGTCTGTGCACAGGATGCGAAATACACTGTATATATTGTCTGTGCACAGTGGCAATCCCTGTGAATTAATAAATTTGGATTGCCCATTACCAACCTATGAAATAGTTGGTGTAACTTTATACAAACAGAGAAAGGGCTGCATGAACAATTCTGTAACACATGTCATCATATATACACTGGGGGTGAGGGGGTACCGAGCGAAAGTAGCACACGAAATCTATTTTCTTTGTTGAGAGGGAAACCTAGATTCTCCGACAGCTGCTCGAAAGACTGAATGTAATGGAGACAGCCCGATTCATTTGCATCCACAAATATGAAATCGTCGAGCAAATGTGTAACACTGCTAAAAGCAAAGTGGTGCTGTAACGGCCCATTTACACGAGCAACTAGTTGGCGGACTAGTTGGCCAACTCGGTGTTGCCCAACTAGTCCGCCAACTAGTTGCCCGTGTACGCAGTGGTTTAGGCACGGTTTGTCACGGCGTCGACGGAGTCGTCCAAGTTGGGCTTAGCCCCAATCTGACCGACTAGTTGTTCGGAGTTGTGCCTAATTATCCAATCAGCGCGCAATGCGGCGATGACGTCGGTAGGTCAACGGCGAGTTCATACACAGATAAACATTTGGCCGCCATTTTTTCTTCCACTTCGATTTATAAGTTGATCGAAGTAACGAACATAATAAAAGTTTGGGAAACATACATTCTAGGATCTACACTTGCATTTCAAAACGACGAGTAGTAGAAGACTTAGCACAACAAGGTAATGTGTATTCTTGATTTTATGTAAATTTGTTGCGATATTTTCTGCTTGGTCGAGTCCGACCAACGAACCAAGCCCAAGCCTAGGCCAAGGCGATTCAACACCATAGATTTACCTAATCTGTCTACTTCATGTAAACTTTCAAATTTATAAAGATGTCATTTTTGCCTCCAACCGAATGGCGAGGTGATCTGTTACATGACAAGCCTGCATCAGTGCATGGGGTGATGGGGTCAAGCCAGTCCATGCAGGGATTGTTCCCACTTCGGCTGTAAAGCGATCAAAATGTACGTTTTAGCATATCCCCTGTAAACAGTATGCTAATTAACTTCATGGAAGATTAAAACGAATATTTCAAATGTGATATTTTAATGTGTAAGCCTAGGCTAGAATACATCGGTACACAAAATAACCAGAATGTCAATAACATAACAGTAACATTTTCTTTTTAAAATCTCTGGAATTTGGAAGTTGGGTGGATGTCTTTTTAAACCATCATTGACTCGTTGCACTAAACCATTATTTAGAAACATTTTTGTTATATCCATACATAATTTTCAATTAACTTATTAAAATGTTGCATGTCTAAATATATATGTTATGTGTATCTATTTTTGTGTATCTTTGTATGCCAACAATGCCCACAATATGTGCTAGCCCTCACTCCTATTATGTTCTTGTGCTGCTATTGAAAACGTTTCTGATGTTAAATTATACAATTAATTAAATTAACCATATGTAATCCAAACTAATATACATACACAATTTACGAACCCATAAATTAAAACACAATGTGAGTCAAAATTACCTAATTTCTCAAAATTATAGCTTTTTACAAAATTACTGCTACACAATGAGTGATTTCCAGTTGTTCGTGTATATGATTGATTGATAAATAATATACATTATTATCTTATAAAGGAATGTTATGTTAGCATTGTCATTGTAATTAACTAGAAAATACATAATTACAATTGAACCCAACTGTGGGTTTATATATATATATATATATATATATATATATATATATATCATATGGCAGCTGTCATATGCATAATGCATTAACAAAATGTGTAATATTAGGTTTCCGTAAATTGCTTGCATTGTACTTTAACAACGTACATTTGATTTCAGGTCAAACAACCTGGATCGACCTACCGGAAGGCGGAGACAGACAAGTGCACATATGTGTGACACTGAAGCTACAGTAGTATGTGATGATACACCCACTTCACCTGCATGTGGGGTATAATATTATACACAGGGACAAATAACTGTTGACACAGTAAACAGAAGAATTGACAGTGTCCTCTGACCAATTTGTATATGATTTCATGTTGATGAATCATTAAAATATTGTTGTCCTGAGTCTGCAGGATTATGCGAACATCGATGCACTACACTGGCATGGATTGTGTGGCAGTAAACTGTGAATATTACTTAGCTGACGGACTATTTGCACACATAGGGAGTAATGTATAAACTGTCAGCAGTCCTACATTTGACACAAGAGATGTCTGGTTCATGTAAAGATGCTGTGAACATTCAATAAAGATTACCAGGTACTTCATGTTGAAGTGCTGGGTAATATTTTATGAAACAGTGACATCAGTGTGCTGTTAACCAGTTATGACACAGTAAACTATTTTAAATTCTGTTTTGTTGTGCATGCAGGAAATTAAAAATATATCGGAATGTATAATACAAATGTTGCGCACAGTCTCCAGTAGCATTGTTTGTTCTTCATAAAAACGGTTAGCACTCACGGGACACCAAGTTACATAAATATCATAGACTTATCCAATAATTCTTTCACCATACATAGTCACTATGGAAGTTTATTTTATATTATGTAGATATATTATTATTTGGTAGGGATTTAAACATGTTAAATGCACATGTTTGCATTATGTCTAAAGCCCAGCCTTTGCAGAAATATACAAATATATGTTTAATCATGGAAGTTAAAGTATGAGTATGTTGAGTTTGCTTGCTATTTAGTTAATATTAACTAATTAATATAGTTATTTTAATGAGAAATGACAGGATGTGCATACTAAAATACACACATATATAATGTGTTATATAAATTATATATATTATATACAATATATTATTGTAATAATACTTTTGGTGTTAATTATTGTATATTACTACATATTATAATAAAGATTAATAATGTAAATATGTCTTAGACATTAGTTCATTGATCTGTCATCTTTAATTTAAGAAATTAAGTCAGTTTCCATTGTTCACACATATAATGTATACAATTTGCAAGAAAACGCAACATCATTGGGCGACGGAAATTACCCAAAGCTTTCACATGAAAGAAAATGCATCGTTATTAGTAAAATGGCTTGAAACACACAAATAATATGTTTCTACACACAAAATTATTTCGTAAACAACGAAGCCGCGTAACTCGTTGACATTTATGTTTCTTTTATTCGAGAGCTCAAAATCGTAAGTAGTCGCAAACGAGGTCAAGGTCGCAGTCGTTCGATGTGTCGAGACATGTCACATGTGTGTAAACAAACACGTAAAAGTTGTTGGATCAGTTGGGCAACACCGAGTTGGCCAACTAGTCCGCCAACTAGTTGTTCGTGTAAGCAACGAACGATTTAGTTTGGACAAAAATGTTAACAAAGCTTTCTCACCTGAAATGGGTTCGTTGGTGGTATGTCTCACCACCAAAAAACCCCACCCGATTCCACCCATGGCAAAACGTCTTTTTCGCCTCAAATCCAATATGGCCGACATTATACAGGGTCTAATATTCAAATGGACCTAATTTTTAAACAAAGCAACATATAAACACGTTTGAGGTGTCATTTCCAACTAACTTTAGGATGTCCATTCATTTGTTGACATTTTGGAGGTCGTTAGACATCAAAGCCATGCGATAAGGTCAAGGTCAACGTCGGTTAAAATTGTTGTCAAACCTCTGTGGAGCGCGATCATTTTTTTGTCAAACCTGTATGGACCGCGATCACTTCGTTGCTGCGATTAGTCTCAGCAACGAACGATTTAGGTTGTCTGAGACGTGTAGGACCTCCCCGCAATCGAGTTTCTACGACCCACCTGGGACCGCTCCCCATGCAGGCACATGCAGGTCAGTTTTGTATGAACTGCACAAACTAGATGTCTACATGCATGCTATATACGTACACACAGTGACATTTATATGCAATTAATTGTATTTCCTATCAACATTTATGCGTCATGTATATTATAACCTTGTGTCTTTTTTCAGGTGCTCTTCTTGCTCGTATCTCTCAGCTAGTGAAACATGTGCAGGAGAGGAAGATTAGTCTGGATGATGCACTCAAGAGCACCACACTCGGTCACATCCATTGCGCTTGATGATTGGCGTGCCTCAGTGCAACCGCCAGGCTGTGGATGCAGTATCAGAGAATGGTCTGAGGGCCTTCATCCGATCTGCGCGTTTAGGAAGCTGGCCCCTGTATTTACAGTCTTTGTGTTACATGCAGGCTTATCTTGCGGCTGCAGGGCACAATAACTACACAAAATCTCTTGCGCTGTTCATCCCCAAAATGCTGGACCTAGAGAGTACTCACCCAGCCGTACATGTAGCTTTCATGAAGGGTATCTTCCCGGTCAGGAGAAGTGATGGTGCATGGTCAGGATATTCACAGATCTCTTCATAGGGCAAGTTCTGATGGCTGGCTTTAAGTCAAATGGGGGTCAGTAGTAATATAGGTGGTCCAGCGCTGGTACTGTGCGCGCCCCCGAGCAAATCCCATGTTAAAAGATAGGGATTTCCTCGGGGCGCTCACAGTGTCGAGCGATCATGATTATGCGCGAGCTCATTTGCATAAATGACCTTATTTGGCAATTGTGGGCGTGGCCAGTTAGTTACCTGTGTTAGAGAAAAGTTTCCCCATGTCAAAAGATAGGAGCTAAACTCCATGTTAAAAGATAGGAAATTTGACCCATATTAGAAGATAGGGCAATTTCTCCATGTTAAACGTCAATTTGATTTATCGTAAAGGTGTACGACGACTTTTGAGGTTTCAATTTAACCCTACTTTTTAGTCTTAGAAAGCCCATGTTAGAAGATATGACATTTTCCCCATGTTAAAAGATAGGAGCTAAACCCTACGTTAGAGCATAGGAAGTTTCCCCACGTTAAAAGATAGGACATGTTAAACGTCAATTCGATGTATCGTAAAGGTATACGACGATATTTTGAGTTGAAGGTAGCAATTTACCCCTACTTTTTTAGCCCTACAAGTCTCATTTGAACCTGTCACACACGAGACTGGTTGGCCCGCAGGTCAACCGTAGGTCAAAGGTATAGCACAGTGTTATAGTGAGTGGAAAATTCCCCGTAAAATTTCATGCTAGAAGTTTCTTTTTTGTTTGTTTGTTTCGGCGTGCATCAAGCGACGCTACTGGAGACGTGTCTGGACTTGTTTGTTAGTTGCGCGCGGGAACCGCACTGTGATTGCGCAATACCATCGTTCGTGGCTATAAAAAAACTCCGTACGGGGAGACGTGTCTGAACTTGTTTGTTTTTGAGCGCGCGAGCGCGGTGTGGGTTTTCCCCACCCACGTGACCTTAATGTTCGTATATAAGGCCGTGGAGGCGATCTGCTTGCCATTCGTCATTCGACATTCGACATGATAAGGTACAAATGCACTGAGACAAGACAAGGGTGGTCGTACGCAGAGGCGGTCATAGGGCCGAAGACCATCACGACAAGTGTAGCGGGCTTGACCCGCATAACCTACGGGGAGGCCTTCCCTCCGCTACCAGCGACGGTCTCGACGGGACCAACCCCGGGGCCTACAGCACCTACCCCGGCACCTTCAGCCTCGACAGCGCCGACACTTCAGGCCGCCCTTGAGGATACGGTGCCCGTCCCTGCGATAGCCCCGATATCATCGGCCCCAGCAGCCCTGACAGCGTCAGCACCACGACCGTCCCTGGTGGTAGGTATTTATTAATATTATATTTCCGTTGGCGTTGTACTATTTTTCGTGTGTATAATTATCTAGCATTAAGGCAGTAATGAAAACACTACGTCTAATAGCAAACCTTCGTACATTTAGAAAATCGACTGTGGAATCCCTACGGGACCACCTCCCTCCTTTGCCGCCTTCACCTGACCGGACTGTGGGACGTTGTTCACACGGCGCAACAATTGGAAGCGCCACGTCGCCCGAGGTAGTTGCGGCCGGCCAAAAAGGACGGCCGAGGAGGCCCAACTGGATGAGTTGGTGGTGAGTTAAACTTTATATTACGTTACTACACACTTTCGCCTAAATCGACGGCTCCTACCTTCTTCCCACCAAAAAGGTGGTTCCCTAGGCTATGTACTTCCCGTCAAAACGATGGTTTCCCATACATTCTTGCTATAAAGGCGGATCCCTATGTACTTCCTATCAACGTAGTATCCGTGTGTATTTTGTATTATTTTATTGTACAAGTTTCACCGTTTCAGTAACGTCATTCAACGGGTATTTTTTTCTATGTTGGCGTAACTAAAATTTGGTGTTATAATAAGACGTAGTATTTGGTCGTCAGTTTGCAACAACCCTAATACCGACATAGCTAATACTCTTTTTATACTTTTCTATATTAGTGGTCAACTCTACAAATTCGCCGTTTACTGTTAAAACTGATATTAGCTCGTTTCTGTCTTTTTTCGTAATGTAGTGTTTAAATTCGTGCTTCTTCGCTGAAAAACCTTTCAAGCCTATTTACCGTAACATGCGTAACCTGGCACCGGTAACTGAAAACGGATACAAATAAACATTATGCTTGATTATGATCATATCTCTGTATCTTTTATACTTCACACGCAATAACTTATAAGTATAACCTATATATTTCACGCTATGAATAATACTAAAAAGTAACTGTTTATGACATTAATTTGACTACAACGAATAAAGACTGGTTGACTATTTTGTTAGACGCACATCTTAAACTAGCCGACTTGACATCCGAACAATTGTGTGTTTACTAGCTAAAATGATGGCTCCCACATACTTCTTGTCGACATAGCTGCTCCCACCCTATTTCTATCGAGGCATTGTCTCCATATTCATATCGTACTTGTCGTCTTCCTATCGGGTTTTGGTTACCGTTCTTTTGGTCACGTAACCTTTGGTCACATGTTTCCCTATCATAGAGTCTGTAATATTATATTATTCTTGTAGAAATTCATCAACGGGCCTTTGCCCCCAAAGAGGCAATCGACCCCAACAGCCACGGCGACAGTACCAGCGGCTCCAACAGCCACCGACACAGCGCTGGCGGCCCCGACAGTCACTGAGACAGCCCCAGTTCCAACGATCTCACCATCCCCTAAACGTCAGAAGCAACATTTCGCTTGCTGTATGTGCAACACCACCTTCTCGCGGAGAAGGGATTGGTACCGTCACGTAAAGCAGGGGCGGTGCCAAAGAAACCAACACAAGCAGGAGCGGCAGCAGGCGCATATTAAAGAGATAATGGTAAATTTACCATGTCTTTAAAAATATTTCAGGTGCTGCTACAAATGTCATCTCTTTATGTTTTGGATACCATTATTAAAAGGTAACTTGTATTTATTTTCTGGTGCTGCTACAAATGTCATCTCTTTATGTTTTGTATAACATTATTAAAAGGCAACTTGTATTTATTTTCTGGTGCTGCTACAAATGTCATCTCTTTATGTTTTGTATATCATCATTAAACGTCAACTTGTGTGTTTATTTCAGCGCAACGAAAAGTAACGCATCGCCTCTTCTGCTGCTGACGGTGTCCACACAACCTCTGCGCCACGAAAACGCCGGCGGTCACCGTCATGACCGACTAGGTCGTCAACCTACAACATTCGATTAACAGATACGGACACAACCTCGTTACATCCAACATTGTGGAAAAAAAATTATGAACAAACTACCGCCTTTAAAATTAACTTAAGCTTCGGATTTATTTTATATAACCAGAAAACAAAAGAACATCATTATTTATTATTTTCATTCTTCTAAAAATGTTTCCGGTAGGTTTCTGGACTTTTCCCTTTAATTAGTAATGCAGATGAGTTTCAATTGTTTTTAAATTCCTTTGAAGAAAAATATATTTTAAGTTGGGCGATTATGCAAAGGCCCGATTCTCAATGGATATGTCGTTTGGTAACCAACACTTTCTTTATAAACATCATACCTGATCACCCTATAGGTACTAGCAGTGTAGTACTGGCAGCGTTAACCTGTAACTTGTACCTACAGAACTGTCCTCTTTACCAAGATCATCTGTGTTTTTGTTGTGCTCTCGCACTAAGTCGTGGAGCTAACATTTCAAACTCGGAGCCTCATGTTGCCGCATTATACAACATGTATCAAGAGGCTATAAACGATGCCCCATCTATGAAGCATTTCCCTGGCTTTAAGTTAAGTGATCTTTATGACATTGAGAAGCTTTTCAATATCAGTATAGTTGTTTTGAATTACTAGATCATCAGGACGACGAGACCTTGGTAGCGTGCCATTTACTGAGACGTTCACCTTGTAAATTCTCCGATACTTTAAATTTGAATCTTTTCGAAACACATTTTTCTTATATTCACGATATTAAAACATACACACGGTCTTTCAAATGTATCAAATGTGACAAACTTTGGCATACAGAATGGTCCTTAAAAAGACACCAACAAGGTTGCGAAGTCGAGGTCAAGAGAATTTTCCCTGGTGGTATTTATCATGTACAGGAAACCGTTTTTCAGAAACTTTATGAATTGGATATTTACGTCGAAGAAAAATACCGGTATTATCCGTTTCGGGCCTCCTTTGATTTTGAATCTTATATTGATACTACCAACTTACCGGTAAATACTCCAAAGGTCGAGTGGTTGGCTCGACACGAAATACTTAGCGTTAGTGTGTCATCAAATGTTCCCGGGTACAAGGAACCACGCTGTTTTATTAGCGAGGGTGATCCGAGCCAACTAGTCGACCGTGATGCCTGATTTGTCGTCCGCGTTTGACACAGTCGATCGTGAGTTGCTGATGACACGACTTGAACACTCATTCGGTATCACTGATAAGGTGCTTGCGTGGCTGAAATCATACATTAGCGAACGGTATCAGAAAGTGGCAGTGGGAAGTGCCATTTATATTGGGACATTTCAAATGTTTGTTTCTTCACTGTTCCGTAGCGTATAGCTTTTGTACATTCTAAATTCCTGAGGTGGTGTTATAGTTCGTCAAGTTCAAATCCTTCTTGACATGTACACTGGGGAGTATGGTTAATTAAAACTATGAAAATAACATTAAACGTTAATGTCACCGGCATTTCGACAACATTATTACATTAAAACACTCTCGGTTATTAAATAATCCTTCATGTGTGTGAAACAGATAGGTTACGTGACATTTAGTATCAATTCATGTGTGACGATTATCACACGAATCACTCTTTCGGCTCAGACGAGGTGTACAAAAGAGCCTTGGTCCTGTAATTGCAAACGCCAGTGCAAATGCCAACACTCCGAACGTTATTACTTTCAAGAAATTAAACAGACACATCATAGTGCAAAAGTTTTAATTTTCGAATAGAGAACACGATGCTTTTTCTGAATGTTGTGTTACAAAATCATGCGTGTCGTTGCAAATGACATACCACAACGTTAGGAAATTAGGGAATTACTTTATTTAAGGAAAGCATCCTTAACTAAACCTGCCCCGCTATGAATGCGAGAAGTGCTGCAATATGCGTGCAGTATGAAAGCAATACAATTACGTTGGAGAATATCTGTCAACATCGTCTACTGTTGCGTGATACTCCACTGCGAAATTAATTTCATTACCCGAAGGCTCATTGTTAGATACAGGCGAAACGTAAAGTCGACAGCTAGCCAGGTTGATTACGGGAGGTTAACTGCTGCTAAGTAATTAAAATCGTGTTATTTATTGTGTTGAGAATTGTTTATAAATACTCAAAATATGCTTTTAAGTAGAGTCCTGCAATCGATTTCAATGTTGTCTAGTTTTGTAGGGGACCAAAACACGTGTTTCTGTTTTAATATTTGTATATGAATTATATAATTATATCTCTACAGAAAACTTTCTTATAACTTATACATTATGCATGTGTGCATGTACGGTGGCTGGGAGAGGACAAGCAAAATTTTATTTTTTTTCTTCGAAAAATATTTTTTTATGGTGGCTGAGAGAGGATATAGCAACATTTTATTTTTTCTTCAAAAAATATTTGTTTACGGTGGCTGGGAGAGGAAATAGCAACATTTTATTTTTAGTTAATTTTATCTCGAAATCTCGACGTTTTATCTCGAGATCTCGAGTTATGAAAGCAAGGCGAGTGAGAAGGACGTCATGATTCATGGTCATGGATGATGAAAAGTCGTTTGATTGGTAAGTTTATTAGCTGCAATCATTTGGACTGATATAATTTGTAAGGCACACCATATGTCCATTATGATAGTTCGTGAGTGTGTAGGTGTAGTCCAGTTAAATAAGGACAAGGCGTAGATCACTGCACTGCCTAGCGGCAATAGTGGAGTCGTAGCCTTACGGGAAGTTACGCCACGATTTAAGTTAGGAGTGATCGATAGACGATAGCTGGGCCAACTAACCCAATTAACCAGACATTTACGGTGTCGACTTATTGCTATAGGCTGACGTCATGCCATTCGATCAACGCCAAATATTAAAATTATTGTCGAAAACGTCACTTGACATTCGTCTTGCTACAAGGTTTGCGCTGCATACGCTAGATGGCAACAGTTAACAGTTCTCCAGCAGACAATGCTGGAAGAAGAGGAACATGTCAAAACATGTTCCTATTTTGGCTGGATACTGGAAAACGCAAAGCAAATTAAAACAAGCTTGTTTTATCCCCATTGAGCAGCGGTAGTAGCATCAGCATTTGTTTGCGGACGCCTCTGAACTAGCACGTGGTTCTTGGACATGGGAAGTGGTCAACCTCATTCAATTGCCAGTGAACGTTCCGCTCGCGTATCTCACTCCATCTACTCCTGGCGGAGATGATAGGATCAACAATATCCATTAGTCCACTGACAATAGTTATAAATCGACTGATTTAAGTCAAGTTTAGCTCATACACACATAATTTCACGTTATATGTGCACTGTGGCTACTCCACATACAATTTAACCATAAGACTGTCACAGTTTAAATAGGGTTGAAACTAAAAAGGGCCCATGTACATTTCGTGAGCGTAATATAGTGAACTATATGTATCTGGTACTTCATTTCAGAAATCTTCATGTGAGACCAACATTGTCTTCAGGGATTTGTGACCCACCGAAGTATACTGTTGTAGAGAGTAACCCTGCGTTTGAGGTTAGGGATTTCTGTCATCTCACCCTAGGTAGGCATATACAGGTCGTCTAATAAATTCCACAGTGCTTCTCCAGTGAAGACCATTTTTCGTGTAGCAACATTTTGTATATGTGGCTGTGCATTTCTGGGATGCCTATAAATATTTTCCATTGATGGTTTTATAAACCTTGATCAACGTTGCTTAATATGCCTTAAAAGAAACCCCCTAAAAACGTCCCTAGAAATGACAGAGCGGTCACATTGTTTTACGCAGAACACGGTCACTGTTGTCTGTGCTCCGTTGTTGTCTGGGTAGGGCCAACATTCATCTTTCCTGATTTATCTATAATTTTCATTGCATTTTTTTTTAAAGGAAACCTGTCGCATGATGGAACCAGACGTGATGGAGTATGGCATGTACGAATACCTAACAAAAGGAAATGTGGCGGCCAACATATTGGTAAAAATGAAGGAGGAAAAGGTACACATTTTAGCCCTTGGAAAACTGTTGCTGATTATTTCGATTGATCCATAACTATTTATATAATGAGGTCAAATCTCACGAGTTTTACTCTAAAGTAACACAATGTTTGTGATCGCGGTACGGGTCACGTAAATGTAGATTTAACACACGCATTGGATTTAATATGGTCTCAGCATCTATCGATTTGGGAATAATATATTTTTAAAAATTATTACAAGTGCAGGCATTTGCAGCCATCTTGTATTATTTTTCATGTAATTAGTCATATTGTTGAAAAATTATGGGAAAAGCATTGGAAAATTGTAAACATTAAATATAGGCTCAAGTGGACGTTCCCGTTCATTATGAAGACAATTTTAAAAACAAGATGGCCGACATGACAGCCATCGTGGGTACCGATATTCAACGATCTTCAATGTATATTGATGTGTTATGGTGTGCAATGGTTATGAAATGTTGGTAAAACCTTACATAAGACTAGGAAATCTTGTTTGATTTCTCTACACCGGCATAGGGTGTTATGTATTTTATCAATACAGATGTGGCTTCGAGTGATACATATATATGCTATCACACCGACCATGCTTAGATATTATGTGACACAGACTTATGATTTGGAGTGAAGTATGCAATATCTGGTGCCTGTATCATGACTGTGTATATCATGTATAAGTAAGTAAGTAAGTAAATTTATTTCCTCATCCAGATAATATACAACACAATTCAAGAGCAATGTAACACAGATGAGGTGGCTACCAGAGAAGTATAACTTATCGAGCTGGTAGCCAATTAAATCAAACTCATATAGGTTACTCCCACATACATAATATTACGTATATAAATGTTGCATTCAATTGCAATAGCTTCAGGTTTACGACTTTTGTAAATTAAAGCTAGAGATGTTGTACCAATATAAGAACAAATTCACAAGCGAATTTCTTACAATATGTAATTAGATTTAAACTTTAGTTAATGCCAATTATAAAGCTCCTGGCTTTATGCTTAAACATATTTAGCGTTTTCGAATGTTTAATGTCTACAGGTAGTTTATTCCAAAGACGAGCCCCTATTACTTTCAAGGAGTTCTCTCCAGTTCTATAATTACATCTATGTATATATAAATTGTTCTCCTGTCTGGAACTTCTGATTATGAAGTCACTATTGCATTGGTAAAATTGGTGGAATAGACTAGGAAGTTGATTCGTACGCTGTTTATACACAAATATTAGAACATTTAGTTTAAATAGTTCCTGAACTTTAAGTATATTAAGTTCCCTATGCAATGCTGTGGCACTGTCACGGCGGTGACGTTTTGCTAATGTTTAAAGTAATAAATTTTGTAAAACTTGTATTTTAGATAAGTTAGTTTTACAAGCCGATCCATATAATTAAATCCCATAATTAATATGGGGAAATACATAGGCATAATATAATTGCCTGACCATATCGGCATTTATGAACGAGGCCATGTGATAAAATAAACCTGATAACTTAGACACCTTTGAACAAAGTTCCTTAATATGTTCCGACCATGACAGCTTACAGTCTAGATATATACCCAGATATTTGGCAGAGTTAACCCGTTCAATGCGTTGGCCCTGAAACAATAATGGCACGACTTCACGTTCCATATGTCTACTGAAGATTGTATAACATGTCTTACTCAAGTTTAGAGTTAGTTGATTGTACCGGAACCAGACACTAAGCGATTCTAACTTCTCCATAGCCGTATACACAGTATCATTGGCATCCATTCCAGTAATGAACAAGCTAGTATCGTCAGCAAACAATCGCAAAGATACGTGATCCATAGCACTCGTTATATCATTAATATATAATAGAAATAACACTGGCCCTAAGATGGAGCCCTGCGGAACGCCAGCTTGAACATGAGCATATTCTGAAACTGTGCCATTAATGCTAACACATTGCTGTCTATCTCTTAAATAATGTCTAAACCATTTACATACATGACCTCTTATTCCACAATGATCCAGCTTATACAACAATATATCGTGATTAATGGTGTCAAAAGCCTTACTTAGGTCAAGGTATACGCCAACAACTAATTCGCCATTTTCAAGAGAATTTCTAATGTTTTCTATAATTTCAATAATCGCTAACGTAGTCGAATGATCTTTACGAAATCCAAATTGACATTTGGACAAAACGTAATTTTTATCCATAAAGTCTAATAACCTCTTCAACATTAACTTTTCTAGGATTTTATTGAATACACTCATCAGACTAATTGGTCGATAGTTGGATGGTTAACACCTTGATCCTTTCTTAAATATAGGTATTACTTTTGACACCTTTAATGCTCGTGGTACCGTGGCTTCGGAAAACGACAAATTACAAATGTATGTCAGAGGTTTACAAATGAAATTGCATGACAATTTGATAATTTTTGAAGGGAAATTATCAATACCTGATACATTAGAATTAGCTAGCTTGTTAATTTCATTGATCACTTCTTGTTGACAAACTGGTGACAGGAACATGGTATTGTGTATCGGGTCGGATAGAAATTGTCTATATTCGTTTCCCTGAGTATATGTCTTTGATAATTCTTTACCTACAGTAGCGAAATATTGGTTCAATGCATTAGCAATACTTTCGTTGTCGTTAAATTCTGTATGATTGATGACCAGCTTTTTAATGTTGTGCATGTTCCTTTTGTCCTTATTCACAAGTTCCGCATATATCTTCCATAATTCCTTGGTTGATTGTTTTGCTTGTGAGAGTAAGCTACTGTAATATGATTTCTCCGCCTGCCGTATGATAGTTGTAAGTTTATTCTTATACTGTCGGTATTCTGTTTTATTGTGTTCATTTGGTCTATTGATATATTTCTTATACAACCTAGTCTTTGTTAAAACACTATTTCTAATACCTTTAGTCATCCACTTTTTGTCCTTGAAGCGTTTAATTGACATTCTGGTAAGTGGGAAACATTTTTGGAAAATGGTGTCGTATTTGGTTACAAACATATCATAACATTCATCCGTGTCCTTACATGTCATAATATTGTCCCAGTTTATATTCTCCAGTTCCCGATTGAAATTTGAAATATTATTTTCACTATATATTCTCAGTTTAGGTCTGTCATTGGTTTCATGAGATTTGGATACACCTTTTATAATGATGAAGTTGGGTAAATGGTCTGATATATCTACAAACAGATTTCCTGAAATTATATCAGTTTTCATGAACTTTAAATGTCGATATATATTCATATGATCAATGAGAGTTGCAGAGTGATCTGTTATTCTTGTAGGCAGTGTGATACATGGTAACATATTTTCCCTTATTAACGTGTCCATGTATATCTTAGTTTGACACGAGTCCTGTTGTAAAAGATCAATATTAACATCACCACATATAATACAAATTTTACCTTCCTGCTTGATAATAGACAAGTTTGATCCAATAAGATCAGAAATAACGTGTGTGTTATAGTTTGGATGTCTATACATATTGCCAATCACAAAACTGACTCCATCTTTAATTATTTCAAGCCACAAATTGTCCAACCTAGGATTATGACATAACGTTAAGTCAAATCGTTCTTGGACGTACACGTCTTTCTTAATATAAACAGCAACTCCGCCTTTATTGTTATCTAGTGGTCCATGATAGTAGAAATTATATTCTTTGAATATATTCGCACATCTATCTTGGTTATTCATCCCTGCCTCAGTGATCGCAATTACATCAAATTTTATATTTATAGAGTCAATATGTGCTTTAAGTAGATTGTAGTTTTTGAAAGAGCTTTGTAAGTTGATATGGATAACAGTTATTAGTCCTTCTGTTATGTGTATTGACTCGTTTAATTCGGTCAAATCATAATATTTGCAGTTTAGTGATTTTGTCACTTCTTCAGATAATCCTTTATCAAGGCAAGGCTGCAAATTATGTGTTTTTAAGAGTTCTGAAAATTTTGTTCTTGGGAGTTGGTATTCCGTAGTTAATTGGAGATTGGTCAACGTGCAAAATGGTAACAAATTCGCTATTTCCTTATTTTCACCCATTACTGTTGTTTTTTGTCATATTAGTTAAAATACATTCTCTCAGCTTTGCTAGAATATATACTAGTAACCCTGAATGCAATTCATGTAGTACAATCATGTAACCTTTCATCGAAAACAATGTCTCAGTAGTTGGAGTAACGAATACACAAACAAAAAGTCAGATGACCACCACAGTTAGGGCATGTCGGCATATACTCATACTAATTCAGCTGCCAAACTTCAATTATTGATTGAATCTTCATGATTAATTTTATAGATCGTTACATTTCATGTTAGTAGCTATCATAGACCTTTATGGTGATCAAATAAATTTTCAGAACACTTTGACAGCGCATGTTTACGCCAAGTTTAAAAGACGAACAAGGTCGGGTTTAACAAGAAGCAGAAGGAAACAATGCCGACATTTCTGTCAGACTGGTGTTCCAAACCCACTGAAATGCAGCCTGTGACAGTTCTTGCCAATGGTGATACTGATCGGGACAGCAACGATTCGGATAGAGACGTGGAATTAGATTTGTGAGTTAGCTACTTGTCATTTGAAGCACTATGACTTGTGCTGTAATACTTCATATGATAATGTGTTTCCTGCATGGATAGTCACAAAACACATGTTGCATGAACACAAGTTTATAACTCTGCCTGTTAATGTGTTATTGTATTAGATACTTATCACCATGTATATACATTTTTTTGAATGAACAAAAAGTTGTACTTTCGTAAAAACAGAAGTTTTTTGTTTAATTCAAAATGTCCAATATATTTTTTTAAGTTACCCCCACCATAGGTATTGTACATGCAAAAAAAAAATGTTTTTAGAAAATCGAAAAATGTCACTATTTTTGTTATTTCACGAGGAGCCTGATGCCTTAATAAATTATATCATTTCCGAAAACGGTTTTCTGGTGTTTGTACTCATAGGTGCATGGATGCAGCGGTCTCACATGAGATATGCAAACAGACGTATGTATACCCGTGTGAAAGTGATACTAGTAATCACAGCGAAAGTGACCTAAGTTCTGTGAACAGTGATACAGATGTTGCTGATGTCTGTGTACCCCTACCTGATACTGAAAATACGAACACAGACATGGACACAGACATTGATTATTATGTATTTCCTATTTATTTGGATTATGCAGATCCAATGTTGAATGATATGATATAAACTAGCAAAATTCAGAAAGATAGAATTTTGTACAAGTTCTTAGACAATATCACAAATGTACTTGTTAACCAAAATTACCCTTATGATCAGGATGTACTGGAATTTGTTAACACAATTCAGTTTTTGGGGGGTGAGAGAACTGTAAACTTCATCCGCAAGATTAGACACGAGCTCACTCCTAACATGAATCTTGGCGGCCGTATCACTATCACACGTATCACTAGTCAAAAGACATATCCTGGATACACAACACACAATGGTATAATAAAACCATGGCTGGCCACCTTTTTAGAGATTACCAATTCTGGGGATTCTGCCCCGATTCCTCTAATCTCCACCCCATCTGTAAAGGTATTCAGTGCAGTGTTGCAGAATGACTCGACTGCCTTGGAACCTTCTATACAGTTTGACGAGAAACAACAGGTCAACATAGGTCTCAAGTACATAGTTGATTATGAGTATATTCGACAAAACCCGGAACTTAATCCATCAGATCTGAAAGCAAACGTCATCACAGAAGTGAATATCGATGTTCTTACTACGACAGATAACAAAGTCAGTTTTCCTGTTGGGGTACATTACATGACAAAGCGGAAAAATATGGTGTTGAAATGCAAGATCATTTCCTGAACAAGATCCGTATCATCCGGACATGCCAACGATGTTTGGGTCTAGCAGAATCCTATTACCCAGTGCCAGATGGTAAAAACCGACATGTCTCCAAACTTCCGAAGCTAACCAAACTGGCCAGTGAAGTCCACCTGTCCAAAAACCAGAAGTGTAGAATGCGTGAATGGGCTACGGAATATGGAAAATGTGTCAGACAGAAGAGTGTTCGCCAAGAGAACACGAAATTTAAGGCAGGGACTCTTCCTTTATATATGTACTCTAATCTACACCAACACCGGGAAACATTTCTACTTGACGGTGTCGACTTACCCATAGAACGTCCTGCCACAGACCTGCATGAAGAACATGGGAATCAACAAAATTGAGATCAATCTGCAAGCATACAGATTGCAGACAAACCTCTCAACGAACAACATGCATAAGAAACTATCAACCAAAAACTGACAGAACAACCTAATAAAGTATTTGAATATGACACTGATTCGGATAACTATAATAGTGAATCGGATGACAATGATGGTGCGGATGTGCACGAAATTGCATCTACTGCAGCCCTTGACTTCTTTAGAGGCGTCAGAACACGAGGTGGACGTTCCGTCAAAATGAAATCATACACATATTGAACTATTACCCCCATACCTCAGGGTGTTTTCTTTGTAAAAAATGAAAGAATGTATGCGGGAATTTTAGCATTTAGAAACTCCTGATTTTATAATGTTACAAAAAGTTTGAATACATGTGGGACATTTAAATTTTATAACTACTATAGTATACTTACCATGCTTTTGTTATTCAAGATACTGTGTAACAATAATCACACTGTATATTGTGTTGAACATAAACGAAATAAACTTGAGCTTGTTTACTTGTCAGCAACCAATCACAGCGCAGATATCGTTGCTACCACAGCGCTAACAAAATTTGTAAGTGACAAGGCGAAGTCGCTTTCGGACGTTCTTGGAAATGACCACATTTCACAAGTTGCGAAATGTATCCGTGTATGTACCGTCTTTTCCTTCTTTGTTCGTTTTTCGTTTTCATGTTTGAAGTACGAAAAACGAATCCAATCTAATATTCGCGGTATTTCTAATATATGTTAAGAAAAACATAATAACGATCAAACAAACCGTTTTTGTTATACAGATACCTTGGCACTGTCACTATTTGGCTATATCCGGCATTTACTGACCAAATCACAATAATAGTCCAGTGGTTCAACCAGAAGACCTTGTCATGTCTCCCTAAATCATTCCTTTGCATTTTTTATTAGTCCATGTAATTTAGTAACAAAATCCACTGGGTGTGGACTTCGCACCGCTTGCCTTTTTTATAATCCAAGATGGCCGACAAGATGGCCGCCGAAATGCTAGAAGTGACACAACTTCTCAACGAATTGACTTAGGAAGGTGATCTTGGGGTCTAGATATGGGTTTTGGGGCAAGAAATCTTTGTATGAGGTTTTCATCAAGATTGGTTAAGTTCTTAATGCAGAACAATCCAATATGGCTGCCAAAATTACTGCCGAAATGCTAAAAATGCTTAAAATGCCATCTTTAGGAGCTAGCAGACATAGAACGACGATATTGGTGTCTGGATATAGGTTTTTGGTGTCAAGGATTCCGATTCCGGTGTTTTCATGACGATTTGAGGAATCGATATGCGGCCAAATGATCATAGTCCTCCAAAATGGATGTCTGAAGGCTACATATCTGAAGCCAACAACTATTGTTGGTATTTGTCAGTTGATACAAAATAATCAAATTGAAACCGACATATGAAATAAACAGGCTATTTATTGATTACAATCCTTTATGAACTCCTCAACGTATTGTCAATAAACATGTAATGTAAGTGGCAGTGACTTGTGACCGTTTCAGAAAACCTACATATCAAGATATTATTATGAAAATATTACTTCGATTTCATGATAGAGCGCACCAGGTAGCGGGAACCAACACTATCCAAGTACATACAACCATTGGATGATCAACTGGACACAATTATACAAAAAAATATACAAAAAAGCCCTCATTATGTGCCTCATTAACATTATGGCACAATTACTCCTGATCCTCGTTAGACTCATTAATAACTTACTGATTCTCCTCTGACACATCCTCGTTATCTTAATCCTCAGTAGACGCCTTCCTATTGAATGGGTTGTTGCATTCAAGTCCTCCCTCACAGGCACAAAAGATGGTGCATGTGACTTGGCGTCCAGTACATCCGCAGTTGTTGGCTTTTACAGTTTCGCTCTGACTAACAACTGCATCGTATGAGCTTGAGTACAGACGCAGGAGCTAGGGGTACTCCCCCAACAACAGTGCGGGAATGTAGGGCTTTGTTGGCATTGACTGCCTCCCATCCAAACTCTACTGGGTTGATGGGAGGAGGGTCCGATTCTAGGGCTCCATACCATTGTGCAACCAGGTAAAGGCATCTGAGCACATTCTGGACAAATGCCTGAGTTGTTGATGGGAGAGAGAGAAAGCATAGTTTGGGGACAGAGGCAGTATTCGTTCCAGTTTTTAGCGCCCACATGCGCTGACGGCACTCTGTCGTGAAGATACACATTAGCTAGCTACCATAACATGAAATATAAATTCAGTTGCCTTCCTCTCGAACTGCTCCATATTACCATCAACTTTATCGACAGTGTCGAGTTTCAATCCCTTCTTTGCTACTGATATGGCAGTTATCTTTTCAACTCCGTAAGTGGCCGCCACAGTATCACATCCACTTATGGCATGCAGTGCAAGAACCTGTGAGATGATATCGGAGTGCTTCTTCACAGTTGCTGGGATGTCAACACATGTTCGGCCATGGATGATCATTGCACATTGAAGGTGTTGGGCTGCGTAATGGTGGAGAAGTAGCGTAACACATGCGTGTCGTCAGCAACGACGGAGACCCCTGCCTGTGGATCCTGGCCAATGAAAATGGTCTGCTGGGTCATGATGATGTCTGCATCCTGATGTTTAGAAGCTAGCTGCAAATGAGGTTGTTTTCGCTCTTTAAACACTTGAGTCGGAACTGAATCTTCTCCGGTCGACACAAGTTGATGACCCTGTGTGGCATTGTTGAGGAAGTCGTTATCGTTCAGGAATTGTTCACATAGCACGTGGTTCAACTGCACCTTGTTGTGCGTACATTTCATCACTGAATCACGGGCTGGTGACTTCAGGTTGAGTTTATGGACCCTTGAGGACACCGTGGTTCGCTCGGGTGCTGCTCTTGGTTGAGTAATCCAGGTACCTGTCAAACGCCAGGTACACGTCGCTTTCAAAGAGTTTGGAGGCCAACCAAATGTTATAGCCTTGAACAAACGTCTGGATTGGACCCTTTGCAGGCCAATCAATTGTTCATAGAGCATCGGAGATACCAATGACCACAGCAGGCGGAGAGACCCAAGCCCTCAATGTGACTTCCACAGCAAGGTTTTTCTTGAGCGTTGATTTGCTGGTCGCCACTCTCATGCTCCCATCTGGATGGAACATGGAGGGTGGGTAGGCTGCCTGCTCGGTTGAGAGTACTTGCGGTAAGTCGAGATCTCTGTTGCTGACTAGAAGACCTATGACTCTGGCGTAGATGGCCTCCTGTTCCAACACTTTCTGCTCTCCAATCGAATAAAAAAACGTTATTGTGTGAGCTGTGTGTCAATGACAGATTGTGAGTAACGGTATTGAAAATAGTCACCGACAAATCTAAATTGGATCATATCCTTTCTTAAATGACAAAAATGGGAAATCTAACAACAATCAACTATAGCTTATACATTAAACTAACTGAAACGCATTGTGTTAATATGGATGCCGCGTAAATTATGCGCTTAAAGATGCGTTTTCAAAGACGACTGTCAACTTAGACAGCTTGTTTTGACCTACCAGGCATTCTAGATTACCCATTGTGAAAACATATGTTTGAAGAAATGTCACATTGTTGCATGCGCCTATACTGTAAGGTACATGTTTACACTGCGCATTAAAAAATAAATTTGGTGTCTTGTGAAATATAACTTTTATGGACATTCTTATACCTCGGACAGGAATTTATGGTCTAAAAGTATAATGACTCTAGTGCAGAGTGGGCTGTATTACGGCTGCATTATTTTGCAGGTCGTATTTATCATTGTGACAAAGATTTATGGAATGCTACAAGGTGATGGGATTGTGACAAGTGCAGCATACTGAAGAGTTAGAGATCACACAGTTTGACCTATTAATGGTCTAGCTATGGCATTATAAATATTCTACGACGCCAAATGACCTCGACCTTTGCCTTAATATGTGACTTTCACGTGTACAGATGATGTGGGTATTTGGATTTGTCATCATCAAAATCCCCATGAAAGAGGCTTTGATTTGCTTTCCTGCATCTTTAACGCTCAAATTCTAAAACAAGTTAAGGGTTTCAGGACCTCAAATGACCCTGATTTCGACCTACTTGACATGACCTTATCTTCTAAGCATCACCAAACATATCCCAGTGAACTTAACATGATTTTGACAACATCATCACTCTATCTCATATAATCCTAACGTTATAAGAATTCTAGGGAGTTTTGGCGTTTTGGCAGACATTTTGGGAGTCATTATGTATTTTTTGCAATAAGAAATAAACCTATCTTGATAAAAAAAATCTCAGAAACAGATTCCTTGCCCCAAAAGACCTATATCTAGATCAAAGATCCCTTTCCTAAGTCAATTCGTTCAGAAGTTATGTCTTTCTAGCATTTCGGCGGCCATCTTGTCGGCCATCTTGGATTCTGAAAAAGGCAAGCGGGTGTGAAGTCCACACCCAATGGATTTTGTTACTAGATGAAATGGACTAATCAAAAATGCAAAGAAATGATTTTAGGGAGACATGACAAGGTTTTGGGAAAATAAGGGGTTCTGCCAATGGACTACAATACAAAGGAAACAAATCACATTGTAATAGCACATCGTTCTGCGGCTTCAATTCTACTTTTTGATACACGATTACAAAGGCTGGTATATGTATATTTATTATTATTATTACTACTATTATCATCACCATCATCATCATCACCATCATCATCATCATCATCACCATCATCATTATCACCATCATCATCATCACTGTCATCATCATCTTCATTATCATCGTTATTATTATTTTGTGTGAACCACGACATCCGCATTTCCAACGTATCGATTTAATTTGTTGAAACATGGCACATTCAAAGCACTGCACTTAATACAATCGTGTTACAATAACGCGACCTATCCACAGATATGAATCGAACGAGGAATTCAACAGAATTTACACACTGAAGGGCACAAAATGTCATGTCGGTTAGTTATTGTTGTTCATAAAGGAACGTTTCATTACCTAAATGGGTGTCTGAATGTAATATTTGTTTGCGCAACCATTAACACAAGTATTCATATTAATCAATATTACTCAAATGCGTGAATCCCAAAGTTAAGTCACGCAGCCTGGGTAGTAACGTGGGCAGCGTACCTGTTAGGAATGCGAGAGCGAGGAACTTGTGACCGATTTACTCATGCGCGGCAGGATACACTGTGACGGTTAACAATATGACATAATCATCAGCTGCTCATATGTTATATAGCTGAACACAACAAATCATCTAACCATTGGAGTGTCAACTCTGCAGCATGTGATAAAGTTTGCTGCCCGATTTTCGAAGCCGCCATCTGTAGGCACGACCAGCTTTGCGTATTGCAAGGTAATTCATCTATTGTTCTTGCTTATGAACACGGCTCCAAAACAACGGTGTAGAACTGTGTTTGCGGTGTTGTGTGTGCGCTACTGCTCGTTGTATGACGCATCTAAGGTAGGTATGTTGTGTTGTTGTTGAACAAGTTGGATAAATTATTTTTTTTGTCGCTTCGACGGAAGCAAATTTTCACCAGGCTGGAAAGCAGAAACTGCATGACTGGTTTTGAGAAGTATAGAAATTAAAGTAGGTTATTTGATGTAACGTTGGCGTAGAAATACAATCAGATAGACTATGGCGCAAATTCACTACTTGAGTTAGGTGACGGTATATTATCACCATAGGGTATGGGTATACCAAAAAAAATCTCGTTAGCACGGCTTTCAAGTGATACATTAAAGGAACATAGTATGTTCATTTTTATTTTAAAATACTGTTATACAGTATAGATTGTATCTATTACAACGTAGTAACAGCGGGTTACAACACAAATAGGGTTTAATGAAAAATGTTTGTGTGTGAATGTTTTATGATACGTGGTTATATAATTTGTTTACCAAGCAGCGCGCCACCTCCGAAGGCGTGGCTTCTAATTTCTCGGGTAATGGCGGGCAAGAAAAGGTTGCGTCAGCCTGTATTACCTTCAGTGGCGAAGAAAAGGAAAAATGAAGATGACAAACTCAGTGGTGCTACACGAATTACTTTGGTAGAGCAGAAGAGACGGTGGGATCTTCTGAAGGCTGTCATAAAAGCGAAATCAGATCGTGAAGTAGCAACAGTCTTGCTTGACAAGTAACGTCGTAAGTTGGCACTGGAGTTTTTGGCCGGCATTAAGCTTACCATTTGTGTATTTTGTTGTCACGTAGTTATATAGACAAGTTCTGTTGTTTTAAGATGTATATGATATATAAATATTAATATATGATGTCGATAGATTGATTGCATTTATATAGAAAATCTCCCGTTCAGGCATCATGTCGCACGACCGTCAGTGTTCGCACTCACAGCCGCAGGCGCGTCTTCTGGACGTTATCGTCACTGACCATACCCTTTGACGCTGGGGCCAAGGCGTAGTCGTAAGCTAGGTAGATTGGTAACCAAGTAGAATGTAGGAAGTGAATGGAATACGAAGTAGATTGCTCAACTCAAAATTCGCCCATCTAGTCGACACAAATGTTGTCTGGTACTGGGTATAATTATCGTCGTGTCCTAACTTCGTGCATCGCATAATACCATGCCAACGTCATACTAGGAATGTTATGTCAATTTGTTAAATTCCATCTGAGACGGTGCCTGCTGGTTAAAGACAACGTTTTTATTAAAATGGCAGCTAGCTGCAGCTGCTGTTTTTATCAAACCTGGTTGAAATGTCATCATCCGTTACAAGAGTAATTGGTTATGAAAATATTGATAGAAATATTTTGTTCTCAGTTAAGAAAGATAGAAGGACCAGAGGACATGAAGTTACATTAGTAAAGGAGCAGCTTAGATTAGATATAAGAAAGTTCTCATTCTCTCAAAGGACTGTAAATGAATGGAACAGATTGTCTCCTGATTGTGTTGGTGCTAGTAGCGTGTATATGTTTAAAAATAAAATTGACACATACCTTAAAAGGGCGGGATACACGTAGATAAAAATGATTGGACTCTCGATAAGCCGAAAGGCTTCCTTGTCCACCTGCCATCTAGAGTTAATTTTGTGGATGGCAATCTTGTTAAATCTTGTTAAAGAGTGTTATTTTGGAATAGTCACCTACAAAATTGACAACGACATCAACAATTTTATGTTTCCTGACTGTTTTTGCAGTCATTCACGTTGGTCAAATAGTATAGCATTTTCAATAACTTTTTTTTTATCTAAACGTGATAATAATTGTGTACACATTTTTAGAGTACAACCTTTTATTACCTGTTTTTGGTGACCAATGAT
Organism: Escarpia spicata; assembly: GCA_963995525.1. Taxonomy (NCBI): domain Eukaryota; kingdom Metazoa; phylum Annelida; class Polychaeta; order Sabellida; family Siboglinidae; genus Escarpia; species Escarpia spicata. The sequence continues at coordinate 54,494,910 of OZ023213.1, read as the reverse complement.
TACGCCATAACTAAATAATTTTTTTTTACAAATGATGTAGCATATTTATAAGTAGGTTTGATGTGTTTAACAAGATTTAATAAGATTGCCACCCAGAGAATTAACTCTAGGTGGCAGGTGGACGAGGAAGCCCTTTGGCTTATCGAGAGTCCGTCCCTTTTATCTATGTGTATCCCGCTCTTCTGAGGTATGTGTCGATTTTATTTTTAAACATATTCACGCTACTAACACCCACACAATCAGCAGATAAACTGTTCGAGTCATTTACAGTCCTTTGTGAAAATGAGAACTTTCTTATATCTAATCTACTCTGCTCCTTTGCTAATATAACTTCATGTCATCTAGTCCTTCTATCTTCCTTAACTGAGAACAAAATATTTCTATCAATATTTGCATAACCATTCATTATTTTAAACACTTCTATCTGATCTCCTCTCAATCTCCTGGTCTCTAGTGTTGTTAAGCCACATTTTTTAGGCGTATTTCGTAACTAAGATCCCTCAGTTTTGGTATCATTTTAGTTGCTCTCCTCTGCACTATTTCTATCAAATCTATGTCCTTCCTGCGATATGGCATCCACGCTTGAATACAATATTCTAAATGAGGCCTAACTATTGTTTTGTAAAGCGGTATTATTAGCGCTTTTTCCTTATACGTTATGTTTCGCCTAATTAATCCAAGGATTTAATTTCCCTTTGAAGCTACAATTCCGCACTGCTCTGAAACCTTCATATCAGCATTAATGGTTAACCCTAAGTCCTTTTCTTTTACAGTAGTACTTAGTACAGTACCCCCATTGCATTGTATATTCTACCTCTTCGTTCCCATGTCCTGCGTGGAGGCATTTACATTTCAAAAAATTGAACAGCGTTTGCCACTTTTCAGACCATTTGATAAACTTGTCAAGATCATCTTGTAAATGTTGTCTATCTCCATCACTTTTAATTCTTCTAAACACTTTTGTATCATCCGCAAATTTCAACACCTTGCTTGTTATTTCATCATCCAAATCGTTGATATATATTAAGAATACTATAGGTCCTAGTACTGATCCCTGTGGTACCCCACTCAATACCGATTTCGAGTTTGTAGCCTCCCTTTCAACTACTACACGTTGTCTTCTGTCAATCAGCCATTTTTCTATTAAGTTTATTATACCATTTCCTATGCCATGGGCCTTTAGTTTAAGCAGTAATCTTTGATGTGATACTTTGTCGAAAGCTTTTTGAAAATCTAAGTAGACGATATCTACTGGTGATCTATCTTCTACCCACTCAGTGATGTCGTCCAAAAAACATAACATATTTGTTAAGCATGACCTCGCTTTTCAAAAACCCATGTTGAGATGGGTTTATAAAGTTACGTTTAACAAGAAAATCCACCATGTGATCTTTAATTAGTCTTTGTAATAATTTGCAAATCACTGAAGTTAAACTCACTGATGTATAGTTCTCTGACTTCCCAGCGGGCAAAATTACGTGGGAAAAACGTTGTTTCAACGTCACGACAGACGTTTTCGCGATGTTGGAAACTAGTTGTATATGAAAGTTGAATCAACGTCATGTTTTGACGTCGTTTCGACGTAAGATTTTCACGTTGGTCCAATGTCAGGTTTTGACGTCGTTTCGACGTCAGATTTCCACGTTGGCCCAATGTCAGGTTTCAGAGTTGCATAAACGTCATGTTTCGACGTTGAATCGATGTCGTGTTTCAATGTCGTAGCGATGTCGAAAACTTTTTGAATTTGAAAGTTGGATCGACGTCATGTTTATACGTTGTTTCGACGTCATGTTTCGACGTTGTAGCGGTGTAGAAAACTGGTTGGATTTGATAGTTTGTCCAACTTCGGTTGCCCACGTCGTTTCGACATCTGGATTCAACGTCGTAGCGATGTTGAAAGCTTGTTGAACTTGAAAGTTGGATAGACGTCATGTTTATACGGTGTTTGAACGTAATGTTTCGACGTTGTAGTGGTATAGAAAACGGGTTGGATTTGATAGTTGGTTCAACATCAGTTTTCCACTTCGTTTCAACATCTGATTTCAACGTCGTAGCGATGTTGAAAAAGGGTTGGATTCACAAGTAGGACAACGGCATATGCTATTGTCCATGTCGTTTTAATATCATTGCTATGTTGAAACTACAATTATAGTCAAAAATAGGATGTCGTATGCGCACTTTTTTCGACGTTAATTTTCAAAGTCGTTGCTGTGTTGAACACGACGTGGGTTTGATTAACGTCATATTTAGAACATGTATATATATATATATATATAAATACACATACACTGTATATATATATATATATATATATATATATATATATATATATATATATAGTGTATGTGTATTTATATATATATATATATACATGTTCTAAATATGACGTTAATCAACACGACGTGGGTTTGATTAACGTCATATTTAGAACATGTATATATATATATATATATAAATACACATACACTGTATATATATATATATATATATATATATATATATATATACAGTGTATGTGTATTTATATATATATATATATATATATATATATACAGTGTATGTGTATTTATATATATATATATATATATATATACAGTGTATGTGTATTTATATATATATATATATATATATACAGTGTATGTGTATTTATATATATATATATATATACAGTGTATGTGTATTTATCAGATGTTGAAACGAAGTGGAAAACTGATGTTGAACCAACTATCAAATCCAACCCGTTTTCTATACCACTACAACGTCGAAACACCCGTATATATATATACATATATATATATATATATATATATATATATACAGTGTATGTGTATTTATCAGATGTTGAAACGAAGTGGAAAACTGATGTTGAACCAACTATCAAATCCAACCCGTTTTCTATACCACTACAACGTCGAAACACCCGTATATATATATACATATATATATATATATACCGTACTCGTTCTATTAAGCGGAAAGTACGCTTAACAAATAATTGAGACATGGAAATATGTCAAACGTTGTGTTCCAATAAGCGTACAGGGGTGTGCACCCATTTTCTTTGTTTCCTGAGTACAGCCAACTCAGTAGACATGACTGGCAAGCGATTTGTGCATCTCACATACGAGCAACAGGATACGAGTACACTGTAAAAATCTAATAATTTAGGTGGACCTTTCGATGTTGTTTCATCACAAAGCTTTGAATCTTGTGTGATATCGGTAGAAATTAAAACACAATGATGAGTTCAACAGTTAATGTTGGCATTGAGGTAACTGTCATGGGAATCGGATGTTGCTAAAAGGGGGTGTATGCTAATTAGGGCATGTACGCTTAATAGAGCGAATACGGTTTATATAATAATGTACGTTATCCCAAGATATATAGCTCTGCAAATATGTTATTCAAATAGGAGCCCATTGCTTAAATATAATTTTTACATAATTGAGAAATGCGTGTTTTGAGAACTACGCAATTACAAAATCGGGACCTTCTGATAAAGTAACATCATTTTATTTGACAAAGTACATAAATTCAAATGTCAAAAATCAGCATAAATTTGGTCAACGACTGTGCATATTCTCAAGCTACTGTGTTGTCTTTTGTCTGCCGCCGCCACAACTTCTGTCTGGCGATACCTGGAAGGAGAAATTATGAAAATGGGTAAAACACTTGGAAATAACAAAGAAGTCACGACTGAAACGTGGAATGAACACACTACAACTGATACCAGGCCTGGGGAAATAGTAATATGTAATAGTAACGATGACAAATATTGAAGGAATAGTTATATGTTGAGCAAAAACTCAATGTAATAGTAATAGGAAGCAATGTAACAGTAATTTACCTATTACTTTGATATTGAACATTGAACATTTAACCGAATTGCAACTACATAACAATTCCATTTAATTATTTTGTACATTCCACTAATTTATATTCCACTAGTTTCTCCAGGTTTTATGGTTGCTCCCCCTTGACAACTTCAGCATAGCCCTGGTGAAGTTTAACCCTATAGTTTTATGAGCGTTTACATAGCAAGAGACATTGATACAGTGTGACTGCTGCATTGACTAATAGGATTAAACTGGGCTTTCACTGCTTTGAAGCCAGTTTTGCCAAGTGACAAGTTGCCAACTACCCTTTTCAAGTAAGCCTATGGGTTTAGTGACTGTTTCCATGATGCACGCAAATCAGCCTAACTACAGTGGGTGTAAAACATCCTGATGTATTTGTACTTTGTATAACTACAACATTGTATGCAAGTAATTATCTGGTTTAGGAAGCCCCTACCTTCCCCTCAACCCTACAGAGTGTAAACATGTCTTATCGGTTCACACAAGCATTCACACAATAGCAGCCTTAAATGAACAGATAATATCGAATATTCACTTAAGAATAAGTTATAATACACCGTTGATTTATATACACCTTGGTATATCGTAAGTCTGATTTATATCATAAAATAATTTGCTTTAATCATTTGAATGAGCGACACCAAAGTCTTGAATCCTGTGTTTTGCTTTGTTCTCGTACCCACGTGCGTTTATTTACTCGCAACTCTGATCTAGGTCAAGATGGCGTCGGAACCGTGTATCTGTGAACTGAAATGAGCGATAAACCGCGCATGCGCAAGTTTAAAAAAAACCGGAACATTTGTCTCAAAAGAGCGCTAATATTTTATAACGTAAATATGCGTGGGATCACGTGGACCGATAAGTGACATAATTAACTCTCTGAGGTATCACATTTAGACAACATATAAACAAAGTTATTGACAATTACCGAGGGCTGGAGCAACGCTCAGTCACACCACTCGTACCTGGTCAGTCACACCACTCATACCTGGTCAGTCACACCACTCATACCTAGTCAGTCACACCACTCATACCTGGTCAGTCACACCACTCATACCTGGTCAGTTTAAAATCGCCAAAAGCACGCAAACTACATGATGACAAAGAATGCTGTTTAGTTCTGTCTGTTTTATGTACATTAACAAACACAACAGTTAACCTAATAAAAACGGATGGTAACACTTACTTGCAAATATTTATCGATTACGTAGCAGTAGCAGTCTCTTCGCTTGTTCGCAAATTCAACGCCTCGCATTATATGACGTCATTCGCAAGGCATGCTGGTATTGCATCAAGCCAACATTAAACCATTACTCCCTATAATTATACGGGGGTTTCTTTCTTCTATACAGGGGACACATCTATGGCAGACAGATATAACAAATCTGAAGACAGAAAAAGACCTGGGCAGGGCACATCAACAGGCTACGAGATAGCCGATGGACATCGCGTATAGTAACCTGCACAGAGACCTTACGAAGAAGGGAAACGATCTAGAGGAAGACCGGCGAGACGGTGCAGAGACGAACTAAACGAGTACTGGAAGGGCACCATCTGGCAGAGGATAGCGCAAGACAGGTTGATCTGGAAACGGCATGCCGAGGCCTTCGTCGAAATACTGGACACTACTGCTGCACGATGATGATGATGATGACGATGATGATGATGGTGATGATGATGATGATGATGATGGTGGTGGCAGCTAGAATTGTGCTGATACAAAAATACTCAAAATGTATTTCTACCACATTCCAGTAGCTTAATTAATGTGTATGTTTACTATCAATTAATTAAGGTACCTCTAGTAACAATTACATATATCTCTAAATCACTTTCATTCATGGATAATATGTAGCACTTTCATGCGATCAATGTCGATATTTTGCCATTTTGTTTATTACTGGAAACGGGTGGACGGCCAGAAAAAGTCAATATATTAGGCCTAGTAAAATGTATTACCTTTGAATGTGCTCCTAATTATATGGAGACCATTAAAACATATTGCATGACATATATATATATATATATATATATATATATATATATATATACATGTCATGCAATATGTTGGTCAAAGACGAATCTAGATTACATTAATTTTGTTAATTGTTATGTCTGACCGGGGTGACACGTCATGATGCCGATATTTGTGTATTGCATGTATACTCCAATGACTTATTATTTAGTGTACACATATCATGAATATGTTACTTTACTAGGGCATATTACATGCATAGGACTTATAACCGATAGATAAGACATATACGTGATACGTCAGATAAATGTCCCGCATACATGCCTGCCTATAAATTATAAGAGTACCCGACACATGCAGCTTCGCATAAGCAGTGGGGCATGAGCAGTGGGGCATGAGCATACATCTGGAGGTACTTGAACCTGAAATTCTCCTTAACTTATTTCAAAACTCGGAAGTTTGCAGTTATATGGATACCATTCTTCTAAGCAACATATACATGCTTGCACTGACGCTATACATGCTGCGTTAAATTATGATCACCGCGATGCGTTTCGGTGATGTAGGGCCGTGCGTAAACGGCATCCTCGCCACTCTTAGTTTATACTATGACGAAAGGTTACAGTTGGTACACTTGCAATCATTATTCTGATCAGCGACTACTTCAAAATGTCAGATTTCCACGTCCGTATTTCTTTGATGACCAGACGTTGTAAAGACTTCGGTTTAGGCTGTCGACTTGATTTAAACGTTGTATCAGCGTTAAACCACCCACGTCAATATGACGTCGACGGCAATACGTTATAAAGACGTTGATTTCATGACACGAATCGAGTTGGTTGGGCTGTCAACTTGATTGCAACGTTGTACGGATGTCACATTTCCACGTCCGTATTTCGTTATAAAGACGTCGGGTTAGGTTGTCAACTTAATTTCAACGTTGTATCAACGTCACACCACCCACGTCATTATAACGTCGCTGGCAAGACGTTACAAAGACGTTGATTTAGTGATATGAATCGTGTTGGTTGGGCTGTCAACTTGATTGCAACGTTGTACGGATGTCACATTTCCACGTCCGTGTTTCGTTGATGATCAGACGTTGTAAAGATGTCCGGTCAGGTTGTCGACTTAATTTCAACGTTGTATCAACGTCATACCACCCACGTCATTATAACGTCGATGGCAAGACGTTATAAAGACGTTGATTTCATGACATGAATCGTGTTGGTTGAGCTGTCAACTTGATTGCAACGTTGTACGGATGTCACATTTCCACGTCCGTATTTCGTTGATGATCAGACGTTGTAAAGACGTCCGGTTAGGTTGTTGACTTAATTTCAACGTCGTATCAACATCACACCACCCACGTCATTATAACGTCGATGGCAAGACGTTATAAAGACGTTGATTTCATGACATGAATCGAGTTGGTTGGGGTGTCAACTTGATTGCAACGTTGTACGGATGTCACATGTCAACGTCAATATTTCAATGTTTTTACAACGTTGACGATCAGATGTGTTAATGACATTGTATTTATGGTGTTCGAAGTCGCAACGTATATCCAACCACTAATCGACGTCGTAGCAACGTTGTGTGCCCACTGGGTTGTTTCTCGAACCTTTTTTAAATAACGGTATAATGTTTGCCTCTTTCTGTTCTAAAGGAACCACTCCCTCTTCTAATGACAAATTGAAAACTGTTGCAAGCGGTACGCTAATTTGTTCTACAATTACCAATAGTAGTTTGGGCGGAATCCCATCCACTCCAGTTGATATTTTATCCTTCATAGCCCTTATTTTCTTAGCTACCATTTCCGGGGTTACAATTAATTGTCCTAAATAGTCTGAATCTGCCCCCTTGAACTTAGCCTCTGGTACTGGCAGTGAACTAATATCTTCTCTGGTAAACACTGAACTAAAGTACTCATTCATGTCTTCTGCCATTAAGAATCCCTCTGATATTATATTTCCAGCACTATCTTCTAGAGGATCGACCTGATCTTGAACTTTTTGTTTGCTTCGAACATACGCATAAAAACTCTTGCTGTCATGTTTTATATTACTAGCTAATTGTTGTTCATAGCTTCTCTTTGAATTTCTAATTTTAGCTGTAGCTTGGTTAAATGCTTCTTTATAACTGTTGTAGTTTTTATCATTTCCACTACATCTATATGACTTCCACCTCATTTGTTTATACTTAATTTTTCTAATGGCTTCTTTCGAAAAGTGTTTCTTTTTGGACCGTTTCCCTTGTTTTTTGAAGGGTACACAATTATCGACTGTGCACTTAATTTCACTCTTTAATATATTCCATCATTCTGTTGCTGTTTTATTTTTCAGTGTGTTATTCCAGTCTATTTTTGCTAAATATTTCCTCACGTCCTTATATCTTCCTTTGTGGAAATTTCTCCTATACTGCTTTTTACTATTCCTTTCTGATTTTGGTAAAATGTATTTGGTTGTGATCATTACTCCCCAGTGGCTCACATATCTTGACATTGTCAACTAATTCATTCTGTGAGGATAAAAACTATGTCTAACACATTCGCACCCCTGGTTGGTTCTAACACATGTTGAGAAAGGAAAGTATCTTGAACTAAAACTAAAAACTTGTGGTCCTCACTCCCCATACTCTGTAGAGTGGTTAAAATCCCCGATAATAATACAGTCCCGTTTGCTTATTTCCCTTATAGCGTTTTGTATTTTTTCATTGTCTTCTATGCTTAGGTTTGGACTTCGATAACCTAACCCAACTGTTAACGTTAAGTTTCTTGTAACTATGTTACACCAAACAGCTTCTTCGCAATCTGCTTCGTGTTGTGAAAGAACAGGTTTGTGCGTGACTTGCTTGGTGTGCACATATTTGTGTGAGTATCAAATATTTTAAGTGTAAACAATTAAACATAGTAAAGCTTTATCTAAATAGTTCCCGTGCATCTGAGCAAAACTTATCTTGTGGTTTATACCGTAATTCATGTTAACATTAACATTTAGGCTCCATTCTTCAAATTGAGTGTAGTTGGATGATGTTTGGAGGGCTATAACATATAGGTTTCAAGTGTTTTTTTTCCACTCACACCAGCCTACTAGTAGACATAACATATGCATAACATAGACAATTACATACAAAACATTGTATTAAAAACACATTGTGTTTTATCTTGTTGATAAGCTAATTTAATTTAATATATCCTGCTTCTTTATAACATCTCTTTACATAAGTTTGGTCCTACTATTAGTTTATCTAATGTGTTGATTGTATTCTTAAAAAAATGAAGGTGATACATTTACAAATAACAATAAAATTGCAGCAGTTTACATACTATAGTATTAATGTCATCAGCATTATTTGGAACCCATCTTGAGGCCATGTTCAGCTAACAGCTGTATACACATATTCAAACATCAGTGCATTGGGCTGTCACTGTCTGTGAGATTTTGATACTTTGGTGTTAATTACTTTGGATCCTTTGTCCCTGTGCTGTATATTGCCCCACTGACACCCTATTGTCACATAGTCAAACAGGATGCCTGTGGATGGGCTGTATATTGCCCCACTGACACCCTATTGTCACATAGTCAAACAGGATGCCTGTGGATGGGCTGTATATTGCCCCGCTGACACCCTATTGTCACATAGTCAAACAAGATGCCTGTGGATGGGCTGTATATTGCCCCACTGACACCATATTGTCACATAGTCAAACAGGATGCCTGTGGATGGGCTGTATATTGCCCCGCTGACACCATATTGTCACATAGTCAAACAGGATGCCTGTGGATGGGCTGTATATTGCCCCACTGACACCCTATTGTCACATAGTCAAACAAGATGCCTGTGGATGGGCTGTATATTGCCCCACTGACACCCTATTGTCACATAGTCAAACAGGATGCCTGTGGATGGGCTGTATATTGCCCCACTGACACCATATTGTCACATAGTCAAACAGGATGCCTGTGGATGGGCTGTATATTGCCCCACTGACACCCTATTGTCACATAGTCAAACAAGATGCCTGTGGATGGGCTGTATATTGCCCCACTGACACCCTATTGTCACATAGTCAAACAGGATGCCTGTGGATGGGCTGTATATTGCCCCGCTGACACCCTATTGTCACATAGTCAAACAAGATGCCTGTGGATGGGCTGTATATTGCCCCACTGACACCATATTGTCACATAGTCAAACAAGATGCCTGTGGATGGGCTGTATATTGCCCCACTGACAACCTATTGTCACATAGTCAAACAAGATGCCTGTGGATGGGCTGTATATTGCCCCACTGACACCATATTGTCACATAGTCAAACAAGATGCCTGTGGATGGGCTGTATGTTGCCCCACTGACACCCTATTGTCACATAGTCAAACAAGATGCCTGTAGATGGGCTGTATATTGCCCCGCTGACACCCTATTGTCACATAGTCAAACAAGATGCCTGTGGATGGGCTGTATTTTGCCCCGCTGACACCCTATTTTCACGTAGTCAAACAAGATGCCTGTGCATGGGCTATATATTGCCCCACTGACACCCTTTTGTCACATAGTCAAACAAGATGCCTGTGGATGTGCTGTATATTGCCCCACTGACACCCTATTGTCACATAGTCAAACAAGATGCCTGTGGATGGGCTGTATATTGCCCCACTGACACCCTATTGTCACATAGTCAAACAGGATGCTTGTGGATGGGCTGTATATTGCCCCACTGACACCATATTGTCACATAGTCAAACAAGATGCCTGTGGATGGGCTGTATATTGCCCCACTGACACCCTATTGTCACATAGTCAAACAAGATGCCTGTTGATGGGCTGTATATTGCCCCACTTACACCATATTGTCACATAGTCAAACAAGATGCCTGTGGATGGGCTGTATATTGCCCCACTGACACCCTATTGTCACATAGTCAAACAAGATGCCTGTAGATGGGCTGTATATTGCCCCACTGACACCCTATTGTCACATAGTCAAACAAGTTGCCTGTGGATGGACTGTATTGTTAGAACCTCCCAGCAAGTGATCTACTTATTTGACCTCATGCAGAAAGTAATACAGACATTTAAGCAGTCCAGACAATTACCGCCGACCATACCGCTCAGGGTGGTACCGCAATACTGTCAGTAGACCTTGACCGGCTGATCTCATTGATCGGGTCGGTGAGTACGGTGTCACCTGTGACGTCAGATACTCTGGCCGAGGTGATGAACAGCGCCATACACCACTAGGAGAATCTTGAATTCGACGCGTTGGTGAACTGGCAACCAGTGAAGATTGAACAGAACTGGTGTGATATGATCTCTTCTACGGGTCCCCGTAATGGGCAGTGTTGAAAAAATGTTGGATCATCTGCAGCTGATGCAGCAGAGTCTCAGCCAAACCATAAAGCAGCGCATTGCCGTAATCGACTCGAGACAAACAGAAGGATCTGGACAGTGTATGTCTTTGGTGTGAGACATGGCACCTTAAACTTAACGTTGAGAAATGTCGTTTATTGACAAAATCGAACGAGTTCAAAAGAAATTCATTAAATATATATGTTACAAATCCAAAATACAGTACTCCTCTGACAGCTATCCTGAGCTTTGCCATCATTTTAGACTACCTTCCCTTCAACATCGTAGTCAAGTTGCAGATCTTATGTTTTTACACAAGTGTGTGCATTCCCAACTAGATTCGTCGGATCAGGTAGGAGCTATCCAATTTCACTGTCCTTCACGATCTCTACGAAACTACATCCCTTTTAGAGTTTCCAATAGCAGAATCAACATTAGAAAACACTGCGTTTTGAATAGATGTATGACTACTTTCAACACATTGCATTTAAGTGTTCCAACGTGTGATATATATTCAGGAGCTGAACCATTTAGATCCTCAATTCAAAGACATTTCTATGTATAACAGTTGTTTGCCTGGTATATTTGGTGTTGATATTGTGTGGTTTTTATGTCCTTATTGTTCTTATTGTTTTTATTATTATATTATTGTTTTATTATTTATATGTATTGTTTCAGTTATCAGTCCTGTTACTGGGTCCACTGGACCTGTTGGAAACTGAATAAATAATATACAATACAATTTCCTGATCCTGGCGATGCTGTGAATATGGCAGTATGCCACCCGACAAACACGGCGTACATGCCCCGCCATTGATATAGTGCCGTCAATAGTAACACCGATGTGCCGAATACATGGTTTTGGCGTGATGTAACAGCCACATACATCAATGGCTAAGTCAACGGGAGGCTGAACATGTTTATTGCTACGCACAGCGGAAATGACGACGACTTCAGTTTTACTCTCATTTAGAAGAAGGTTGTGGGATGCCATCCATGATTTCACGTCAGCGGTACATCGCGTTATGCGGTCAATGACAGTTGTAACGTGCACTGGCTGATCACGCGGAAATTCAAAATATAGCTGAGTAGCGTTTGAATACACGATGGAGCCCAAAACAGTAGATAGTAAAAAGCAGGGGTCCCAGTACGCTACCTTGCGGTACATCATAGCACAGATCAACACTTCTTGAGGTGACGCTACCGATGTTGACAGCTTGTGTTCGCAGGGATAGATACGACTGTAGCCAGCGGTGCGCGTTGTCACGTATGCCTATGTGGTGAAGTTGTTCGAGCAACAGGCGATGATCGACATTATCGAAAGCAGCACTGAAGTCAAGCAGCACCAATATTACGATCATCCGATTATCCAGTGAAAGACGAATTTCGTCTTGTATACGAACGATGGCTGTTTCACAATTGTGTGCAGGGCGGCACGCACTCTGAAAGACATCAAATACACTACTGGCGTCCATGTGTCGTCGAATTTGCGATGCAACAATCTTCTCGAGGAGTTTCGAAATGAAACTCAGCTTAGATATCGGACAATATTTAGCGACTGATTCAGAGTCAATACCACTCTTCTTCAACAACGTTGTTATGACGGCAAGTTTCATACCAGCTGGCACAGTAGGCGACTCGATCGACTGGTTCACAGCGCGTGTAAAAACCGAAGCCAGCGTGTCAATATCCGATTTAAGTATGGCTGTTGAAATTACGTCTATCCCAGGAGACAACGTGCCGGAAGCCTGGACAACCAGTCCGCAAATACCGTCATCTGTAGCCAACTGGAAGTCACACAAGGGCTCTACGACACGGCTTTAGTCATTGAAATCAGACCCCGATGGTTGGCATTGAGTGTGGGGGGTAACCAATTGTGTACACATGGCGGCAATCTTGTCCGTCAAGTGTGTAACGAACCGTTCAGCTAAGGAACTGGCATCGTCGTCACATTTCGGCAGCACAGGGCCACGAGAGCGGCCCATCAGTTCATTGGTGATACGGAACATTGTTCTGTTATCGTGGCTGGCTGATTCAATCTCGGTGCGGTAGTATTTGGATTTGGCCAAGGCGAAGTTTCGCTTGAATAAGTACCGCGTATCTGTGTACATTTCCCGATTGACAACGAGACGCGTATGTCGCCATCTGCGCTCAGCTTGACTTATCTGTCGTCTCAGTCGCTGCAGTCCGTCAGTACGCCAGGGTTGTTTATGACGCACAGTTACCATCCGACGGACGAGCGGTGCGAGATTGTCCATTAAGGTCGTCAGTACGCCAGGGTCGTCTGTGACGCACAGTTACCACCCGTCGGACGAGCGGTGCGAGATTGTCCATTAAGGTCGTCAGTACGCCAGGGTTGTCTGTGACTCACAGTTACCACCCGTCGGACGAGCGGTGCGAGATTGTCCATTAAGGTCGTCAGTACGCCAGGGTTGTCTGTGACTCACAGTTACCACCCGTCGGACGAGCGGTGCGAGATTGTCCATTAAGGTCGTCAGTACGCCAGGGTTGTCTGTGACACACAGTTGCCATCCGACGGACGAGCGGTGCGAGATTGTCCATTAAGGTCGTCAGTACGCCAGGGTTGTTTGTGACGCACAGTTACCACCCGTCGGACGAGCGGTGCGAGATTGTCCATTAAGGTCGTCAGTACGCCAGGGTTGTTTGTGACGCACAGTTACCACCCGTCGGACGAGCGGTGCGAGATTGTCCATTAAGGTCGTCAGTACGCCAGGGTTGTCTGTGACGCACAGTTACCACCCGTCGGACGAGCGGTGCGAGATTGTCCATTAAGGTCGTCAGTACGCCAGGGTTGTCTGTGACGCACAGTTACCACCCGTCGGACGAGCGGTGCGAGATTGTCCATTAAGGTCGTCAGTACGCCAGGGTTGTCTGTGACGCACAGTTACCACCCGTCGGACGAGCGGTGCGAGATTGTCCATTAAGGTCGTCAGTACGCCAGGGTTGTCTGTGACGCACAGTTACCACCCGTCGGACGAGCGGTGCGAGATTGTCCATTAAGGTCGTCAGTACGCCAGGGTTGTCTGTGACGCACAGTTACCACCCGTCGGACGAGCGGTGCGAGATTGTCCATTAAGGTCGTCAGTACGCCAGGGTTGTCTGTGACGCACAGTTACCACCCGTCGGACGAGCGGTGCGAGATTGTCCATTAAGGTCGTCAGTACGCCAGGGTTGTCTGTGACGCACAGTTACCACCCGTCGGACGAGCGGTGCGAGATTGTCCATTAAGGTCGTCAGTACGCCAGGGTTGTCTGTGACGCACAGTTACCACCCGTCGGACGAGCGGTACGAGATTGTCCATTAAGGTCGTCAGTACGCCAGGGTTGTTTATGACGCACAGTTACCATCCGTCGGACGAGCGGTGCGAGATTGTCCATTAAGGTCGTCAGTACGCCAGGGTTGTCTGTGACGCACAGTTACCACCCGTCGGACGAGCGGTGCGAGATTGTCCATTAAGGTCGTCAGTACGCCAGGGTTGTTTATGACGCACAGTTACCACCCGTCGGACGAGCGGTGCGAGATTGTCCATTAAGGTCGTCAGTACGCCAGGGTTGTTTATGACGCACAGTTACCACCCGTCGGACGAGCGGTGCGAGATTGTCCATTAAGGTCGTCAGTACGCCAGGGTTGTTTATGATGCACAGTTACCACCCGTCGGACGAGCTGTGCGAGATTGTCCATTAAGGTCGTCAGTACGCCAGGGTTGTTTATGACGCACAGTTACCACCCGTCGGACGAGCGGTGCGAGATTGTCCATTAAGGTCGTCAGTACGCCAGGGTTGTCTGTGACACACAGTTACCACCCGTCGGACGAGCGGTGCGAGATTGTCCATTAAGGTCGTCAGTACGCCAGGGTTGTTTATGACGCACAGTTACCACCCGTCGGACGAGCGGTGCGAGATTGTCCATTAAGGTCGTCAGTACGCGAGGGTTGTTTGTGACTCACAGTTACCACCCGTCGGACGAGCGGTGCGAGATTGTCCATTAAGGTCGTCAGTACGCCAGGGTTGTCTGTGACTCACAGTTACCACCCGTCGGACGAGCGGTGCGAGATTGTCCATTAAGGTCGTCAGTACGCCAGGGTTGTCTGTGACTCACAGTTACCACCCGTAGGACGAGCGGTGCGAGATTGTCCATTAAGGTCGTCAGTACGCCAGGGTTGTCTGTGACGCACAGTTACCACCCGTCGGACGAGCGGTGCGAGATTGTCCATTAAGGTCGTCAGTACGCCAGGGTTGTCTGTGACGCACAGTTACCACCCGTCGGACGAGCGGTTCGAGATTGTCCATTAAGGTCGTCAGTACGCCAGGGTTGTCTGTGACGCACAGTTACCACCCGTCGGACGAGCGGTGCGAGATTGTCCATTAAGGTCGTCAGTACGCCAGGGTTGTCTATGACGCACAGTTACCATCCGTCGGACGAGCGGTGCGAGATTGTCCATTAAGGTCGTCAGTACGCCAGGGTTGTCTGTGACGCACAGTTACCATCCGTCGGACGAGCGGTGCGAGATTGTCCATTAAGGTCGTCAGTACGCCAGGGTTGTCTGTGACACACAGTTACCACCCGTCGGACGAGCGGTGCGAGATTGTCCATTAAGGTCGTCAGTACGCCAGGGTTGTCTGTGACGCACAGTTACCACCCTTCGGACGAGCGGTGTGAGATTGTCCATTAAGGTCGTCAGTACGCCAGGGTTGTCTGTCGCTTCAGTAGCTGCAGTCCGTCAGTACGCCAGGGTTGTTTGTGACGCACAGGTATCATCCGTCGGACGAGCGGTGCGAGATTGTCCATTAAGGTCGTCAGTACGCCAGAGTTGTCTGTCGCCTCAGTAGCTGCAGTCCGTCAGTACGCCAGGGTTGTTTGTGACGCACAGTTACCATCCGTCGGACGAGCGGTGCGAGATTGTCCATTAAGGTCGTCAGTACGCCAGGGTTGTCTGTCGCCTCAGTAGCTGCAGTCCGTCAGTACGCCAGGGTTGTTTGTGACGCACAGGTACCATCCGTCGGACGAGCGGTGCGAGATTGTCCATTAAGGTCGTCAGTACGCCAGGGTTGTCTGTCGCCTCAGTAGCTGCAGTCCGTCAGTACGCCAGGGATGTCTGTGACTCACAGTTACCACCCGTCGGACGAGCGGTGCGAGATTGTCCATTAAGGTCGTCAGCTCAGCATGATACTGTTCGCAAAAACTCTCGATGTCACCGGCAGGTAATACAGACATCCTGTAAATCAACATTCCCAACAAGCTATATGTCATTTTCCTCAATGTCATGTACACTTTGTTGTTATAGTATTCAATTTCTAATAACACAGTGTAAACGTTGAGAAATAATATCCGCCTGTCATCCATATACGTATTTTTCTCACGTCCCAAACCTGATGACGGATCATTTTGCAAAGGCTTCATTTATTGAATAATAATAATAACAATAATATGTATTACTTATAGAACAAGTTACATCAAATGCCACAGTGACATAATTATATCATATGGTAGCAAAAGTGGTCAAATAAGTCAATACTATTCATATTGTACTGTTACAAATAGTACTTTAACTAAGAATGCAGCATTAAGCAGTGATTAACCAGGTTATTTTAATAATATTAACTTTACCAAAATCTTACTTTACAACACATTTTTGAAATATCAGGCCATAGGTCCACATCAGTGACATTTACAATATATTTGTCAACTGATCCATTGTGACATATATTACAGTATTAACAAACTGTGCTGATGTTTGTGCAAATGTGTAACACAAAAATAGAAAACATGTCGTGTCCCCTTTATGGTGTGTATGGTTAATTTATATTTGTTTGTGAAATGTTAGTATTATTGACACACACACACACACATGTATATATATATTATATATATGTATATATATGTATATATATATATATATATATATTATATATATATTTGTATGTATATATGTATATATGTATATATATATATAATATAATATATATATATATATATATAAATATATATATATATATATGTATTACTCACGCAAAAAAAAACCCACACACAATTGGATTGCATTTATTTCACCCAGGGGCTTTTTTTATATGAAATGGTGGTTTGCCAGAGCACAGGCATTAAAAATTCTTCAAATGTGTTTGTCAGCATAGAACATCAATATTTTGTCAGTTGCACCTAATTTTTATTAAAAAAAATGTGTAGTACCATATCAATACCAATTTATCTGCAATTGTTCCTTCCTGCGATTACACAGCTTGGCGACGCAAGCGGAGTCTGTTTCGTTCACTGACACGCTCTTCCTCCGACACACTCTTCCTCGGCCACGCTCTCGCCTCACACCCCTTCCTCTCACTGCACCCCGCCCATGTAGTCTACCTTTTTACACCTTCTCAGCCCTTTCATTCAACCTCTATGAATGAAAGGATCATGTGATTATGCTAAATATTTGTTGTACCAATAACATTTAGTATACATATGTCATGTGGATCGCAGCAGCGCAAAGGTAAGAGCTTCGGACTCTCGACTGAGAGAACCCGGGATCGAATCCTGTGCGGCGGTGTCGAACCTTGGGCAAGGTCGTTACTCTAAATTGCTTCAGTTCACTCAGCTGTATGAATGAGTACCTGGCTATAGACAGTGGTGGATATTTGTGTACGAATAGTCTTTGCGCATTAATTGCAGTGTGGCTGAATGCTTCCCAGAGAAGTCGAGATGGTGTTCAATTGAACAGGTCTGCCAGGGAGTAAAGTGTAAAGCGCGTTGAGCAGTCCTGAGGACTGGATACTGTGCAATATAAGAACTTACCTTTTTATACATATATACTGCTTTACCAGCAACAGTGGGGATACTTAGTAGAACATTTGGTTTTGCAGCCATAAGCCTGGACACACTGACACCCAGGTACACAATCGATCGTGGTGCTCAATGCGAAACTTTGGTGTCTGAGTTACTTTTATTTCATCACGGTTAGCACGCTAGCAGGCTTGGTATGCGATGGGTGCATACCTCCTCCCGTTGAGACAAGGGTTCCTCTCGGTGTAAGTAGTGGTAAAAACTTTAAAGACAATGGACATTACCCCTTTACCTTGAAAATCGTCAACACTACCCACAAATCGATACGGAAAATCAGACATTCTCCATTACTTTCATATCGACCATGTAAATATCCAACAATATTCCCCCGCTCAGGAAAATCTCGTAGCCTCCAGCCCTCCTTTATCAACCGGGAAAATCTCCAACAAAACCCCCCTCCCCGGGGAAATTCTCTAACATAGCCCCCTCCCTGGGAAATTCTCCAACTCTCCGACTCAATACAAGAAATTAATAAAAGTTTCGTGGCAGAAAAACGGACTCCCCACAAAAAATCACGCAACGCCAACGCCACCGGTCAGCTGATCATTCGCCAGTCGTAGTCAAAACAAGTCCATTCTATTGTTGGAACTGCACATTCACCCACACGCACACACACATTATGATGTGTTTATAACTAATACATCGTAGACACAGAAACAAATTATTACTAGCTATCATTAATTACATTTACGTCCCTGGCGTGCCTTCAACTGACAACAGTGTCAACACGAACGGACGCGACTCGTTATTGACGAACAAGACTAAAGTGCACATAATACAGAATGTCATTAATGAGCCACACGTTTTGTCGATAATATTCAATACGTTAACACGATGCAAAACAAGATTAATTTCACAAACACAATAACAAACAGAATATATACGAGAATTCATTGTACAACTTACATCGGTCGAAGAATCGTCGATGGCATGGAAGCCATGTTAACAGCGTAAGCGTGTTGATATTTGAAGCTCCGCTCCCGTCGGGTCACGACCTTCCTCGGAATTATCCGAGCTCGCTGTTCGGGAATTTGAATGACAGCGCGGTGACTTGAGTGGCAGCGCGGTGACTTGAGTGGCAGCGCGGTGACTTGAGTGGCAGCGCGGTGATTTTAGTGGCACCGCGGTGATTTTAGTGGCAGCGCAATGACTTGAGTGGCAGCGCGGTGACTGGAGTGGCAGCGCGGTGATTTGAGTGGCAGCGCGGTGACTTGAGTGGCAGCGCGGTGATTTGAGAGGCAGCGCGGTGACTTGAGTGGCAGCGCGACGATTCTTATAAAAATTGAACGGTTAACTTCTAAAGTTGATTCTGCGTCGTTAAAACATATTTGGGCTGTCAGTACGTTAAAATATGTATCATTTATACTATATATAACAGTATTTAAAAAACATACTATATTCTTTCAAAAGACAACGAAAAAGAGGTATGCCACAGAAGAGCTGGAGCGAACAATTCAAGTATAACACTTGATTCCCGCTATTAACACGCGGTGCGTTCTGGATAAACTTGACTTACTTGACTTAAATGCCTAGGCCGATTTGACCATTCGCTATCCTCCTGTATGTCACACGCCTCCATTTTGTCCTGTCTAGATCACACCGCTATGATGTAGAGTAGAGAATGGTACTCTAACATTGTATAGCCGTATTCTTAAATGAAAAGCGTGTAACATAAAAACTGAGTACTGGAGTGGGACAGAGTTCAGAAGGAACGAATATTTGTGCAAAATATTTAAACAGGGTAACACATGACTAAGCAAGTATGGTCACATTACAGTGCTCTATGTAATGGTTAGACTTGACCGGAATGATCAATATGATAGCCAGAATTTGTCTCAGGCGGTCCATATGACCGTCAGAGTTGACATAAGGTGGTCCATATGATGGTCGGAGTTGACATAAAGGGGTCCATGTGATGGTCTAAGTTGACGTAGCTGTGGTTAGCGGAATTTTAGAGTTTGTCCAGTATTGGTGTTGTCTAACACTGATCATGTGGTGACATAGGTCAAACAACTACATACCCTATGGTGTGATGAGATATTCGGTCCTAAGCAGAACAAAATATGTTGGGTTTGTCTTTGTCAGGATGTACTCGGTGCGGCACCCAACTCATCAGAAAGCTGGTCTGGTCTGCCCTCTACAGTCAGATGTCGAACAGCTCAAGGGTGATGTCAAGGCGATACGAAGTGTACTACTGAGAGATGTTGAACAGCTCAGACGAGATAATACGGATTCAAGGGTGATGTTACGTACAGATGTCCAGCAGCTCAAGCGAGAGGTCACGGCGATACGGAAGAGACTACAGACAGACGTTGAGCAGCTCAGGCGAGAGAATATTGAGGCACGGGATATATTACAGTTAGATGTCCATCAGCTCAAGCATGATGTCAAGCGTGATGTCAAGCGTGATGTCAAGCGTGACGTCAAGCGTGATGTCAGTGAGATACGGGAAATGTCACAGGACAACGTCGCTGCATCGACTGCTTCACACAGCAATCAAGAATTCACCTGTACAGGTATTGTGTATTTTCATCGATTCTCTTCCGTGAGCAAGACAGGGCAGGGTACAAGTTTGTTCGTCCAACCGTCAAACCGCAACATGTGTCAGAGACCACACGTGCTAAGGAATGGAAGAGCAAATTCATAGACTTAAGTAACAATATACCACAAACCAGCAGGTTATTTTTGATGAGTGTAGACCGAGTGCAGCATATACTATCTGTATTAACAAAACAGTAATCGACCGACTCTTGGTTACAGTAACTACAACAATCTTCACAGCCACATATTATTCCTCAAAAACACACATTCATGCCACAAATGAAGAACGTTTCACTCACGTTGCTGGAGTAATGAAGTGTTAAGGACTTCCACTACTCGATGTTTAATTACAGTATACTAAATTTGGGGCTTCTTCCTTTATACTTCCACTCAGCATTGAAACTGTGATTATTAATCGAACAAAATATCTAGTCAAGCATGACTAAATATATAATAAAAAAGGAACCTATATTCTGCATTGCTTAATATGAATAACAAAAATCACATTCCTCTACTTGACGCTGACGTCACCAACACGGACAAATGATTCTAGCATGACAATGGACCAACTAATTTATTTGCGCCATCTACACTTTGTTGTCTCGAAACAACAAATTCATTGTGTTCTTGTAAAATTTATAAAATAATTCAAATAAGAAAGGCGACAGCTGCGCGAGCCAAATACAGGCCAAATCCCAGACGCCTTCCTCTTCGTCGATAGCGACGTCGCTACTGCACGGTGACGCCGGAGACGAGACGAGCGAGCCGAGCAAGCAGTGGGGCCACGCCTTCAGGACGTTCTGTAAAACGACCACATTTCACGGGCTGCGAAACGCCAATGATTCGACAAGCCACATCGCTCGAAGGTAAACAAATTCTTGAAATCTACCCGGCTGGATTGTGTTCCTTTAGTCAATAATTCAATGGTATCCTTTTGCACAACCAATTATTGCAGAATATTTTAGGTGTGATTAATACTCTGACACACTTCGATAGTTCCGTTCTTATAATGATTGTTTCGCCATATTCATGCTTGTCTTGTTTTTAGGTTTTATAGATTCGGTGGTTTTTTCTCTGGGCGTTTCACCTTCTCCTGCCCATCTCGTTTTCTACAAATCCCATTAAGACGCAACTATATGGGGCATTTCAATTGTTTGTTTCTTCACTTTTCGTACCGAATAGCGTTTGTGCATTCCATGATCCCTTGCCGTTGCGTATAGCGTTTGTACATTCCATGTTCACCTTCCCTAGCGTATAGCGTTTGTACATTCCTTGTTCCTGTGGCGGTATCATAGTTTGCCATGTTCAATACCGTCTTTTTGTCTCCCGTATTTGACTTTCCACTTTCACCTGGGATGTGCTCAACGGGGAGTGCGGTCGTTTTCTGCCTACTAAATTCACGTTTTACATCACGGCCTGTCCGACTCCACCGCTATAGCAAGCAGCGCTGGGCATCGCGACATTGCTCGATATTAAATGTTAATGTCACCGGCTTATAGACAACATTATTACGTTACACAGCTTCGATTATTAAATAGTCATCCATGTGAACAACAGGTAGGCTACGTAACAATTAATATAAATTCATGTGTGACGTTTATCACACGAATTCCTCTTTCGGCTCAGATGAAGTGTACAAGAGAGCCTTGGTTCTGTAATTGCAAATGCCAATGCAAAAAGCAACACTCCGAATGTCATAACTTTTAATAAATTAAAAAGACACATCACGGTGCAACCGTTTTCATTTTCGAAGATAGAATACGATGCTTTATTTTAATGGTGTGTCGTAAATCTAACCATGCCATTGCAAGTGACATACTACAAGTTAATGAAATTAGGGAATTACTTTACTTAATGAAAGGATCTTTAACATAATCCGCCTCGGTATGAATGTGTGATGTGTTGCAATATGCGTGCCGTATGAAAGCAACACAATTACGTTGGAGAGTACCTGTAACATTGTGGAAACGTCTAATGTTGCCTGACACTCCGCTACGAAATGAGTTTCAATGACCAACATCCATTGTGAGATACAGGCGGATATAGCCAATTGCTTCCAGGTTCATAGCCAGAGTTTATTTGCAGCTAAATAATTAAAATAATGTTACTTATTTACTGAGAACTGTTTATAAGTACTCAATATATGCCTTTGAAGTGCAGTCACGCAATCGATGTAAATGTTGACTAGTTCTGTATGAGAACTTTTTCGTATCTTTATACGTATTATAGGTATCTTTACATCGAACTTTCTTGTAACTTCTACAGAGAAACATTATTTGCGTGGTTGCATGAGAACAGGCGCAATATCATATATGTCTACTCGTGATAACTAAAATGACTTGAGATTATTAGTTAATCGACGCACCGTCTCGCACAGACCGGGTTGCCACGATCTAGTGGCCTCGCACTTAAGCGACTACTCCCTACACATCGTTACATATAAATCCATAAAAACAAACACAATAAAGTAGTACACCAGAAAAAGGTATTTCTTTCTTTATAAAAAATTATTAATCGTTGTGATAACTCAGACAATGGCCTTGACGCAATGTGTTTTAGGATATCATGTTTGGCACAACAAGCAAGCATTTATCTTCAAACACTTCGAATAAGGGCCATGGTGGCAAATGTAACGTCTAATGACGCATTCGTACATATGAGAGAGATCGTCTCGCTTGATTGTTTTTTGTTTTGTTTTTTATCCAGATGGCTTCTTTCATTGTCGTATTTTTCGGTTCGTCTCCCGTCTGCTAGATTCGCTTCCTCCCAGTCGATGGTGTGGTTTTCTGTTGTCGTCTAAGAGAGCGGATTTGTTGATGATATACATATATGTCTGTGTCGCTCCTCGCAGTGTTCTCTTTGGTGTCGTCAACGTCCTTTTTTATTCCTCGAATGGTGTTTTGAACAATCTTCCTGTCTCCCAATATATCCAGCAACACAGGTTTTGCTAGGTATTTGGTAAACAAAATAAGCTGTTCTGACGAATTTTCGCTTAATTATTATTACATTTTCAACGTATTGTCTAAACGATGTAATCATGTTCATATCCGCTAAATGATTCCTCGCGGTCATGCACTACTAAAATAGTACCCATAGGTACGTGTTCTTTTTCGCTTAACCTGGGACAAAATGAACAGTTTACTAAAATAATCATGCTGAAATACAAATGTGAAACCAAATGCAAACCAAGCCAATCTTGGAAACGCAATTATGACGAATTCTCTTATTTAGAAATAATCATTGTTCGAATGTTTCAATGATAATCTTAATATTGGCATTGTGTATGAAATAGCTCAACCAATGTTTATTGTGATGAATTGTGGTGACTGCTTGAACGTTACAAAATATAGCTACCATGATATTTATTTTTTTGCATACAAAATGTAATAATTAGATTTGTAGATCAACCGTCAGTTTAATGTTAACGTCGAGTGATCTGGAACTAAACAAGAATGTGGAAAAGTTTCAACTCTAGCTGAACAGGAGCGTTTAGAAGTTACATTTTCCTTAAACCCAATCTGACTGGTTGTTTTCAACGTATTGTCTAAATGATGTAATAATGTTCATATCCGCTAAAATATTCCTCGAGGTCATGAACTACTAAACTAGTACCCACAGGTACGTGTTCTTTTTTGCTTAACCTGAGACAAAATTAACAGTTTGCTAAAAGAATCATGCTGAAATACAAACATGTCAACTTTCCGCATGAAACGAAATGCAAATCAAGCCAATCTTGGAAACGCAATCACGACGAATTTTGTTATTTAGAAATTCGAACGTTTCAATGTTAATCATAATATTTGTATTGTGTTTGAAATAGCTCAACTAAATTTTTATACTGATGAATCGTGGTGACTATTTGAACGTTACAAAATATAGCTACCATGACATTTATTTTGTTTGAATACAAAATGTAACAATTCGAAGTTACATTGTCTGTAGACTCAATCTGACTGGTCGTTTGCAGGATTCTCTGGATCACAATCGTGCTATGCAGCACCGCGCTATTCGGCTCTCAATGTCAGCACTTGGTGCGACACTACTTGAACCGGCCTATCACATTGAAAACATCGATGTCAAGACAAGAATCTGTCGTCTTTCCTGCCGTCACCATTTGCAACCAAAACACCTTCAGGTATCACACATCCAGGATGACATCAATTCGTCTTTGAAATTTTCGCCTACTGGACATTTCATCCCTCAAACAATTGGTTATATTGAACATGAAACGGTGTCTTAGTGTCTTTTGTCAAGAGCTTTCAAGCGAGTTGTTTTTCAGACATGAACAGAACGGAGATTTTAAAATTGAAGATGGCCGCCTTCGACCACATTTCTTACTTATTTGGATGTGTAAAAGGTATTTAGATAGGCGTCATGTGATCGTCTAATCATGTACTGTTCACAGGATATCCTAGTCTCTGACAGTTCGAGCTATGTGTTGCGACACTACTGATATAGTATATATTGAAGAATAGCAAAGATGTTGAAAACACTATGGGTTCAGTTTATTTGTAAAATTCCCTAATATTAAAATTACTATTTGATATCTGTTGGAATGCCGTGTACTGGTCTAGATGTTGGATACTTTATCTTGACATCACATTCACCACGTTGCCGACGTTTGTTGTAGATTTGTGGCTGCTGCAGAAAACGGATCGTATTTTTGGTTGGACGAAATGTACAATCACGCAAACGACACCCCGTTCGATTACACGAAATGGGACGTCGGCAAAGTGTCGATGTTCGATGTCTACCTTCAACATCGCCATCTCAAGGAAGACATGATTGCGTCGTACGTTTCTTAACATGCTGCCGACTCTTGACGATACATGTCACAGTATATAATGTCAACAACGGCTACGGCAATATTGTTTAAATAAATCATCGTAACGCTGTTTAGTTATCCAATGCATAGTGGCCTCCTGCTTGATTACTGTATCAGTAACAATAGTCCACTTTACTTTGACCAGCAGCACCCACTAAGAACGATCAATGTGATGATGGATATTTGTGTACAACAATATTCGTGTGATGTTGTTCTCTGACCACCTCCAGATACTTGTCGTTGTCATTTTAGTTGTCGGTGGAAAGGCGTGCCGTGCAGTCACGAAGATTTTCAGTTGACCCTGACTGATGCCGGAGTGTGTTACACGTTCAACGCCAGGATTACCGACAACTCCACCATGAATACGGCTGGTAAATGTAACTCCTATATTATGTAGCAATCAGAGATGCACACCTTGGCCTGAAACTACAAAATATTGGCACCTGCCATGACATATTACTATAATCGAGCAAGTTTATGCGGGCATGTTAGCGTTTTCCTCTTAGACGGCTTGAACCTTGGACGCCAAACTATAAGGGGTCAATCTACAACATTAGGGGATGGGGATACCAGTTTTATAAAATAATAACAGTGTGGCACAACAGTTATACAGAAGAAACAAGAACACATGTAACAAGTTACCAGCCTCCCGTAACTGTGAATTACAGAACTTCATTGATTATATTAATTACATGATTTGGCTGGCTGGCACACGTAGCGTAATAGCAGATAATAACATTTTGAAATACGTCTACACAGGCGTGAGTGACGTTGTTTTGAAAATGGTGTCCATCAGCAAGTTGTTAATACCTGGTAGGAAGCATTGAAAGCATGAAACAATGTAAAACTTTCTAACACGAAAACACACTTCAAAATAATAATAATAATAGTTTTATTTTGTTAAGCGCCACACACAATGTTGTTCACAGCGCTTTGCAACAGTATACAAATACATGTTAAGAATAATGCATCAATAGTTGTTATATCATTTATAACATGATGTAATAATAATAGTAATTAAGACAATAAATATAGTAGAAGTAGAAAAGGAATGTGATAAAAAATATCATATAATAACATAAAAATAATTAAGATAATGTTATTATTATTTTAATAAATAAAGTAAGATTGATGTAAACATCAATAAATTAGGCTAAACGTGTATATGAAAAAAAAAAAATAGATAAATAAATAAGCTTTAAACATCAATCAGCTATGGTAAAAGAGTGTTGGTAATCGTCCGAGTTACATATACGCTGCAGTGAACAGGTGAGTCTTCAACACAGATTTAAACGAATCCATTGATGTTTTGCTGGTAACACTTCAGTCGACGGTACACGGTGGGGGTCAATAGGCGTCTCGTGAGGAACGAGACTTATACGGCTGTACGACGATATTCGGCTGGCGTTGATTGGCGTTACGATTGAGCGAACGTATACGGGAATAAGACGGCTCACTGTGGGCGTCGATATGCGTCACGTGATGAGCGAAACGTATACGGCCGTACGACGGTACTCGGCGGGCATCGATTGGCGTCACGCGATGAACGAACGTATACGGCAGTACGACGGTACATTGTGGGCGACAATAGGCGTCACGTGGAGAACGTACGTCGCGAAGATCAGCAAACATCAATCTTGTCGACAAATGATAACTGAAGAACCGGTGCTCTCGATTCAATCTTGTGGTGCCATGACGGTTGGCACTGGCAATTCTTCCAAGCAACTAAACGCAACCATAGTACAAGGCTGTCTGCATTTAAACTATTGATTAAGTTACAATTTCATGACACGGGCGACAAAACACGTCGATATAAGTCCCATGTCGAGGAGACAAGATAAAACTGGCTCACAGCAATCCAACGTCGATGTAAGTCCCATGTCATGGAGACAAGATAATATTGGCTCACAGCAATCCAACTACGATCTTCTGACAGTAAAATGGCCGTAATTATCTTAAATGGTCTAATGACGACCAAGTGTCGGAAGTCAATCTAGCCAATAAGCAATTTTACACAAACTAAACCATCATAGAAACTGCGCTCCCGAATCTCTACAAATATGATTCAATCCATTGGGTTAAAATAAAACATAAACATAATAAAACAAATATTATATTCTGGCATTACGTGTGACACGTTAATTCGAACCTCCCGGCGCGATGAATAATCTTCCTAATCCACTCTACTATCTTCTTGTTACATCATTAACAAGTGACTTGAATTTACACCACATGATCAGATAGGTTAAACCTGTTCTACTCATACTAAATTTGACATTCCTAGTTGTAAAATTAGTATAATAAATAATCAAATAAAATGTGTTAGCCAGCCGATAATATGACTTGCGCTTTGGTCGCAAGATGGCCATAGTGTAACATTCAATTACACGAGGGATGGCAGCACCCTACAAGGACATTCCTGCATAGTTTATTGATCAACCCTCTAGTATTGAACCAGACTAATTTTACTCAAACCACTTTGACAGTGACAATGCATGCAAATAAACTATTTAATATACTAACGTGACTTTAAAAACGCGTACCTTTATATTATAATATGTAATAGTTTATGTTGGTACAAAAATGCTCAACCACATATATCCCTGCAAAATAATGACCGCTTCATCGACGAAGGAGAGCGGGCGAATTTACGCGTCATTCCTCATGAATATTAAAGAGGAACGGGCTGTGGGACATGTAAAATGCCTTTACTGCTTATAGATAGTTGTAATTTTATTTCACTTTTTATTTAGAACACGCACAGAAATGCTTTGTTTACCTATATAACGGCAAATTTTGCTTTCGCTCAGAAATGTCTATTAATGAAGTAAATCGAACAGAATCGACAATTTACATTGACGAGCGACTCAAACCAAATTGCATAGACCAAAGATGGCGATACGCAGTGCTCTATCTAGTCCATTGAGGCAATGCACAAAATCGGTCTTAATGTTTTTTAAATAAATGATTAGGTTGTGTCATCATAAATGTATGCTTATATAGTATATATTGAAATATCCCCTTTAAGCCAAACGCAGCCGTGTGATGTTATATGACGCAGCATTTCCAGTTGATGAAACATTTGTTATAATCATAACTCACCCACGCATACACACTATAAAAAGCAACCGATAAAAGCCCGGGAATACTTGCCGAATGGCGAACCATCCGAAATGGCTTTACGACCTAAATTTGGGTCGCGACCCATGGGGTAAGAACTGCTGGATTTAATCAAGTATAAATAAAATAGCATTTTCGTATACCATAAAAAACATATATTTCACAAACGATCGGTGTTTTAGGGGTCAAGAACGGACTGCAACTGGTGTTGAACGTTGAACAGTACGAGTACATGACGGGTCCACACAATGCAGTGGGACTAAAACTTCTTCTGCACCATCAAGATGACGTACCGCAAGTACTGGACTTCGGCGATAACATCCCAGTAGGAATGGAAACATTTGTTGCTGTAAGCCTCTCTAACGTAAGTAACGCCTTGTTTACAAAACACCCAATATCAACTCTGTAAAACACATTAATATATATACACACACACACACACACACACACACACACACACACACACACACACACACACACACACACACACACACACACACACACACACACACACACACACACACACACACACACACACACATATATATATATATATACACCTAACAGTAGTATTATATGTCATTTACGATGGACGCAGGAGCCACGTAGCCAGGGTCAAAAGGTCACAGGTTAAGTAGCGCCACCTGGCAGGTTGGTGGTGAAGAAAATAAGTAGGTTAATAAGCGCCCCTCGTGGAAGTAAGGTCATGTAGAAAACTAATTCAATTAGCGCCACTATTTGATTAACCGATGAAAAATAGATCTAGGTCGATAACGCTTTGAAATAGCGCATGCGCGTTGGTATCTTTTCCCGACGGTGCAGCTTAAAATCGTTACCGTTCAGTTTTCAATTATAAAAATAGTTCGGTGATTTCATGGAATTTACCATTAATGCCTGATTCCGACGGCGGCAAGATGGTGAACTATCTGGTCACGTGATAAAACCATCACATATGTTGTAGCGCCGGATGTTGAGTTAATGGTGAAATATGAAAACAGACAATCAGCGCCACCTTTTTATTTAACGATGAATTATTAAAACTGGTCAATGATGTTATGAAATAGGTCATTGTGCAAGTGCAATTATGTTTTTCTTACTGTAACTCACACATTCGATACCCTAATGAGTTATTAGTTATTAAAATAGGCAGATAATATCATGAAATGTTATTTTCTGATCCATCCTGTGTCATGCGTGTGTTATATACATTGGTTTACACAAATCACATGACGTTAAAAGCATCATTACCGTTATTTCCATTCATGTTTCCTACTTTAGTACATCAGCGTGGTAATAGAGTAACATTTTAGAGTCTCAATGTGTTATTTCATACTTTAATGGTTCATCGCGGTAACTTCTTAACATTTTACCGTTTCGGCGTGTTGGCGGGATAAAAATTAAAATGTTAGTGTTAACATCACATTTTACCATTGCGTGGTAACATTACAACATTTTAGCGTTACAGCGCGGTAATTTTGTAACATTTTGATATTTTAATGCGTGGGTGTAATAACTTCGTGACGTTTTGAGCGTTTCGTCACGTTATAGTTGCATCATTTTATTACATGAGTGTTAACTTTACCGTTTCATTTGAGCGTTTCAGCACTCGTAAAATGGTCACCCTTTTACGCATGGGTGTCGTATTTTCGTGACATTTGAATGCATCATCGTGATAACTTCATA
The DNA here is from genome assembly GCA_963995525.1 of Escarpia spicata. Classification (NCBI taxonomy): domain Eukaryota; kingdom Metazoa; phylum Annelida; class Polychaeta; order Sabellida; family Siboglinidae; genus Escarpia; species Escarpia spicata. Next base: position 54,464,701 of record OZ023213.1, on the reverse strand, counting down.
ACACTTTAGCCTTTCAGTGTGTTAGCGTGGAACATTTTCATATGTTTGTACATCACCGTGGCAACATCACAATAATTTAGCGTTTCTGCGAGGCATCCTTGTAAAATGGTAATATTTTAGTGCATCAGCGTAGTAATATCATAACATTCTAGCGCTTCAGCTTCAGCGAGGAGGCTTTGTACTATTTTCATACTTTAATGGTTCAACGCGGTAACTTCCTAACATTTTAAGGTTTCGTGGCGTTAAAGTGGGAGCATCTTAGTACATGAGCGCGTTAAATTCGTATCATTTTAGCGTTCCTGCACGTAAACTTGTTAAATTGTCCTACTTTAACGCGTGGTGTCGTAAATTCGATATCATTTTAGTTCTTCACCGAGGTAACTTCTAACAATTTTAGCATTACATGTAAAAATGTGTTGTTTTAGTGCATCGTCGTGGTAACTTCATAACATTTTAGTCTTTCAGCACGGTAGCCTTGTAACATGTTCATATTTTAATGCGTCAACGCGTTAACTTCTTTACATTTTAGCGTTTCAGTGTGTCAGCGGGTGTAAAATGTTCATATTTTTGCATCTTAGTGGTAACATCACAACATTTTAGCGTTTCATCGCGTTAGTGAGGTAGCATTTTAGTACAGAAGCGTGTTAATTCGTAACATTTTAGCGTTTCAGCACGGTTGACTGTCACGAAGAGGTTTGAGTAGAATTAGTCTGCTTAAAATTAAAGGGGTAAACTCGGCAGGAACCCCATTGTATGGTGCTGCCATCACTCGGTTGCTTGAAAGTGAAATGCTAAACTCGGCAGGAACCCCATTGTATGGTGCTGCCATCACTCTTTTGCTTGAAGGTAATATGTTACACTAGGTCCATCTTGCGACCTAATCGCAAGTCATATAATCGGCTAGTTAATAAATTCTATTTGATTAGTTATGATATTATATCTAAGGAACGTTAAATTTGGTATGAGTAGAAAGGATGTAACCTAACCGATAACGTGGTGTTATTGTAAGTCACTATTAGTGACATTTGAAGAAGTTAGTAGCATGGATTAGGAAGCTTGTTTATCGCCCCGGTCAAGAGAGAAAACATATTTCACACCTCTTGTCTGAATAGAATATTTGATTTACTAAAATAATGCATTAAGTTTGTGTTATTTTTATCGTTATTACCGTCATGATTCAGGGATTCTGATGATATTAAATTTAAGTGTGATTGAGGTTATTTGAGGATTGTCAACAGATGACGATTTTGTGTCTGTTATACAACCATGTTTGTTTTAAACCGAGCGAGTTGAATACAAGCTAACGAAGTTTCTAGAGATTCTGAAACGCAGTTTCTGGGATGGTTTAGTTTGTGTTAAGTCTTGCTATTGGCTAGTTAGACTTCTGGTTATTGGTCGGCGTTACAGTATTTAAGTGAATTACGAACATTTTAGTATCAGACGACCGCTGTAGCATTGCTGTGAGGGTGTATGATCTTGTCTCCAAGATATTATACTGAAATTGACGTGTTTTGTCGCCCATGTCTTGACATTGTTGCTTCCTTAATATTTTTAACGCAGACAACCTTGCATTATGGTTGTGTCGGATTACTTGGAAGAATTGCCAGTGCCAACAGTCATGGTACCACAAGATTGAATAGCGCACCATGTTCTTCAATTATCTTTCAACAACAAAATAGGTTATTGAGGACGACACAGCAGGTTTCGGGTCGTCTCGAACATGTCGTGAAGACATAGGGGTGAGTTTCGCAGTTCGCCATTCCTCCTACTTGTCGATCATTCAGACCATCGTCTCGATGTTGATCTTCGCCACGTACATTCTCCACGTGACGCCTACAATCGCCTATCGTGTACCGTCGTGCTGCCATATGCGTTCGCTCGTCGCTTGATGCCTATCGACATTCCAATGTGTATTCGTCGCGCCGCCGTATACGTTCACCCATCGTGTGACGCCCATCGACGCCACCGTGTGCCGTCGAGCCGCCTTATACGTTTACCTATCGTGTGACGCCCATCGACGCCAATGTGTATACGTTCGCCCATCGTGTGACGCCATTCGACACCAACGTGTGCCGTCTCGCCGCCTTATACGTCCGCCCATCGTGTTACGCCCATCGACGCCAACGTGTGCCGTCGCGCCGTCGTATACGTTCACCCATCGTGTGACGCCCATCGACGCCACCGTGTGCCGTCGAGCCGCTTTATACGTTTACCTATCGTGTGACGCCCATCGACGCCAATGTGTATTCGTCGCGCCGCCTTATACGTTTACCTATCGTGTGACGCCCATCGACGCCAATGTGTATACGTTCGCCCATCGTGTGACGCCATTCGACACCAACGTGTGCCGTCGCGCCGCCTCATACGTCCGCCCATCGTGTGACGCCCATCGACACCGCGCCGCCGACGTCGCGCCGCCTTATACTTTCGCCCATCGTATGACGCCCATCGACGCCAACGTGTGCCGTCGCGCCGCCTGTCGAGTGACACTCGCCACTGCCCACATTACCGACATAAGGATGTATTTACATCGTTCTGTTCATAGTTGGCAGTCACGCCCCTCAATTTATATACGTCGGAAGTGCATGGCTTGAGTATTGCATTCCCCCGACATACTTTTCTGATCCGGAACAGATATTCGTTATCACGATGACTTGTTATGCTTGATAGTTGACCAATTGTATATTTGCATGGTTTATCTGGTTTAATGTTATATATATATATATATATATATATATATATATATATACGTATAGTTATTAAATTAATATTCCATTTCGATTCCCACATTAAATCCCCCTGTGTTGTGTCATAGTTTTGTCCTACCCATTCTTGTTACACCTGGACCTTGTCACGAGTCCGTCACTTTTGGCGCCGCCAATTCCTTGAGCCAAAATGTTGTGACATAGACTAGTGACATTTTCAAACTTAAATGCGTCAACGCGGTAACGTCTTAACACTTTACCGTTTCAGCGTGTTAGCGGGATAAAGGGATAATTTTCATCATTTAATGGGTTGGTGTCGTAAATTCGTGATATATTTAGACTTGCTTCGCATTAGAATGGCAGCATTTTATTACATGATGATTAACTTCGTAACATTTTATCGTTTAGCACTTGTAAACTTGTCATACTTTAATGCTTGGGTGACCCAAATTCTTGAAATTTATTGAATCACCGAGATAACATCTTAACATTTTAACGTTTCAGCATATTAGCGGGGTAACATTTTGAAAGTTTAGTGCACCGTCGTGGTAACTTCATAACATTTTAACCTTTCAGCGTGTTGGCGGGTAAAATGTTTACATTTTAGTGCATCAGCGTGGTAACAATACCACATTTTAGCGTTTCAGCTGACGGGTTGGTCTCTTGGGTAAAGGGTGTAGGCTGTGACGCTGACAGGTTGCTAGCCGCTGATAGAGGCAGGAATGTCTGGCTGGTCGCACGGGGCGCTGCTGTCTGGACAAGAGGCGGGGTCGGTGCCTGGTCGCACGGGGCGCTGTTGTCTGGACCAGAGGCGTTGACGACTGACTGGTCGCACGGGGCGATGCTGTCTGGACTAGAGGCGGGGTCGGTGCCTGGTCGCACGGGGCGCTGTTGTCTGGACCAGAGGCGTTGACAATTGACGGTCGCACGGGGCGCTGCTGTCTGGACTAGAGGCGGGGTCGATCGATGGTCGCACGAGGCGCTGTTGTCTAGACCAGAGGCGTTGACGATTGACTGGTCGCACGGGTGGCTGCTGTCTGGACCAGAGGTGGAGACATTTGGTTTGTCGCATGGTGCGCTGCTGTCGTAGAGATAATCAACTTTAGCAGTCGCCATGCGGGAGTGGATGCAGTAGACGACAGTGTCCATAATTAGGGAAAATGCCACCTTTGTCTTCGTCGACGTTTGGATTTTATCTGCTTCGTTGGACACATAATTCACTTGAAGAAATTGTTTAGCACCAAAAACTAAATTATGAAAATTAACATCACATCGTTTAATTGTAATGGATTTAAAGGTTTTATGCCCTTCTTAAATGATGTGTTAATTAAGTGTGATATATTGTGCCTACAAGAGCTTATGCTCACTAAACAAGATTGCCATATACTAAACACCTGTCACGATGGTTATGTGGGTTATGTTGCTTCTCCTGTTGATGCATCTTGTGGTGTTTTAACTGGTAGGCCGTATGGTGGTGTAGATTTTTTATGGAAAAATTCCCTTGATGAATCACCATTCTTGACCAATGCTATGACAGGCTATGCGGCATAAGAATTTGTTGGGGAAATAAGGATTATTATCACTAAACGTATATTTATCTTATGAATGCGAGGAAAACAGGGACAGGTTCAATGATTATATGTCCAACATTGTTGTATATGTTAATAATAAATAATTTTAGATATTATTAATGGACTCTAAAAAAATAAGTCACCAGGTCTGGACGGTATCAATGCAGAACATATTAAGTTCGCTGATTCTCAACTCGCTCTGCTTTTGTCTATCCTTGTGTCTTCGATTCTGGTGCATGATTATTTACCAAAAGAAATTGCACAGTCTGCTATTGTACCAATTATTAAAGCCAAGAATAGACGAGTAAACGACAAAGGGAATTATAGGCCAATATGTCTATCGAACATATTTTCGAAGATAATAGGCACTGTTATTTTTAATAGAATGGAAATGTACTTGGAAACCATTCCTAATCAATTTGGTTTTAAACCTAAACATGGAATGGAGTTATGCGTGTTTGCATTTAAGGAATTATTAAGGTTCTATATTGAACATGGTTCAGTTATGACGTCGCGTTTTTAGATGCATCAAAGGCGTTTGATCGTATCAACCGATAAACACTTTTAACGAAACTAGAACAACGAAATGTACCGAACTATATCTTAAGAGTACTCAGCAATGAATTCAATAACCAATGTGTATGAATACGATGGGGAAATACCTACTCGGACTTCTTCTCGGTAGGCAATGGTGTTAAGCAAGCTGGGAAGTTATCCCCTTTACTTATTAACATTTATATGGATAATCTGTGTATACAACTGCACGCAAAACAAATCGGTTGTAGTCTTGGTAACATGGCTGTTAATCACATAATATGAGCCGATGATCTTCTGTTTGCACCTTCTGCTAAAGGACTACACACACTACTAGACATGTGTTACTCACATGGATGTGGGCATGACGTGCATCACAATGCGGGTAAATCCATGTACTTTTAATATAGAAAGTCAAATCTTTCTAAAGAAATTACATTAGGAGGAAAGAAGTTAAACTTTGTCACCTCTTGTAAATATCTTGGACATGCCATTTCTAATAACTTGTCTGAAGAGTCTGACATGCAAGCCAAAGTGAGACATTTGTATGCCAAGAGTAATATGTTACGTCAAAAATTCAACTTTTGTTCAACTACTGTAAACAATAAGCTATTTATAGCGTATTTTGGTAAAACCTATATGTGTGCGTTATGGGTGAACTTTAGAAAGGTTAATTTTCAGCAATTCGTTGTTGCATATAACAACTCTTTCAGGATATTGAACAATTTGCCCATGATATTTAGCGCTAGCCACATGTTTGCTACAGCTAATGTCAGCTCGGGTAAATGTGTAATCAGAAAGGCTATTTTTAGCCAAATGAATAGGATTGACATGTCTTTGAATCTCATTTTTTATAGCATTAAAACTAGCGACGTGTATTGTACTTCGAAACTGCGGCACCAGTGGGTCCGGGATTTGTATAATTCTTAGACATATTGTTCTTGTCGATGTATTTATTTATTTATTTACATACTATTATTTATGTATTTTTATATACGGAAATCATGATTGTCTGAAATAAATACATTATTATTATTATTATTATTACTTGTATTTGCATGCGCAGTTTCGTAAAATTGCCCTGACAACAAATTTGTTACTCATATGATATATCATATGTGCCGTCAAGAGGATTTAGTAAAATAAACAAGTTTGGTATACAAACTTTTATTCTTTGTTGACATACATGTACCTCCAGAACAGTCATCGTTACAGCAAGCTTTCATATCTAGTTCCATTTGAATGTATTATGCCATATAGGTTTACACTTAGAAACTAATTAAAGTCCCAGTAACGGCTATATTTCTAACACAGTTCACGTATTAATGACATCTGTTACGTCTTGTGATTGACGTGTGTCAGTCATACTTCCCTCGGAAGGTATCCTTTACCATTCGAAATTAACTAATGGCCCTTTAACGGCCATTGTTGTAACTAATTTCACTTATTAGCGTCCACATCTTACAAGTATACATGACGTAAGCCAAGTTGTAAATAAGTTTGTGTATTATTGTCCATATACATCTCAAATACACATGTCGGCAACCATGTTTCAGTCCTAGTTTCCTCGAAACTATCCTACTGTGCATATTAAAGTTATAAATTGACCCAAAAAAAACCAGAGCTCGAAGTTGTAAATAATTTGACACACTATCATCCACATTTCTGTCAAACACACACACCTTTGGAGATGCGCTAACATATGTATTTGCATCTATATATTCGTTTGGTAACATTGATAAGATTGTTGCGTTTCAACGTGTTAGCAGCAGGTTAGAATTTTCCTATTCTACTACACTACGTCATAACTTCACAACATTGTAGTGTTTCACTGCGATAGTATTGTAAAATTTTCGTATTTTAATGCGTCATCGTGGTAAGTTCGTCTCATGCAGTGTTTTAGCGCGTTGGTGTTGTAGCATTTTAATAATTTAGTATATGAGGGTAATGACTTCTTAAACGTTTTATCGTTTCTTCGCGTTAGAGTGATGATGTTTTCGTCATCGTGGTAACTTCTTAACAGTTTAGGGTTTCAGGCAGGTAGACTGGTAACATTGTCACAGTTTAGTGCGTCAACACGGTGTCTTCGTAACATTGTTAGCGTTTCAACGCGGTAAAGTGGTAGTGTTTTAGCATTTTAATCCACCGCCGAGATAACCCCATAACACTTTAGCTTTTCAGTGCGGTAGCCTTGTAACATCTTGACACTTTAATGCGTCAACGTTTTAACTTCTTAAAATGTTTAGCGTTTTACGGTTCCACCCTTCCCCAGAAGTGTGTTGGGTGGCGCCGGGAATCGCCTTTCTCAGGACTGCACCTAGAGTTTATTTTATCGGAAGTAGTGCAACTGAAAGTGAATCGTTTGGGATATAGTCGCTTCCTAATAGAGTGGTTTCTTCTAGATGACGGGACATCTCGAATAGGAAATTCCCTAAGCCGTGTGGAAGGGAAGGCCGCTCCCGCTATTTGTAAATACGGAAGTTCCAATACAAAGTGCGTCGTTTGAAAGATGGCCACTTCATGTGCACATGCTGTCTGTTAAATAAAGCGACACTGCACCTCATATTAAAATTGATCGGAAATCATACCTGTCTCGTGACTGACCCACTGGAAATGTACCACGAACAGATGGCTGCCTCTTTGAATGAAGGTCTGTCACGTGGTTTTCCTTAGACGGGTTGATCATCATCGTTTTTTGATCGTACCATTTTTGAAGTTCAGTTATCCGAACTGGTTGTCCACAAACTGACACATAAAGTCACTAGGTGGCGCTTCTTAGTAGGTCAATAGGTTAAGCTATGATATGATTGATGGGCAGGTCTTTAACATTGATGCATAAGGGCTCCAAAGTCAGCCAGTTCAAACAAAAGACTAATATCAAGAAAAATCTAACGTTCAACATATATGAAACACGAAACAACAGATACGAGACGAAGGAACACTCAAACAAGCAAACCGTTCAAAATACAAACATGTAGACAATCGAACGGTCAGCAGATATATATATATATATATACGACAAAACAATAAGTTAAACATTTACATATTAAACCTTATATCTCATATGTTAAACATTTAAATGTATACCTCAGACACTGTATGCTATAAATTATGTATTAGACATGATACCGTATACCTTGCCCTTATATCTTACACAATATACTATGAAAATGTTACAAAACTATAAGCCGAAACGCTAAAATGCTATGATGTTACCACGATGATGTACTAAAATATGAAAATGTTACAAGGCATCAGCTCTAATACGTTAAAATGTTGTTATTTTACCGAGTTTACCGCGTTGACGCAGTAAAGTATGAAAATGTTACAAGTCAACCACGCTGAAACGCTAAAATGTTATGATGTTACCAAGATGGTGTACTTAAATATAACAATGTTATAAAATGTTGTGATGTAACCAGCAGTAAACATGACAATTTTACCCGCTAACACGCTGAAACGCTAAAATGTTAAGAAGTTACCCAAGGGATGTATTAAACTGGCACGAAGCTAAGACATCCACGAATTAATGTTTATCAATTTTACAAGTCTACCGTGCGGAAACGCAAACAAAATCTAAGAAGGTACCTCAGTAATATACTACTATGTCACGAATTTACGAGATTCTCGCATTAAGGTAAGAAAGTTACGTCGATATACTGAAATGCTACCACTCTAACCCGACGAAACTATAAATATGTCAAGAAGTTATCGCGTTGACGCATTAATGTATACAATTGTTACAAAGCTACCTAGCTAAAACTCTAAAATGTTAAGAAATTACCTGGTTGTTGCATTAAATTACTAAAACACTACCACTCTACCGCACTGAAACGCAATAATGTTGGGATGTTACCGCGTTGACACATTAAAGTATGAACATATTACAAGGCTACGGCGCTCAAACGTTAAAATATTATGATGTTACTACGATGATGCACACAAATATGAAAATTTTACACCGGTAACACGCTGAAACGAATTTTTTTTAAGAAGTTTACGCGTTGACGCATTAATGTATCAAAATGTTACAAGGCTACGGCCTATTGTAATGTTACCATGATGATGCACTAAAATATGAAGATGTTAGCCCCGCTAACACGCAGAAACGCTAAAATGTTAAGAACTTACAGCGTTGAAGCATTAAGGTAAGAAAATGGTACAAAGCTACCGGGCTGAAAGACTAAAATGTTATGAAGTGTCCACGATGATGCACTAAAATAGCACAATGTTATCCCGTTAACACGCTGAAACGTTAAGAAGTTACCGCGGTGATGCAATAAGATGTCACGACGTTACGACACATACGTGTTAAAGCATGACAATGTTATAAATCTACCGTGTAAAATGTTACGAAGTTATCATGTTGACACATTAAAATGGAAATATGATACAAGCTAATACGCTGAAAGGCAAACATTTTATGAAGTTATGACGCTGAAGTGCTAAAATAGGGAACTTTAGCCCGCTAGCAAGTTGAAACTCTAAAATGGTACGCTATTACCACGCTAATAATAATAATAATACTCACAAACTTCTATAGCGCCTAAATCTAAAGGAATTTGAACTCAGAGGCGCAACATACAAGAATCATTAGGCAAATTAGTTTACTGAGACAAGCAAGAGTCGTCATTAGAGCAAGGGACCGCCGAAGGTTAGGGTGCGAATGCAATATCAAATAAATAAGTCTTCAGTTTTTTATGAAAGATATATATTGTCTCAGATTATTTTAAAGCGATAGGCAGTTGATTCCAGATTTTGGGTGCAGCTACAGAAAAAGCACGTTTGCCGATATTAAGCTTGGTTTTCATGAGTTAAAATAAAAAAACATAAAGGGAAATAACGGTATCCATGCTTTTAATTCATGTGATTTGTGTAACTCAATAAAAACAACACGCGCATGACGCCACAAGCATCAGACAATAACATTGCATGACGTCATCGACCTATATTAATAACTCATCACATTAGGGTAGCCACTATTTCATGACACCATTGACCTACTTTAATAAATCATCGTCTAATAAAAAGGTGGCGCTGATTGACCTGTTTTCGTAATTCATAATTTACTCAGAAGAAGGCGCTACGACATATGTGACGGCATAATCACGTGACCAGATATTTCACCTTTTTATTATTCATCACATTTTGGTAATAAATTGATGCACTACCGTAATAAGAAAAACATCGTTATGCATGCGCAATGACCTCTTTCATGACATAATTGACTTATTTTAATAATTCCTCGTTTAATAAAAAGGTGGCGCTGATTGATCTGTTTTTATAGTTCACCTTTTACTCAACATTAGGCGCTACAGCATAATGTGTGACATTTTTATCATGTGACCAGATAGTTCACCATCTTGCCGCCTACGGAAACCGGCACCAATACTTATACCTAATGTTATATTTCATGATGTCAGTGACCTATTTTTATAGTAACATTAAAGTAACGAATTTAAGCAGTACAGTCGGGAAAAAGATACCAATGCGCATGGGAGTTGACCTATTCTATGACACCATTGACCTACTTCATGACGTCATCGATATAGTTATATAGTTCATCCGTTAATCAAAAGATGGCGCTGATTGATTTACTTTTTGGGTTCACCTTATTTCCACCAGGGGGCGCTTGATATCCTACTTATTGTGTTCATCACCTATCCCCTAGGTAGCGGTACTTGACGACTGACATTTCGAACATTGTTCTTCCTCCGGAATTGACGTGATTCCTCTTTCTTCATTGCTCCGTGGCTCCTGCGTCCATCGTAAACTACATACATTACTATTCTTTAGGCAGACGAAATCCCATTTGTCTGACCCCAGTTGGCGAGAATAATTCGAACTGGTAGAAATATAATTAAATATGTGCTCAAAAAATTTATTAGTTGTGATTTTGATAGCATTATTTTCGATTCTTGTATATCCTATATATATATATATATGTGGGTGTGTGTGTGTGTGTGTGTGTGTGTGTGTGTGTGTGTGTGTGTGTGTGTGTGTGTGAGGGTGTGTGTGTGTGTGTGTGTGTTTGTGTGTGTGTGTGTGTGTGTGTGTGTGTGTGTGTGTGTGTGTGTGTGTATGTTTATATGATATATAGGCATTTAACAAAGCTGTATACTGTTGAATAATGTGCCTTATAGTATTGTAGCATCGACTAGGTAAACATCTAAATGGATGTCGGAGAAACACGTGATAATACGAGCTTACTATGCAATTTCCCGTAACAATAATTGGATGTGTCTACCAGTATTTTGGCTTGCACTTTCTCGTTATGTTTACTGTATGATAATGACACTGAGTTAATATATATATACTGAACTATTCCAATGCTGCTAAGATAATACTATTGATAAAAGAATACCCCTTGAGTTAACCCTAACCCTAACCCCTCATCTTCTCTATATTTCTGTTAGCAGTGTTTCAGGAAAATAGCTGAGCCTCGCCAACAAAATTATTAGCAAATTATAAATGACATAGACTTGACATGATTAATATCGCAAATATGCAGTCTTGTTTCAAATGTGTAGGAGTCTAACCTGCCCCTTCCACACGGCGAGTGCGTGAAAGACCGAAAGCTGCGTTACTTCAATCATTACACGCAGGCGACCTGCTACAGAGAATGCATCACTAACTTCGTTGTCGAGACGTGTGGCTGTAGAGATTATTATATGCCGCCTTTCGACACAGGTTAGCACCGTTCATTGTCCTTTCCTGTGCTCTGCATATGCCGGCAATATCATCATATTACAAAATCTCCCTAATGCTGTATTATTAAACGTAGCAATAACATCAAAAACTTTCATTTTTCATATCCAAAACATATTTTACTTGGTAAAGGCTTTCGTCTAACGTTGAATTTATATGTACCGATGACGCTGAATTACGTCATTGTACACGTGAGGCATTTCGTAATTGCCCTCGTCTCTGTTGATGGGTCTTCTGATTTTCCAAATCCGGATGGATTCCTTGATGTGCCGGATTCTTCGGTTGGGTTCTTTGTCTAAAATTTTCGCTCTCTCCCAGTCACAGTCATTGATGTTATTTTCAGTTGTGGCATAGTCTGTAAGGGCGGATTTATTTATGCTAGATATCAATCTTTTTTTCCCAGCTCCTTGTGTATTTTTCATTTTTTATTTTGTCAACGTCCTTCTTTATCCCTCCAGTCGTGTTTAAGTAGTCTTGCTGTCTCCCCAATGTAATCAGCACCACGGTTCTTGCATGTTATTTGGTGCGCCAGTTCGCCCGGTTCTTCTAGATCTACGTTGACCTTCGGATGTACCAGCCGGCGCCTGAAGGTGATGTGGGGACGCATGGCTTTTACTACTCTTTACTATTACTATACCTTCAGTATTCGATGTACACTCTGATACTTCTCCATGTACGGGATGAGTACTTGGCTCTTGTAGTTTATGTCCTTTGTCTTTTTGTTGGTCTTTTTTCCTTGTGATCTCCGTCACCTTTTTCAAGACCCAGGACGGATAGTCACATAATCTTAGAGCTCTTCTCTTCCTTCTTTGTAACTCATAACATATTATTTGGGGTTGGGGGACGCAAAGTTCAGGTATTGGTCAGTGTGCATCTTGTTGTACACGGTGGACTTCACACTGCCATCTTCTTAATGGTTCACTTCGCATCCAGGAGGGGCATGCTGTTGATCTTTCGAATTGCCTCACGTGTACGATGACGACATTCAGCGTCAGCGGTACTGATGAAACCAACCTGATACGTTAGACGAAAGCCTTTACCAGTAAAATATTTTTGGATATGCAAAATGAAAGTTTTTGATTTCAAAAAGAACTAACATGAAGAATGTTCAGTGATAATAAAGGTAGCGTTGTTTCAGTGAAATTTAACGCGGTGAAACAAATGTAATACTTATATTACTTTTGTGATAATCCATATAAAATACATTCATATATATATATATATATACATCTATACGACATAGAAGACAGCAACAGTTGAAGTAGATGTAATTTCATACCAAGCACACACACACACACACACACACACACACACACACACACACACACACACACACACACACACACACACACACACACACACACACACACACACACACACACACCCACACACATACACACACACACACACACACACACACACACACACACACACACACACACACACGTATGATGAAATATATATATATATATATATATATATAATTATCATTACCTTGAGCAACCGTAATGTCCCTTGGTTGGGCGATTGACTCAGCATGTCGTTTCCATATATGCCTGTCTTGCGCTATCCTCTGCCAAATGCTGCCTTTCCAATACTCCTCTAGTTCGTGTCTCCGCCTTCTCGCCGGTCTTCCTCTAGATCGTTTCCCTTATTAAGGTATCCCTTTAGAGATACGCGATGTCCTTCGTTTATCTCGTAACCTACTGATGTGACGTGCCTAGGTATACATCTGTCTTCTGAGTTGTTCTATTACGTCTTCGACCCTTAGCTTATCTATTACCTAGAAGTTTGTTTTAATCTCTACATGTGTGATGTTTAACACACTTTTTTCCATATTTGTTTTCTACGACTGCCTGGTTCTTTGCCTGGTTGGTCAGTGTCCATGTTTCCGCGCCGTTTGTTACCGCTGGAAGTACGCATGAATTTTTTAGACTTCAAAAGTTACCCTTGAAGATGTCGCGGTGTTTGGCGAATGCTGTCCAGCCGGTCGTGATTCTTCTTCGAATCTCTTTGTCTTTAGTGTTGTGTCTAATCCTGAATCGCTGTCCCAGGTAGACGTATCTTTCAACGTTCTCTATCAGCGGTGTGTTGGTATATAATGGTGTGTCGTTTTCTAGCGTCACTTTTGCCTTCGAAATATTCATTTTTTGACCTTGTTTTCTTTTTGTCAGCTAGTTTCTGCAGCAATTTTGGTATTTATTGCGGTGTAATAGCGCATATTATGAGTATATTCTTAGCGAAGAGAAGATGACTGAGATATTGTCGTCTATCCTCAGGCCTGGAATATTCTTTGGAGTGTTGCTGTAAACAGTTTGGGCGATATGTTGTCACCCTGTCGTCCTCCTCCTTTGATGTTGATCTTATTGCTTTCTTTGTGTAAGTGGACTGTCATCGAGATGGTTGACTAGATTTATTGAAGGAGTTAGACGTTCACGTCTTCTACCCGCTGTTCTTGAAGCGTGTTTAATATTGCTTTAATTTCCACCGAGTCCAAAGCCTCCTGGCAGTGGACGACTGCGAATCAGAGCGATATGTTATATCCCTGATACTTCTCATTCAGTTGGTATACGACGTGGATGTTGTCTGTCGTTGAGTACCTCCTTGTGATTCCTGCTTGCTCTCGTCGTTGGTCTTCGTTGATTGTCTTCTCTAGCCTATTCGTAAGTATTTTTGTGAGTCATTTGTAGATGTTTCATAACAGACATATCGGTCTGTAATTCTTCAGAAACATGGTATTCACGATTAGGTACTTTCTAGATGTCGCCCAATCTACCAAGGTTTCGCCTCTTTGGTTTTACATTTCTAGGCCAAATTTGCCTGTTACCGTTTCCGAAAAGTTTGATCGTTTCCCTGTTTGTGCATTAACGTCTCCCATCACTATCATGTATTGGTTTGGTTTTACTAAAGTTTCATCCACGTCGATGTAGAAGTCTCTTCTTCTGAATATGATGTTTTTGGAGCATATACTTGTACTATCTTTCGTTTGTAGCGTATATTATTTTTCGATTTCTTGTTTATGAGAAAGCGTACTACTACTTCGCCGTTGTTCGCACTGGAATGATACAGCAGGTGGCCGTTTTGTAAGGGATTGAAGAATCCATCGCTTCTTTAACTTCTCCAAATCCCGATCACATCCCATGCTAATCAGGTTTCCCAAAGTTCCTCCTCCAGTTCTTGTATCTGTTCATCTTTTGGTAGTGTTCTTACGTCATGTGTTGCTATCTTCAGTCAATTAACCGTCTCTGTGCGGCTCATCTTGACCCATATATTCTTAACACCCCCTGCATTACGTGACCAGAAACACGTCCGTCGTCATAGACTATTTCGATAAAGGTGGGGCCCGGGGTCTTGGCTTTATTGTACTTTGCATGATGGTGTTGTTGACCTACCCTTCCACGCTGGCTGGTGCGGGTTGGAAAGGGTAGGCCACGTAGGGTGAACGTAATTACATTGCCTTAGTTTCGACACGGCGGCCGTTCTTCCGATCGAGAGTTCGACACTACACACACACACACACACACACACACACACACACACACACACACACACACGCGCGCGCGCGCGCGTGTGTGTGTGTGTGAGTGTGTGTGTGTGTGTGTTTGTGTGTGTGTGTGTATATATATATATACATATATATATATATGTATACATATATAAATATATATATATATATATATTCATATATATATATATGTAGTATCCTCAAGTAATAACTCTTGAGATCATTCATAACAAAACCGCCTTCAGCCTGCGCAATGCTCAACGAAATAGTGTGTAGGTAATTGTAAATAAGTGTTTGTTGCTCTACTGGTTACAGATGAGCCGCCCGTGTGTAACATCTCCCGATATATTAGTTGCCTGCAGCCATCGATATGTGAGTGTATATATGTAGAAATCAGACGGTCACCTACGCTATAGATATGTAGAATTCCCTGAATTAACCGCTCCTCTGCTTTGACGCTATATGTGTCATTGCGCGCGCTTTTTCGCCGTGGGGTACCGAATACGTCCGTTTTATTATTAACAGTAACAACAATGGGTAACTATTGTTGACATACTGCCTAACCTAGCCTAGGACTAGTCGCTTGCCTTGCCCTTGGTTAGCCTTAGCAGTCCGAATATGCAATTACTAAACTTTTAATCGGATATTATTTTGTGCTTGGTTGGATTATTTATCAGTTACCGTCCAAAGTATCGCTGCACATCGTATTAAAATAACATCCTGAAGAATTCATCCACGGCATAGTCTTTGATATGAGAGTTTGTTCATCTTTCTCTGTCACTGATTTCATCTTGTCTCGGCTGCGTCGTAACAGCCCGGCTGATTAGTCCGTACTTCTGTACAGCCAATATCCGACGTTTTCACTCATCGTGTTTCCATCTTGTTCCTTGTTCTTCACATTGCACGATAACTGTGAAATAGTTGAGCGTTATTCTTCATTTAACACCGTCATAAGTTAATTACTATGCGGGTGTGTTATTGTTTACGTGTATCCCCGTGTATTCGGTGCCCCGCGGTGAAAAAGCTCGCTTAATGAGACATGTAGCGCCGAAGCAGGGGAGCGGTTAATCCAGGGTATTCCACCTATCTATTCCTACGCGGAGCGTTTTTCGAGCGTGTAATAGATAACGATCGCATAACCCGACACCGAACATCAGACAGAAGACTTTCACCGAATCCGTCGAACAGGAAGGTGCCGTGAATGGAAGGCCTAGCATTCAGAGCATCCGTGTACTATTTTGATGATGTCATTGAGCCAGATTTAAGCAGCGCCATGCCCTGACTCTGTAGGCTATTCAGAAAACCAACTCCAGATGACGATCGACGGCATCAGGACTAAAACACACTTGAGTTCGAGCTAAGCCCCAAATCAAAATTTGTGACGTCATATTACAGTGTTGTTGCATACACGCGGAGCACTTCCTTGTCTAAGTTCAAAATCCGCCGAATTTCCGGTTTCAGTTGAACATGAACCGAAAACTCAGCCTATGCCTAAGCACTGTCGTTAAACTTGTAGTTTGTCTGATTACAGGGAAATACTAGGGTCATAAAGCGTTAGTTCATTGAGTTACTTTATATTTGATCTAGTTTATCTACACGGGGTAACGCGAGTAGTAACTGTCATGTTTCTCATTCCATGCTATATGAACTATGTTGTATTCACTGACATTGCAGTCCATGCTATTTTATGTCAGTGGCACATGTCTCATTGTTATTATTGAACCACCCTCTAGTGACCATTGACCAGACTCTGACCAATTACTTTTACAGTGTCTGCCATCTTGTTTGTGGAAGTGACCACATGTGTTTCTCAGTTATTCTGCCAGTATTAAATGTTTCTTTAATTATACACACTATTGGTGATATTCACTAGCATATAAGTACACAAAAGATCGTGTCAGCAGGTGGGATTGTTTTCAACTACCTACAAACTCTGTCGACATGCTTCAGTGAGTACATGCCTGAATTGGCTCTGAACTGCAGACAATAGCCTACTGTCTAAGTGTCTGTGTACTGACTATCATTCAAGCTTTACACACCAGTTTGACCGGTTCGACCCAGAAAGAGAGCAAAGGTCCTCCTGCTTGATGCGTGCGGAGTTCTATTTCGACTCAAACAACATCACAACAGACCCAAAGAAAAAGGCTGCTCTGTGTTCAACTATGTCACCAGAAACATTTGCACTTCTTCAGAATCTCCTGACTAAGGAAGTGACAGAAGCTTCCTACGAAGAAGTGAAAGCGGCACTTAAACTGCATTTCGAGGAAAAGCGTAATTTTCTTGTTGCGCGTCTCGACTTCTTCCGCACGTTTCAGCATGAAGGTCAATTCATCACTGATTTCCTGGCCGAACTGCGCACTAAAGCCAAAGAGTGTGACTTCGAAGAGCAGTGCTGTGTAAAGTGTCAGGACAATGCACTACGAGATAGGCTAGTCATGGGCTGTAGGCACACTTTTATACAGCAGGCAATTCTTAAAGAAACAGACGCTTCACTGACGAACGGACTACAGTGTGCTAAAATGGCATAACTAGTTAGCAAAGAGCTGAACAAAATGCACGAACAAACAAAAACCACTCTCAGCAGGAGGTGCACGCTGTTCATCAAAGTCATCCGTCTCGCCATAAGCAACGCTTCCGAGTTAAACAGCGACCTGATCACGGAGAAAAGGGCCGGGCTAACAATCAACCTAACAGGAGAGGCCAGAAAGCCTGCTATCGATGTGGTTCGCCTGCTCATCATCACAGAGACTGTCCATTCATCGACGCCCTCTGCTACGGGTGCGATCGTAAAGGACACATACAGGCTGTGTGCAGGTTTTCTGGAAAGCCCGTCAAAAAAGTTAAAATGGCTCAACACACGGTCGAAAAAAGTACAGAGACTATAGCAATTGAGGTGCTCTCCACTTCCACACGCGTCGATAAACCGCAAATTTCAAACGTCGACCTACACTTCGAAGTGGATACTGGGGCTGCTGTGTCGCTCATTGGCCCAGAAATCGGGAAGCGCATCGGTTCGCCACATTTGACGTCGCCAAAGATCCAACGTTTCGGTTATGGCAAGCAACCGATTCCAGTCTAAGGATAATGCAATGTCACTGTGTCCTGCAATGGGGCCAATAGGACTTTACTGATCGTCGTCGGAAAGGCAGGCACGTCACTTTTCGCGCTTGACTGTATCAAAGCATTCCAAGTTGATGTCAATGTCTTTCTTTACAACAATACTTCTACTACATTGCCGTCCACCACTGACTGACATGTAATCGAAAAGTGTGATCGCGACCTACAGAGGGTCCTAGACCAGTACGCAGGTGTCTTCGCGCCCGGGTTGGAGCTCTCCACTAAGGTGAAAGCACGGCTTCTACTGAAAGAATATGCCGTCCCCAAGTTCTACAAACCGAGACCAGTACCATTCAGTCGCATGGACGCCGTTGACAAAGAGCTACATCGTCTCGAGGATTTGGGCATCATAACTCGTGTCGATCACAGTGAATTGGCGACGCCCATTGTCGTCGTGCAGAAGCCGAACGGAAAAGTGCGCATCTGCGGATACTATGAAGTGACTTTAAACCTTCAGCTGCACGTAGATCAGCACCCCATTCCGAGGATAGACGAACTGTTCGCCAAGCTGCAAGGAGGAAAGCACTTTTCAAAGCTTAAGATGTCCGACGCATATCTACAAGTAGACCTAGATGATGCAACTAAGCAACAACTCGTCATAAACACGCATAAAGGACTGATCCGGTACAATCGATTGTCGTTTGGACCGGCACCAGCGCCGGCCATTTTCCAGAAGTTAGTCGACAATCTGGTCTCCGACATTCCATATGTAACTGCCTACCTGAACGATGTGATCGTCACAGGACGGACGAAGGAAGAACACCTGCAAAACCTCAAGCAGGTCCTCTCTGCATTGAACGAGTATGGAAGGAAACTGCGACTTGACAAGTGTGAGTTCTTCCGACAGCAGGTCGCATACCTAGGACATGTGATCTCAGCAGATGGTCTCAAGCCGTATGAGGAACGCGTCAAAGTCATCGTCAGGCTTCCGACGCCCGAAAACGTTAAACAGCTGGAAAACTTCATCGGCAAGCTGAACTATTACGGAAAGTTCTTGCCATCATTCTCTACCACATAAACCGACTGCGCAGACGGGACGTCAAATTGGCCTGGTCCGCTGAGTGCGACCAGGCTTACAACCGACCGAAGGAGATGCTGGCCCAGAAAACGCGCTTGGTCCAGTGCACCGGATTCCACTGACGAACCGATCGCCTTCGCCTCAAAAACGCTGACGTCGGCAGAGAAGAATTACAGCCAGGTGGAGAATGAGGCACTGTCAATAATTTTCGGTGTGAGGAAATTCCATCAGTATCTGAGTGGTCGCCACTTCCAGCTCACCACAGATCACAAACCTCTGCTGACCATCTTCAGTCCAGAGTCTACCAGTGATGACGGTACAGCGACTGCAGCGATGGGCACTAATAATGATGGGCTACGATTACCACATCGTCTACAGACAGTCTGCTGATCACGCCAACGCAGATGCTCTGTCTCGCCTGCCCATTGGTTCCGATCCGAGTTTCGACAAAGAGGAGAGCATAGCCGAAATCGACAATGAAGTGAACTTGCTCGACATTCAGGTCATTCTCAATTTGCCGCTCTCTGCGAAAACCGTCGCCGACTACACCAGAATGGACCCGATTCTGGCAAAGGTTCTAGACTTCGTTGCAAATGGGTGGCCACATAATCAGGATAAGGACAAAGTTCGTACATACCTAAACGCCCAGACGGAGATCACATCGAAGGATGGTGTCCTTCTACGCGACTTCCGAGTCATCATTCCGACTGCACTTCGTGCTAGGGTCCTCAATATGCTGGACTTGACACACATTGGAATAGTGCGCATGAAGTCGCTAGCACGCATGCATGTGTAGTGGCCTAATATCGAGGTCGACATCGCCGCCCACTGCAAGGACTACAAAGCTTGTGCCGAATCAGGTCCAAATCAACCTGAAAGTCTGTCTGTATGGCCGTTCCGGACCCCTCATGGCAGCTCATTCATATTGATTTTGCCCGTCCGTTCTTAGATGATAGGTCGTGATGGATGCCCACTCGAAATGGCCGCACGTTTTTAAATTAAACAAGTATCCGACATCTGAGACAACTACGTCCGCGCTCGATGACTTGTTTGCTATCTGGGGCCTGCCTGAGAAATTTGTATCCGACAATGGCCTGCAGTTCGCGTCAAAGACGTTCGCTGACTGGTGCATTGCACACTTGATCGCACATCTGACTTCTGCGCCTTTTCACCCACCATCGAACGGTGAAGCTGAACGGCTTGTTGGTATTTTTAAACAGGCCATGAAACGAGTTCTCAAAGGGGAGAGGAAGTCGAAACATCTGGCATTGCGAGAATTCCTCCGGCAAAACCGTGCCATTCCAAATTGCACGACTGGTCGTACTCCAGCTGAACTGATGCTCGGACACCAGCTGCGGTCTTTTCTCTCCGTTCCACAACCACATGTGCACAAAGCGAAAACACAGAAGAAATCAACATTACCAGCCAAGCCGAAATTCACAATCGGTGCATACGTCCATTACAGAGATTTCACCAAAAATCGTACAAAATGGATGGTTGGAATAGTGATAGGTCGTGTCGGAAAGAAAATGTTCATTGTCCAAGGACCTCATGGACATTGCCGCCGACACGAAGATCAGCTGAAGTCGCGTTCCGTTCCAACAACGAACCGCTGGCGCAATCTTAAACGTTCTGCTGCACACGCGATTGAACGTCCTACAAAGACGGATCAGCAGCAATACGACAATGGTGTTCCCGACTTGCCCGTTCCCGAAATTGACGAACACCAGCCTGACGAAGCCATGAACGATGAACCGCCTGTCCCTGTTGATCAGCCCGTGGTATCTCGTCGTTCGACCCGCGTTAATTTTGGTATTCTGCCGAAGAGGCTCATTGAGGAAACAGCAACCAACACTCTGGAAGGGAGGACTGTCATGTTTCTAATTCCATGCTATATGAACTATGTTGTATTCACTGACATTGCAGTCCATGCTATTTTATGTCAGTGGCACATGTCTCATTGTTATTATTGAACCACCCTCTAGTGACCATTGACCAGACTCTGACCAATTACTTTTACAGTGACTGCCATCTTGTTTGTGGAAGTGACCACATGTGTTTCTCAGTTGTTCTGCTAGTATTAAATGTTTCTTTAATTATACTCACAGTTTAGTGATATTCACTAGCGTATAAGTACATAAAAGTAACATGCTCATCCTCCCCGACGCCACGAGCCGAGACTTCCTTTTAAGACTTAGGCAATCATATTATTACTACAGCGATTAGTGCTAGCAGGAAATGTAAATCGCCCAGTTTCATTCGCTTGTTAATATTGTGTTATAATATACGACCCAACTGTTTTCACTCCACATTATTTGTCTATATATGTGCAGTAGAAAAACAACAGGAAACTTGTCGTTCCATTCTCTCGCATAAAAAGTCAGCAGCAGTACGGACTTGGTGTTTTTATTGAACTAGCTACGCAACAGTGAATCAATGACAGTTGTTGTATATTCCATTTATCGCGTCGTTTGTCTTCCAGAATCATTCAACACCAACATGTCTCCAAGGTGCAAGTGTCCGCCAACGTGTAGTATCGTGCGTTACAAGTCGTCCATGAGTTACGCGACCGCCAACGAGAACACCAAAAGGCAACAAGATGTATCTGTCACGTTCCTGAAGAGAGTAAGTGAGCACTTGAACGAATCGATCGACGCCAAGGAGCGCACATTGCGAAACAGACTGCGAGCTAACGAAGACGAAGCTTTGCAAATTTACAGTGGGTTACCAAAGGAGTCGGAACTTTCTGAGTTTCACTACTCTCTCATAGAACAAATATGGAAACAATACGATTTCCTTGATATCTACGCTATTATAAGACATGAATTTGAGAAAATGCAAGACATCATAAATAATGACTTAATCGCCGGTTGGAATAAAATGAATGTTCATGACTGTACATCAGGCTCGCTCGATCTGTCTAAGATACTGAGAGATTCAGAAGATATGATTAACCATGAAAGTTGGCGAGCAGCCCTACGTCTGCGTCTGGAGGAAAAACTGATCTGTTCGAAGAGAGCAATGGGTGACTTAGAACGAGTGCACGACGCGTACAACAAAGGCCTACCGTTAACGAACTACTCGGCGACTCGGAAAGGAGCCTGCGATTCGTTGTATCGAACCACAGAATTATTCAAACATAGCAAGAAAATAAATGAAACGTACACTCGACTCAGAGAAAACGTTATGACATATATAAAAAACATATATGGGCTATTGCGTATTTGTAAAACCAATGATCGCGTAACTGACATGAAATACGAATACCGTAATTATAGTTATGGGTTCCGGCAAGCGTCAGTTGAATACGACAGGGAACTAAGATTGTTCGAATTGCTCGTCATACGACAACCGCTTCAGCGTGTCAAAAAGAGCGTGCGGGATTTAGAACATTATAAAATACGTGGATTTGCAAAACAATTAGGTTTTTATTCAGTACATGCTTATCATCAACATTTCGTTGACAGTATGCTTTCTTATAACTCTGCGTTCCGGAATATATCCGATAACATTAAAGCATATCTTTATAATCTGAAGTATGAACACGCCAGCAAGTTGTCCTACGCCCGCATGCTTACGACGGACAGATTAAAGCAAACGTTTGAAGAGTATTCAACTTTCATTCAAAGAATGCAAGACGTGGTGACTAATATGTGGTACGAATCAGAAGACCTCACAATATTGACATTCGATATGGTTTTTAACTCCGCAAACGATCCTTTGTTGGAGGCGCTTTATGCTAAACTATACAACTACTACAGCGAAACTAGCTATTCGGAGAGACAATATATGGAAAGCTGTTTCAGGTTTACCAATGACAGTTCATTGCTTTCGATGCTAGTGCGTGGTGATGTAGATGGCCTCAGGACACGCATACGAGAGCATAAAGTGCAGTGGAACAATTTTAAAGATAAGTTATTTCGGAATCTAACATCATTCAAGGACGCAACGGACAAGATGGAATCCTTCCTACAAACGACACGTTTAGACGGACATTTTATCAGGTATTTCATTATCTTATTAACAATTGTGCATGTGACCATTTTTGCACATCTACTACACGCCCTATTCATGCAATCAACCAATAATCAACCTCATTCAAATATATTACACACCAGCACACCGCGGATATGAACATGTGAATGCAAACTTTAATTCATTTCCGCAAAGAATAGCCATTCAAAAAGTTTAGTTGAATTTCTTTCAGCCGCAACTTTCTGGAGCTGGATGTCTACATGCGCGACCTGCGTGTCCATGATTACGAGCAGCGTGAGGCCTACACGCTCATTGATTTGCTAAGTAAGGTTTATTTATAATATTTGGTAAGAAACTAAGGGTAGATTTAGCTATGCTTTGCCAGATCATTAAACAAGTTCACTGCGATTCCACATTTGTGCGGATTGTATGATGTTTAGACGATTTGTGAGTTGCACCGTTGTACCCTATATGTACTTAGTGTGTGTACGTTGAATAGGGCAGTTTTTCCGAGTTGATGTGTAAAGGATGTGTGTTTTTTTGTAAAACGACTTGTTTTAGATGATCCAATCAGTGAGTGTGTTGTGAATAAGACTTAATGTCCGTGTGAGAATTCGTTGATTGGGTGTGATGGGGCCCCCTTAGTTGTTAGTGACAGCTATGGGGCTTTTATTTGTAATATTTTATTCTGGAAGTTCGTGCGTGAAAAAATGTAGAAGCAGCGCCACCTTTGGGTCGGTTGATAAACCACCGTTGTTTGTTGGAGAATGAGAGAGAGAGAGAGAGAGAGAGAGAGCGCGCGGTATTAGGTTTGGATCGTAGGCTAGAATTTGGTGTATGGTAAGGCTGAATTTGAGGTTTTAGTAATTCGCCGAATCGGTATCTATTCGACGTGGTGGGTGTGGGAGCTCGACTAGGTATAGTCCTGTGTTATAGCGGAGTGGAATTTTTTTCCCGCAGAGTAGAAGCGTCGCTTCACGCCGCGTTATTTTTATTCGGCTAAGCGGTGGTCGTTGGCCGAGTGCGCGCTTGCTCCGGGCGACGCGTTCTTGTTTGGAGACGGTGGGGCGGCGCCATTTAACTGGTAAATCTGACCTGTGCTATATACGCGAATTGGCAATAGTATTCTTATCTTTCTGTGGTCGTGTGTGATGGTTTACCCTCTGGATGAGTCTGCGGTGTGATTTTATGGCGATAAATCCGATAGGCGAGTTTAACGAGACGAAAAATGTTTTTTTTTAGTGAAGTGGGTTGTTGTGGCGTTATTGAGAAGTGCATGGACTTTCGGCGTGTTTATTAAACGACTGTGGGGTGTCGGTTTTACGGTGAGGGAAAAACGGATAATGATAAGCGAATTTAACGAAACAAGAAACGTCTTATTTTTTTGCTAATCGACGGTGCGCGAGAGCGCGCGTGGAAAAAAACCCGCTAATGTAGAATAAAAATAACAAGCGCTCGGTTTCGAGGCAGATTATGCGAAATGCGGGTAAACGCCTGGAGAATCTACGACGCTCTCGGAGATGGGACGAACTGACACATATTAGTTGAAATGATGCGAAGCGCGGGTAAACGACGAGAGTAACTACGAAGCTCTCTGAGGAGCCAGCCGAACCGAGGCAAATTATGCGAAGCACGGGTAAACACTGGGAGTAAATACGATGCTCTCGGAGGTGGCTAGCGATCCGCCTTAGACGAACTGACATGTTTTGCTGTAAATGACTGGAAGCACGGGTAAACACCGGGAGTAACTACGACGCTCTCGAAGGTTCCTACCGATCCGCCCGTAGACGAACTGACATGTATTGGTGGAACTTATGCGAAGCGCACGACACGGTCTTCTGCTCCAGTTCGGCGGCGCCGAGCGCAAGCCGACGCTTCAAACCGCGTCGCGATATTCGCAGTGGCGGCGATTATGTAGCGGACACAAGCGGCCGGACACAAGCGCGAAGACGGCTAAATCCAACCTGGGCGATCGGTCGGGGGAGCGAACAGGCGCCGGCACCCGAACGTTAGAGGTACCGCCTGTGCGGCACGCGCCCCGAGAAGGCACGCCCGCCGCCGCAGGCCGCGCGCCGATGTGCCGACTCTGTTATCCGTCTAAGACACGTGCAGTTAGAATAAGGGCGATCGGATGCGACTCTAAATTTTACCCGCGCTTCGATCGATGTTCCGTCACAGAATTGCATACGTTGGTGATATCGCAACGCGGTCTCCTGATCCGTGTCGGCAACGCCGAGCACAAGAAGACACTTCAAACCGCGTCGCGATATTAGCAGCGGTGGCGCTTCTGTGGCGGATCTGCCGAACACGGGCGCGAAGACGGCTAAATCCCACCGGGGCGATCGGCCGCGAGAGCGAACAGGCGTCGGCGCCCGCCCGCTAGAGCTATCAAGGGGCGGTTTCCGGTGCCGCGCGCGCCCCGGGAAGGCACGCCTACCGCAGCAGGCCGCGCGCCGATGTGCAAACCAGAAAATGTCGGCTTGTAATCCGCTAAGACACCTGCAGTTAGAATACGGGCGATCGGCTGGGACTTTAACTTTTGCCCGCGCTTCGATCTAAGTTCCTGCATAGAATGGCGACCGTTGGTGATATCGCGATGCTATCTTGTGCTCCATGTCGGTGGCGCCGAGCGCAAGCCGTCTCTTCAAACCGCGTCGCGATATTCTCAGCGACGACGATTATGTGGCGGATCGGCCGGACACGAGCGCGAAGACGGCTAAGTCCCAACGGGGTGTTCGGCCGCGGGAGCGAACAGACGCCGGCACTCGGCACCGCCGACACGGAGCAGAAGACCGCCATCTGTCGGGTAGTAGGATTGGTTCAGCGTTATGTTTTCCAAACTCGTCCAGACACGGCTAGCGAAGGAGTCTGGACAAAACTAAATGCCGACTATCTTTCATAATTGGCAGGACTTAAAAATGTTCATAGTTGCCATGACATAGAAATTTTCATAACTCGTTGATGCAATACATATTTGAGTTTTAACTTTTCACGAGTTCGGTGTGAGGGGGCCCCCTCCTCCACAAAGCGCCCCTCTCAACCGGCAACGGGCCCCCCTCCACAACCGAAGTCTCGAATATGCGTCCATAGAGGAATGCCGAATTTTGCAGACATTTTATGCGAAAACGAGTAGGATTTAGTCGAATTTTTGAAACATCGAAAGCTGTACTGCATAGACCAGTTATACAAATATCTAAGTCATGGAAACTATGAAAATGTCAAAGTCCTGGCAATTATGAAACATTTCTACGTCCTGCCAACTATGTAAAATGTCTTCTAACTCCTGCCAATTGTTAAAGATAGATAGCATTGAGTTTTGTTCAGACTCCTCCGCTAGCCGTGTGACTGGACGTGCTTGGAAAATACAACGCTAAATCAATTGTACTACCCGACAGATGGCGTCGAGGTTTGCCCAGACATGTCTGGACTTGTTTGTGCACCGACGATTGCAATATACCGTCGTGCAGAAAAATGTCTTAACAAAAAAATGTTAGACCTGACTTTGAAAAGTAGCCTAAGTTACGACAGGAACATTACATAAAAATTACCTCGACGTCCCCTGTCGGGTAGTAGGATTGATTTAGCTGTATGTTTTACAAACATGTCCAGACACGGCTAGCTAAAGAGTCTGGGCAAAAACTCACGCCACATGTCGGGTAGTAGGCGTGGCTTCGGTATTGACTTAGCGGTATGTTTTCCAAACACGTCCATACAATGTTCTATTGGTTATTTTTCAAATGGTGACATAGATATGTTATGTTCGAGTCCTGTCTTAGTATATTTTTCAAAATAATTTGTTCTGTTATTACTTTCCAGGTCCTAAATAAGTAGCGCGGGTAAACGGGGAGGAGTAACAACGACTCTCTAGAGGCAGCAATTATATACACGTTATGACTAAGGACGGCACAGTACGCTAAAATCATTCTTAATACATGTACAGATAGCGTTTACACAACCGTAAAAGCTGTCAGCTTAACAGTAAGTATTATTATTCTTAAAAGTTAGTAGCAAAATGCAAGTAACAGCTAGAAAACTAAGTGTCCACACGGCACA
The DNA here is from genome assembly GCA_963995525.1 of Escarpia spicata. NCBI lineage: Eukaryota > Metazoa > Annelida > Polychaeta > Sabellida > Siboglinidae > Escarpia > Escarpia spicata. The sequence goes on along the minus strand of OZ023213.1, from coordinate 54,437,515 downwards.
CGAAGTTCACCCTTCGAGTCAGTTTCGTAGGTATCGTTTGTCGAGCTCTCTCAGGGACGAAACGTCGACTCAGTCTCAACGCGCCCAATCCAACGTAAGCCAAGACATTACCGTCCCGACAATCTCCTCGGCCGACAGGCGATCACCGTGCATACCGTATGTATCCTAGAGGACGGAGAGCGTTCTTATGAGCGAAGGGATGATAGGCCGACTGTCGAATTCATAGAGCGCGGGTCTGTAGTGTATCGCTAGGCTGTAGGCGGTGTCGAGGTATCCGCTCAGATGATCCGTGTGGTGGCTGTTCGGATCGTTACATGCAGCGCACGTGCGGTTCGCTCGCGCGACTATCATTTCGCCGATCTCTTCCGCGAACACCCAGTCGAGTCGACGCTCCAGACCGGTCGACGCTACGATGGCGAGCTCCGTGTACCGCGTGCTGCGACAGCACGGAGCATCGTAGTCGCTCTCGTATTCGGACGACGGCCGCACCGCCGCGGTAGGCAGAGATGACGGTCGGACGGCGTGCGGCGGCGGCGGCGAGGAAGACGACGTCGACGCTACGGCTAGGACACCGTCTAATGACGTCATCGGTGGAGTAGCATCGTCCAATGCGTAAGAGACGAGTGGTGCGAAGGCCTTCGTCGACGTCGACGTCGGCGAGGACGGTCGTGTAGGCGATGATCTAGACGTCGTCTTCCTCGTCGTCGCCGTCATCGAACGACGGACGGTGTCGCCGGCACCCGGTCGGCGGTAGCGAGTGGGAGACGATCGTGACGTCTTCGCCCAAGTCTCCCGGTCGAACGATGGTGTCGACGCCTCCCCTCTACGTCGTCGGTCGGTCGGTCGGTCGGTCGGTCGGTCGGTCGGTCGGTGTGATGCACATGAAACATACAAAAGCTATACAAAATGGCATGCAGTAATCACTAATGAACTTGTATCACTTGTACAACATCTAAAAGTACAACATTCAAAGTTCAAAGTAAGAAGTACTCAATTATAAATTTGCTGAAACACAATGAAACACCACAATTTGAGAGCATTTTTTGTAATGACTGGTTTCATTTGGACATTGACAATGTGTATATCATTAATCAATTAAAAACCAACGGTATATGAAAGGGACGCCATTCTCATTACATTTTCATAGAAAAGTTTAGTCCCGCCATTCTGTCTCATCCTCCTCTTCTATTTCCTCTGTACTGTCACCTTCTTCCTCATTATCATATCTAGCGTCATTCTCACGCACAGGCACATTGGTTAATGCACATGGCTTCACCAACACAGAAGCAGTACGGTGTGCAAGACAATCCTGAAGAATGACAGCTGCAAGCTTTCCCTACAGCTTTACACTGACAGTTGATGGCGTCCATAACGGTGGGGGGCTGCTGGTCCTCTTGCGATGCATGGAGTTGGCACACCCCCTGCACCAGTGACAAACTCCCATCCATAATCAACGATATCAACCACGGACGGAGTCTGCTGATGTGCTGCCTTCCAGAGCATGACGTGGTAGTGAGCTCGCAGGATGTGGTAGGCCAGATTAGCGTCTGTCGGAAGAAGAGTCTTGATGCATACAGCTTTCCCTCTGGTCTTTTTGGAGTAGAGCGCATACATGGCAGAGGCCATGCTTGTGCCTTCAACAACATCATAGAGCGAGCAGATTAACTTCCGTCCAGTATCCGTCAACGGTTCGAGAGTAGCACCCTATTCACCGAAGACAGAGTAGAGGCTAGAATGGTCAGCAGACATCAAAACCTTTAGCGCCATTGCTTTGCCATGAGCAAATGGGTAGGACACAGTATCGCAGCCTGACAATGCTTGCATTCCAAGCAGTTGGAGGGATTTCGGACCAAGGAGTACACAACTTTCATTGATGTTAAGGATAGCCCCACTCAGTCGATCTAGCTGCGTAGTCCACAGCCAGGAGATAAGCAGATCTAAGACTTCAGTGTCATCGCTGATCTCTCGCGCAGTTTTTTACCATCCTTTACAGCCGCTAGATGATAACTAATGATAATAGTAATATCTGCTTCATCATGGCTGTACACGCCCTCCTCTCTTCCAACCATCGTCACATTGTTGCCCAAATTGAATGTAGAGAACCCTGAAGAGAGCCTTCTTATTTGCCTTGCTTTTCGTGATGGCATCGCGGCATGGGAGCTTGCTGGATATTATGATGTTGTAGTCAACAGCCCCTTCACCTGCACGCCGAATTCGTTCATGGTCCTTTGCTGACGGGTCATCATAGCCCATTTGCCCATATGCCCATATGCTTAAACATAGGTATAGACGCCAAAATCCTGTAACTGGCATGTTTTCGGTAAAAATGGAGACCATTTTGAATTTTGGTCAGGTGTTCATAGTCGGGCATCATTGGGAATGGCTCCATTGAATTTCTGATATGACAAAACATCGGGATGGATACCAAAATCATGTCTCTAGCATAAACCAATCAAAAGTTATGCTCGATGTTGGCTATTTTCGGTGAAAATAGCGGCCGTTTTGAATTTTTGTCATGTGAACATAGTCGGACATCATTGGAAATTGTTATGCTCCAGTGAAGATGTAACACATTTTTTTATTTAACCTAGGTTCACGGCAGCCATCTTGGATTTGCCAGGCTCACACAAGTTGTTCAAGGTTAGCTCGTTGCCATCCCGCTCATTTGAGTTGAGGGATCCATAACCTACATGATTCGGGAAAAAAATCTTACGCTACCATTCATTTCCGGGTTCCATACCGAACATAGTAGGGCGGCAACTCGACTATAAGGCGTACTGTCACAAAGCAATCTCGATCGTGCAAGCGCCGAAGTTGGAACGCAATGTATGCAATAGCACTCCAAGCAAAGAATAAGTGGCGCCACCAATCGGAGTTGCGAAAACATGTGATGAATCTACAGCGATAACATATTATCTGTCAGATCAGCTCGGCCCGTGAAATAAATATAGGTGTGTGTGCGTGCGTGTGTGCTTGCGTGCGTGCGTGCGTGTGTGTATGTGTGTGTGTGCGTGTTTGTTTGTTATTGTATATGCAAATGCTTAGTTTTTCACTAACTCTTTTAGGGTTAGCCCCAAAACATGACTTTCATTTCCAAATACCATAGAAGATTTTTGTATTTTATAGAGAGGCAAATTTGGTAGTACACGAAGCATAATATAATTGTTGCTCGTGCATTTTACAGGTGACATCGGGGGTTCGATGGGGTTGCTCATTGGTGCGAGCGTCATAACCCTCTTCGAAGCAGCAGACGCCTTTGCGATCGCACTGGCCAGTCGGCGGCGTAAGAAGAAAAGACGACCTCAACGGTCAACTAAACAGGAGACGGAGACTGAAATCTGAACTATTTCTCAATGGACCGTTGCAAAGAACGTGTAAAATAACGGTTCTTGTAGTTAGATGGGCGTATGAGTGAATGGTGGAAGCCATCTACCTTGTTTCCATATACACTTTGTCTAGTTGTGTATGGAATGTGTTCACGCGTGTGCCACTTGTCACGGAACATTACAACACACGAGGTCTGTAGGCTCTGTGCAGCCCGGAGTAGTAATATTCTGCAAACATTGTTTTTATACATCGTTGACTGTTTTGTTGTCGCGGTGTATGTGTATGTGTATATAAATCCTAATTATGAATATGTTTAGACATGTTTTCTTGCAATAGTGTATATGTTGTCCGTATTGGTGAATACCTCTCAATTTGAAGGCTTTAAGAATTCCTGTAATATCCTAGACGCGTATTAATATAGGTTTAGACATTCCGTGCCAACTAGCAGCTCTCTGTTTGATTTACTTGATGACATCACAAATGCGCTAGAACATAAAAACTGTGCAATTATATTTATTTATGTATATCACGGTAGCTTTTTATACTGTTGATCATCGACTCCTCTGTAAAACTTGAGCTTTATGGCATTAGTGGAAATATGTATAGTTGGATCAGTCATTACTTGTATAATCGTAACCAATTTGAAATAATTTACGGTTACAGTTCGAACACACATAACTACAAGTGGAGTTCCTCAGGGTTCTTTACTTGGACCGAAACTGTGTTTCAGTATTTCATTGATATATCAAATGTTATTAAACTTATACCCGAACATCGTCTGTTCAGCCAATGGTATAAAACACTTTGACAATACAGTATTCAACGATCTGTATATATTGCAGTTGTAATTCCAAATCAACACATTGTGTTTGAACTTAATATAAACCCAATTATATTTTCTGGTCGAAAATGTCAAATATAACAAATATAAAATATATGAAAATGAAAAACAGACTTACAGTCAAGTAAACTCTAAACTCTCAACAAGTTTAGTATCGTGAACAGATTAAGGCGAGCATTTGACCGCCATAACATGTACATGTTATATTTAATTCTGCTTTGCCACATTTATTATATGGTGTGGAAGTATGGTGAAATACGTGTTGTACAATTGTTTTTAAATTTGCAACAATAGCAACGAGTGTATCGTTTACGAACTCAAAATTATATAAAAAGCTACTAGAAATTGTCGACATAAGAGACGCGCGACGTTGTCTTTTTACTTCAATGTTTCTCTTTTCATACTGTTTATTGATATGCTTTGTATATTTTATGTCAACATTTCATTTGTTTGAATAAACGCTTTTGACTTTTGTCACAAAATCGAGTGTAAGTATTAATAAATTAATAAATTGGCGGTACCCGATTTGACATAGCAAGTTATAGGTTCAGGTGCACTAGGATTCGGAGTGAACGAGAGACATAACGTGACATCAGATATGTATGTACGAGAAGCCAACTGGCATTCCCATTTAATACATCAACAACAAATATATGCGGTTCAATGATAGTTGGCCAACCGTTACTCTGCTATGACATTATATTTAAAACACCATACAATGTACTCGACGAGTATGCCTCCAAATACGAATTTACATGCGAGACAGTATAAACAGCTGGTCACTTACATGAAGACGGGTATACACCGTTGTAAAGTCTATGAACTGTAACCAATGAATGTCTCGTGATGTGCGAATGTCAACGTTCGCATCGGTCGCGTTCTGCGAGATGTCAGGACGAAGTCGTAAGTCGTTCGGCGTTCGGTAAACGAATTCTCGTAGACGTAGACGAAAGCATGCGACACAGATTTGCCTTGTCGATCCCGCGCGAAACACCAGGCGACAACACGGTAACGATGTCACGACGTCGGCGATGTCGAGAAGGTCTGTCACGAAGTCTGTGTTATGACAGCTAGCAGTCGAAACGGTGGTGGCCTCGCATTCGAAGATCACGTCAAAACGGAACAGCAGTCGGTTATCGCTCAGTCTTCTTCAACGCGTGAGAAATGCAGCGTTTCAAAACTAATCAGTACTGTTGAAATCGTAGAAGTATTTACTACAGGCGTTGGGCGGACACACGTTTCAGCCCAATTCCTGGAGACGAGAGTGCAACACTTTCTTCTGCTCAAATGTTCGTCTCTAATGTTCGTCTGGCCTCGAATTGCCGTCCTGCCCTTATATAGCTTGATGGCCGGAAGTTATTCTGACCAATTACAACACTTAATACAAATTAAAGTCGCTTCAAAAACCAGCTCCCGAAACCTTTCGAAGCAATCCATTCAACTCGCTGAGTTTAAAATAAATTTTGCGAGCTAAACGTTTGGCTATATAAGTGCTTATTCAATCTTTAACTTACGTGAATTACTTACATAATTAATATCACTGGATTCCCTGTATCGAGCCGGATACCACAATATTCATCGTACATTCCAACTCTCATGAATTAATCCATAACTCTAATAAAACACACACTCTATTCATAAGCTAGTGGTGACCCTAGTGTTTTTCACACCTACATTTCTGTAAACAACTTTTATAAGTTCATAATATAATCTTCTTATAACCACAACATAAGTAGTTTGACAGGCCACCATATTACCAGTCATGTTAAATAATTTCTACAGGTACCAAATTTGGTATACCTAACCGTAGAATTAGTGGTGTACGCTACAAATGAAATGAATTAAATCCGACTTGTCGGCAGTTAAAACGTTACCCGCCTTAATCGCCAGAGGGCACCAGCGTGTACCTCCGTGACAATACATACCAGAGATGGCAGCACCATCAAAACCACTGTTCAAAAGCCTGATTAAATTCTATACAAACCACTTTGTGACAACTTTGTCGTTTGACGATGTTGAAAGCTATCTAGGAGAGAGCGAGTGGACGAATTGTGATGGAAACGAGGTATCGGACGAGTTTCAACTGTGATAAGGAAGTGCACTTATTCTGTAGTAGTTTATTCCATACTACAGCCGATATAGTTTATGGTATGTATAACTACAATGCCATCTACACACCAATGCATACCCATTAATCGCTGACGGGCGCTAAATTTATACGCAAACCTAAGCGCGCTGCCATACGTTATAACGTAGGCATTACTTACTTAGACTTAGTTTTTTTTTAAATGAAATACTTTCGAAAATAGACCGAAGAAATCCAAATCAGAAATGTTGTTGCGAAGGCTATAATGTTTTAGTTTAAATGGGATAAAGAGAAAGCAGATCAAGGAGTTCCTGTAATTCTGCATGTAATCGTTTCTGACAGGTAAGAAACAACATCTGCATAACATGCGCGGTGTACTACGATATATTGTAAAGGATGCTACCTTCGTACGTCCGGTTTCAGATAGGTATAGCAGATTTGAAAGTTGGCGTCTTTATCGAAATATTTTTGCTAATCTTAAATAGTTTTATTGAATTAAAATAAATATTCTGATATCTTTAAATTCAATCGATGAAATATAAATGTTAGGTAGTTATATAACCAATTATTTGTTCAAACGTTCCTCCGCAATTATATTAAAATGTCATAATAACTATATTAATGCTAAGTACAGGACATGTTATAAACACACACACACACACACACACACACACACACACACACACACACACACACACACACACACACACACACACACACACACACACACACACACACACACACACACACACACACACACACACACACACACACACCGCTGATTGAACATAGTTTCGCTCCCCGCCCCCTCGATGTCGGCCAATGGTAATAGCGCATGGGCGTGGCCATAGCACTACCGGGTACTAAAAAGAAACTCGCCCGTTTAGCTGTCAATATCAGACTGGTTGTAATAAGCGCAATATCAATTGCAATCAGGGATGTGTGTCTACTAGTACACCGAGCGTATCATTTAAATAAAAACTGACCTTTATAATCTTGCATATCCATTTAGTTCCCTGGTGTTTCGTTCAGTCTGTTGACGATGGTGTTGGCTTATCGATTCTGAGATTGACTACCCCTTTTGTATTCAGGCCCGTAGCCAGAAATACATAACACAGAGCCACAAAGTTGATGTCAAAATGTATGTTTTTTTACATGTGATGGTTTCAAATACATTACTCTCTCTCTCTCTCTCTCTCTCTCTCTCTCGCTCTCTCTCTGCACTTGATAGATCTAGTTCTCTCATTCCCTTAGATTTAGTACCAATTTCCTGTCTGTAACTAGCTTTCCGTTCTTGTCTTTGATCACTGCCATCCTCATCCCTCTCATCTTATAGATCATCTCCTTTCCGTTATCCTCATCAACATTTCTATACAACCCCTCTTCCATCTCTCTCTTTGCCTTATCTATAGCACTCCTAGTTGCCTTCTTTGTCTGTCCTTACAGTTGCTGTATTGCTATATCAGGTTGTCCACCATTTCATTCTCTCCACATGCCCAGTCCACTGTCATCACTAAACATTGAAACTCACTTTCATTATTTCGGCCGCCGTCAGCAGTTTTGATCAACAACTGGCATTGTTCTTTGTATGCTTGCCAGATGGTGTGGCAAGCAGGCCGTCCCATACTTGATGTAGTCTGTATCCTCTCATCTCAGTTCATGTTTGGTCTTGTTTTGATCAATAGCTTTGTTCTTCTTCTGCTTGCCAGATGGTGTAGCAAGCAAGCCATCCCATACTTGACGTAGTCTGTATCCCTTCATCTTAGTTCATGTTTGGTCTTGTTTTTATCAAGAGCTTTGTTCTTCCTCTGCTTGCCAGGTGGTGTAGCAAGCAGGCCATCCCATACTTGACGTAGTCTGTATCCCCTCATCTCAGTTCATGTTTGGTCTTGTTTTGATCAAGAGCTTTGTTCTTCCTCTACTTGCCAGGTGGTGTGGCAAGCAGGCCATCCCATACTTGATGTAGTCTGTATCCCTTCATCTCAGTTCATGTTTGGTCTTGTTTTGATCAAGAGCTTTGTTCTTCCTCTGCTTGCCAGGTGGTGTGACAAGCAGGCCATCCCATACTTGACTTAGTCGGTATCCCCTCATCTCAGTTCATGTTTGGTCTTGTTTTGATCAAGAGCTTTGTTCTTCCTCTGCTTGCCAGGTGGTGTGACAAGCAGGCCATCCCATACTTGACTTAGTCTGTATCCCCTCATCTCAGTTCATGTTTGGTCTTGTTTTGATCAAGAGCTTTGTTCTTCCTCTGCTTGCCAGGTGGTGTAGCAAGCAGGCCATCCCATACTTGATGTAGTCTGTATCCCTTCATCTCAGTTCATGTTTGGTCTTGTTTTGATCAAGAGCTTTGTTCTTCCTCTGCTTGCCAGGTGGTGTGGCAAGCAGGCCGTCCGATTCTTGATGTAGTCTGTATCCCTTCATCTCAGTTCATGTTTGGTCTTGTTTTGATCAAGAGCTTTGTTCTTCCTCTGCTTGCCAGGTGGTGTGGCAAGCAGCCATCCCATACTTGATGTAGTCTGTATCTCTTCATCTCAGTTCATGTTTGGTCTTGTTTTGATCAAGAGCTTTGTTCATCCTCTGCTTGCCAGGTGGTGTGGCAAGCAGGCCATCCCATACTTGACGTAGTCTGTATCCCCTCATCTCAGTTCATGTTTGGTCTTGCTTTGATCAAGAGCTTTGTTCTTCCTCTGCTTGCCAGGTGGTGTGGCAAGCAGGCCATCCCATACTTGACGTAGTCTGTATCCCCTCATCTCAGTTCATGTCTGGTCTTGTTTTGATCAAGAGCTTTGTTCTTCCTCTGTTTGCCATGTGGTGTGGCAAGCAGGCCATCCCATACTTGACGTAGTCTGTATCCCCTCATCTCAGTTCATGTTTGATTTTTGTTTGGATCAAGAGCTTTGTTCTTCCTCTGCTTGCCAGGTGGTGTGGCAAGCAGGCCATCCCATACTTGATGTAGTCTATATCCCCTCATCTCAGTTCATGTTTGATCTTGTTTGGATCAAGAGCTTTGTTCTTCCTCTACTTGCCAGGTGGTGTGGCAAGCAAGCCATCCCATACTTGATGTAGTCTGTATCCCCTCATCTCAGTTCATGTTTGGACTTGTGTTGATCAAGAGCTTTGTTCTTCCTCTACTTGCCAGGAGGTGTGGCAAGCAGGCCATCCCATACTTGATGTAGTCTGTATCCCCTCATCTCAGTTCATGTTTGGACTTGTGTTGATCAAGAGCTTTGTTCTTCCTCTGCTTGCCAGGTGGTGTCGCAAGCAGGCCATCCCATACTTGATGTAGTCTGTATCCCTTCATCTCAGTTCATGTTTGGACTTGTGTTGATCAAGAGCTTTGTTCTTCCTCTGTTTGCCAGGTGGTGTGGCAAGCAGGCCATCAATACTTGACTTAGTCTGTATCCCCTCATCTCAGTTTATGTTTGGCCTTTGTTTTGCTATCACACTGTTGTTACTATCGGCATGATCTGTTGTAGCCGATTTATGCCCAATGGTTGTTGACCCTTTTCTGTCGAGTGACTGAGTGGAGAGAGAGGAAACAATTTACTCAGATCAAACATGAACATAATAATACATTTACATTACACTTCATTAACTAATACTTTTCTGTCGAGTGACTGAGTGGAGAGAGAGGAAACAATTTTCTCAGATCAAACATGAACATAATAATACATTGCACTTCATTAACTAATACTTTTCTGTCGAGTGACTGAGTGGAGAGAGAGGAAACAATTTTCTCAGATCAAACATGAACATAATAATACATTTACATTACACTTCATTAACTAATACTTTTCTGTCGAGTGACTGAGTGGAGAGAGAGGAAAACATTTTCTCAGATCAAACATGAACATAATAATACATTTACATTACACTTCATTAACTAATACTTTTCTGTCGAGTGACTGAGTGGAGAGAGAGGAAACAATTCTTTCAGATCAAACATGAACATAATAATACATTGCACTTCATTAACTAATACTTTTCTGTCGAGTGACTGAGTGGAGAGAGAGGAAACAATTTTCTCAGATCAAACATGAACATAATAATACATTTACCTTACACTTCATTAACTAATACTTTTCTGTCGAGTGACTGAGTGGAGAGAGAGGAAACAATTTCCTCAAATCAAACATGAACATAATAATACATTTACATTACACTTCATTAACTAGTAATTTTCTGTGGAGTGACTGAGTGGAGAGAGAGGAAGCAATTTACTCAGATCAAACATGAACATAATAATACATTTACATTACACTTCATTAACTAATACTTTTCTGTCGAGTGACTGAGTGGAGAGAGAGGAAACAATTTACTCAGATCAAACATGAACATAATAATACATTGCACTTCATTAACTAATACTTTTCTTTCGAGTGACTGAGTGGAGAGAGAGGAAACAATTTTCTCAGATCAAACATGAACATAATAATATATTTACATTACACTTCATTAATTAAAACTTTTCTGTCGAGTGACTCAGTGGAGAGAGAGGAAACAATTTTCTCAGATCAAACATGAACATAATAATACATTTACATTACACTTCATTAACTAGTACTTTTCTGTCGATTGACTGAGTGGAGAGAGAGGAAGCAATTTACTCAGATCAAACATGAACATAATAATACATTGCAATTCATTAACTAATACTTTTCTGTCGAGTGACTGAGTGGAAAGAGAGGAAAAATTTTTCTCAGATCAAACATGAACATAATAATACATTTACATTACACTTCATTAACTAATATTTTTCTGTCGAGTGACTGAGTGGAGAGAGAAGAAACAATTTTCTCAGATCAAACATGAACATAATAATACATTACACTTCATTAACTACTACTTTTCTGTCGAGTGTCTGAGTGGAGAGAGAGGAAACAATTTTCTCAGATCAAACATGAACATAATAATTCATTACACTTCATTAACTAATACTTTTCTGTCGAGTGACTGAGTAGAGAGAGAGGAAACACTTTACTCAGATGAAACATGAATATAATAATATATTTACATTACACTTCATTAAATAATACTTTTCTGTCGAGTGACTGAGTGGAGAGAGAGGAAGCAATTTTCTCAGATCAAACATGAACATAATAATACATTTATATTACACTTCATTAACTAATACTTTTCTGTCGAGTGACTGAGTGGAGAGAGAGGAATAAATTTTCTCAGATCAAACATGAACATAATAATACATTTATATTACACTTCATTAACTAATACTTTTCTGTCGAGTGACTGAGTGGAGAGAGAGGAAACAATTTTCTCAGATCAATCATGAACATAGTAATACATTACACTTCATTAATTAATACTTTTCTGTCGAGTGACTGAGTGGAGAGAGAGGAAACAATTTTCTCAGATCAAACATGAACATAATAATTCATTACACTTCATTAACTAATACTTTTCTGTCGAGTGACTGAGTGGAGAGAGAGGAAACAATTTTCTCAAATCAAACATGAACATAATAATACATTTACATTACACTTCATTAACTAGTAATTTTCTGTGGAGTGACTGAGTGGAGAGAGAGGAAGCAATTTACTCAGATCAAACATGAACATAATAATACATTTACATTACACTTCATTAACTAATACTTTTCTGTCGAGTGACTGAGTGGAGAGAGAGGAAACAATTTACTCAGATCAAACATGAACATAATAATACATTGCACTTCACTAACTAATACTTTTCTATCGAGTGACTGAGTGGAGAGAGAGGAAACAATTTTCTCAGATCAAACATGAACATAATAATACATTTACATTACACTTCATTAACTAGTAATTTTCTGTCGAGTGACTGAGTGGAGAGAGAGGAAGCAATTTTCTCAGATCAAACATGAACATAATAATACAGTTATATTACACTTCATTAACTAATACTTTTCTATCGAGTGACTGAGTGGAGAGAGAGGAAACAATTTACTCAGATCAAACATGAACATAATAATACATTTACATTACACTTCATTAACTAATACTTTTCTATCGAGTGACTGAGTGGAGAGAGAGGAAACAATTTACTCAGATCAAACATGAACATAATAATACATTACACTTCATTAATTAATACTTTTCTGTCGAGTGACTGAGTAGAGAGAGAAGAAACAATTTTCTCAGATCAAACGTGAACATAATAATACATTTACATTACACTTCATTAACTAGTACTTTTCTGTCGAGTGACTGAGTGGAGAGAGAGGAAACCATTTTCTCAGATCAATCATGAACATAGTAATACATTACACTTCATTAACTAATACTTTTCTGTCGAGTGACTGAGTGCAGAGAGAGGAAACAATTTTCTCAGATCAAACATGAACATAATAATTCATTACACTTCATTAACTAATACTTTTCTGTCGAGTGACTGAGTAGAGAGAGAGGAAACACTTTACTCAGATGAAACATGAACATAATAATATATTTACATTACACTTCATTAACTAATACTTTTCTGTCGAGTGACTGAGTGGAGAGAGAGGAAGCAATTTTCTCAGATCAAACATGAACATAATAATACATTTATATTACACTTCATTAACTAATACTTTTCTATCGAGTGACTGAGTGGAGAGAGAGGAAACAATTTACTCAGATCAAACATGAACATAATAATACATTTACATTACACTTCATTAACTAATACTTTTCTATCGAGTGACTGAGTGGAGAGAGAGGAAACAATTTACTCAGATCAAACATGAACATAATAATACATTTACATTACACTTCATTAACTAATATTTTCTGTCGAGTGACTGAGTGGAGAGAGAGGAAACAATTTTCTCAGATCAAATATGAACATAATAATACTTTACACTTCATTAACTAATACTTTTCTGTCGAGTGACTGAGTGGAGAGAGAGGAATCAATTTTCTCAGATCAAACATGAACATAATAATACATTACACTTCATTAACTACTACTTTTCTGTCGAGTGTCTGAGTGGAGAGAGAGGAAACAATTTTCTCAGATCAATCATGAACATAGTAATACATTACACTTCATTAACTAATACTTTTCTGTAGAGTGACTGAGTGGAGAGAGAGGAAACAATTTTCTCAGATCAAACATGAACATAATAATTCATTACACTTCATTAACTAATACTTTTCTGTCGAGTGACTGAGTAGAGAGAGAGGAAACACTTTACTCAGATGAAACATGAACATAATAATATATTTACATTACACTTCATTAACTAATACTTTTCTGTCGAGTGACTGAGTGGAGAGAGAGGAAGCAATTTACTCAGATCAAACATGAACATAATAATATATTTACATTACACATCATTAATTAAAACATTTCTGTCGAGTGACTCAGTGGAGAGAGAGGAAACAATTTTCTCAGATCAATCATGAACATAGTAATACATTACACTTCATTAACTAATACTTTTCTGTCGAGTGACTGAGTGGAGAGAGAGGAAACAATTTTCTCAGATCAAACATGAACATAATAATTCATTACACTTCATTAACTAATACTTTTCTGTCGAGTGACTGAGTAGAGAGAGAGGAAACACTTTACTCAGATGAAACATGAACATAATAATATATTTACATTACACTTCATTAACTAATACTTTTCTGTCGAGTGACTGAGTGGAGAGAGAGGAAGCAATTTTCTCAGATCAAACATGAACATAATAATACATTTATATTACACTTCATTAACTAATACTTTTCTATCGAGTGACTGAGTGGAGAGAGAGGAAACAATTTACTCAGATCAAACATGAACATAATAATACATTTACATTACACTTCATTAACTAATACTTTTCTATCGAGTGAATGAGTGGAGAGAGAGGAAACAATTTACTCAGATCAAACATGAACATAATAATATATTTACATTACACTTCATTAAATAATACTTTTCTGTCGAGTGACTGAGTGGAGAGAGAGGAAACAATTTTCTCAGATCAAATATGAACATAATAATACATTACACTTCATTAACTAATACTTTTCTGTCGAGTGACTGAGTGGAGAGAGAGGAATCAATTTTCTCAGATCAAACATGAACATAATAATACATTACACTTCATTAACTACTACTTTTCTGTCGAGTGTCTGAGTGGAGAGAGAGGAAACAATTTTCTCAGATCAAACATGAACATAATAATTCATTACACTTCATTAACTAATACTTTTCTGTCGAGTGACTGAGTAGAGAGAGAGGAAACACTTTACTCAGATGAAACATGAACATAATAATATATTTACATTACACTTCATTAACTAATACTTTTCTGTCGAGTGACTGAGTGGAGAGAGAGGAAGCAATTTACTCAGATCAAACATGAACATAATAATATATTTACATTACACTTCATTAATTAAAACATTTCTGTCGAGTGACTCAGTGGAGAGAGAGGAAACAATTTTCTCAGATCAAACATGAACATAATAATACATTTACATTACACTTCATTAACTAGTAATTTTCTGTCGAGTGACTGAGTGGAGAGAGAGGAAGCAATTTACGCAGATCAAACATGAACATAATAATACTTTGCACTTCATTAACTAATACTTTTCTGTCGAGTGACTGAGTGGAGAGAGAGAAAACAATTTTCTCAGATCAAACATGAACATAATAATACATTTACATTACACTTCATTAACTAATATTTTTCTGTCGTGTGACTGAGTGGAGAGAGAGGAAACAATTTACTCAGATCAAACATGAACATAATAATACATTACACTTCATTAACTAGTAATTTTCTGTCGAGTGACTGAGTGGAGAGAGAGGAAGCAATTTTCTCAGATCAAACATGAACATAATAATACATTTATATTACACTTCATTAACTAATACTTTTCTATCGAGTGACTGAGTGGAGAGAGAGGAAACAATTTACTCAGATCAAACATGAACATAATAATACATTTACATTACACTTCATTAACTAATACTTTTCTATCGAGTGACTGAGTGGAGAGAGAGGAAACAATTTACTCAGATCAAACATGAACATAATAATACATTACACTTCATTAACTAATACATTTCTGTCGAGTGACTGAATAGAGAGAGAAGAAACAATTTTCTCAGTTCAAACATGAACATAATAATACATTTACATTATACTTCATTAACTAATACTTTTCTGTCGAGTGACTGAGTGGAGAGAGAGGAAACAATTTTCTCAGATCAAATATGAACATAATAATACATTACACTTCATTAACTAATACATTTCTGTCTAGTGACTGAGTGGAGAGAGAGGAATCAATTTTCTCAGATCAAACATGAACATAATAATACATTACACTTCATTAACTACTACTTTTCTGTCGAGTGTCTGAGTGGAGAGAGAGGAAACAATTTTCTCAGATCAATCATGAACATAGTCATACATTACACTTAATTAACTAATACTTTTCTGTCGAGTGACTGAGTGGAGAGAGAGGAAACAATTTTCTCAGATCAAACATGAACATAATAATTCATTACACTTCATTAACTAATACTTTTCTGTCGAGTGACTGAGTAGAGAGAGAGGAAACACTTTACTCAGATGAAACATGAACATAATAATATATTTACATTACACTTCATTAACTAATACTTTTCTGTCGAGTGACTGAGTGGAGAGAGAGGAAAACATTTTCTCAGATCAAACATGAACATAATAATATATTTACATTACACTTCATTAATTAAAACATTTCTGTCGAGTGACTCAGTGGAGAGAGAGGAAACAATTTTCTCAGATCAAACATGAACATAATAATACATTTACATTACACTTCATTAACTAGTAATTTTCTGTCGAGTGACTGAGTGGAGAGAGAGGAAGCAATTTACTCAGATCAAACATGAACATAATAATACTTTGCACTTCATTAACTAATACTTTTCTGTCGAGTGACTGAGTGGAGAGAGAGGAAACAATTTTCTCAAATCAAACATGAACATAATAATACATTTATATTACACTTCATTAACTAATACTTTTCTATCGAGTGACTGAGTGGAGAGAGAGGAAACAATTTACTCAGATCAAACATGAACATAATAATACATTTACATTACACTTCATTAACTAATACTTTTCTATCGAGTGACTGAGTGGAGAGAGAGGAAACAATTTACTCAGATCAAACATGAACATAATAATACATTACACTTCATTAACTAATACTTTTCTGTCGAGTGACTGAGTAGAGAGAGAAGAAACAATTTTCTCAGATCAAACATGAACATAATAATACATTTACATTATACTTCATTAACTAATACTTTTCTGTCGAGTGACTGAGTGGAGAGAGAGGAAACAATTTTCTCAGATCAAATATGAACATAATAATACATTACACTTCATTAACTAATACTTTTCTGTCGAGTGACTGAGTGGAGAGAGAGGAAACAATTTTCTCAGATCAAACATGAACATAATAATTCATTACACTTTATTAACTAATACTTTTCTGTCGAGTGACTGAGTAGAGAGAGAGGAAACATTTTACTCAGATGAAACATGAACATAATAATATATTTACATTACACTTCATTAACTAATACTTTTCTGTCGAGTGACTGATTGGAGAGAGAGGAAACAATTTTCTCAGATCAAACATGAACATAATAATATATTTACATTACACTTCATTAATTAAAACATTTCTGTCGAGTGACTCAGTGGAGAGAGAGGAAACAATTTTCTCAGATCAAACATGAACATAATAATACATTTACATTACACTTCATTAACTAGTAATTTTTTGTCGAGTGACTGAGTGGAGAGAGAGGAAGCAATTTACTCAGATCAAACATGAACATAATAATACATTTACATTACACTTCATTAACTAATATTTTTCTGTCGTGTGACTGAGTGGAGAGAGAGGAAACAATTTACTCAGATCAAACATAAACATAATAATACATTACACTTCATTAACTAATACTTTTCTGTCGAGTGACTGAGTGGAGAGAGAGGAAACAATTTATTCAGATCAAACATGAACATAATAATACATTACACTTCATTAACTAATACTTTTCTGTCGAGTGACTGAGTAGAGAGAGAAGAAACAATTTTCTCAGATCAAACATGAACATAATAATACATTTACATTATACTTCATTAACTAATACTTTTCTGTCGAGTGACTGAGTGGAGAGAGAGGAAACAATTTTCTCAGATCAAATATGAACATAATAATACATTACACTTTATTAACTAATACTTTTCTGTCGAGTGACTGAGTGGAGAGAGAGGAAACAATTTTCTCAGATCAAACATGAACATAATAATTCATTACACTTTATTAACTAATACTTTTCTGTCGAGTGACTGAGTAGAGAGAGAGGAAACATTTTACTCAGATGAAACATGAACATAATAATATATTTACATTACACTTCATTAACTAATACTTTTCTGTCGAGTGACTGATTGGAGAGAGAGGAAACAATTTTCTCAGATCAAACATGAACATAATAATATATTTACATTACACTTCATTAATTAAAACATTTCTGTCGAGTGACTCAGTGGAGAGAGAGGAAACAATTTTCTCAGATCAAACATGAACATAATAATACATTTACATTACACTTCATTAACTAGTAATTTTCTGTCGAGTGACTGAGTGGAGAGAGAGGAAGCAATTTACTCAGATCAAACATGAACATAATAATACATTTACATTACACTTCATTAACTAATATTTTTCTGTCGTGTGACTGAGTGGAGAGAGAGGAAACAATTTACTCAGATCAAACATAAACATAATAATACATTACACTTCATTAACTAATACTTTTCTGTCGAGTGACTGAGTGGAGAGAGAAGAAACAATTTTCTCAGATCAAACATTAACATAATAATACATTTACATTACACTTCATTAACTAATACTTTTCTGTCGAGTGACTGAGTGGAGAGAGAGGAAACAATTTTCTCAGATCAAATATGAACATAATAATACATTATACTTCATTAACTAATACTTTTCTGTCGAGTGACTCAGTGGAGAGAGAGGAAACAATTTTCTCAGATCAACCATGAACATAATAATACATTGCACTTCATTAACTAATACTTTTCTGTCGAGCGATTGAGTGGAGAGAGAGGAAACACTTTACTCAGGTCAAACATGAACATAATAATATATTTACATTACACTTCATTAATTAATACTTTTCTGTCGAGTGACTCAGTGGAGAGAGAGGAAACAATTTTCTCAGATCAAACATGAACATAATAATACATTTACATTACACTTCATTAACTAGTAATTTTCTGTCGAGTGACTGAGTAGAGAGAGAGGAAGCAATTTTTACTCAGATCAAACATGAACATAATAATACATTTACATTACACTTCATTAACTAATACTTTTCTATCGAGTGACTGAGTGGAGAGAGAGGAAACAATTTACTCAGTTCAAACATTAACATAATAATACATTTACATTACACTTCTTTAACTAATACTTTTCTATCGAGTGACTGAGTGGAGAGAGAGGAAACAATTTTCTCAGATCAAACATGAACATAATAATATATTTACATTACACTTCATTAATTAATACTTTTCTGTCGAGTGACTGAGTGGAGAGAGAGGAAGCAATTTTCTCAGATCAAACATGAACATAATAATACATTTACATTACACTTCATTAACTAATACTTTTCTATCGAGTGACTGAGTGGAGAGAGAGGAAACAATTTACTCAGATCAAACATGAACATAATAATACATTAGACTTCATTAACTAATACTTTTCTGTCGAGTGACTGAGTGGAGAGAGAGGAAACAATTTTCTCAGATCAAACATGAACATAATAATTCATTACACTTCATTAAATAATACTTTTCTGTCGAGTGACTGAGTAGAGAGAGAGGAAACACTTTACTCAGATGAAACATAAACATAATAATACGTTTACATTACACTTCATTAACTAATACTTTTCTGTCGAGTGACTGAGTGGAGAGAGAGGAAACAATTTTCTCAGATCAAACATGAACATAATAATTCATTACACTTCATTAACTAACACTTTTCTGTCGAGTGACTGAGTATAGAGAGAGGAAACATTTTTCTCAGATCAAACATGAACATAATAATTCATTACACTTCATTAACTAACACTTTTCTGTCGAGTGACTGAGTAGAGAGAGAGGAAACACTTTACTCAGATCAAACATGAACATAATAATACATTTACATTACACTTCATTAATTAATACTTTTCTGTCGAGTGCCTGAGTGGAGAGAGAGGAAAAAATTTTCTCAGATCAAAACATGAACATAATAATACATTTACATTACACTTCATTAACTAATACTTTTCTGTCGAGTGACTGAGTGGAGAGAGAGGAAATAATTTACTCAGATCAAACATGAACATAATAATACATTACACTTCATTAACTAATACTTTTCTGTCGAGTGACTGAGTGGAGAGAGAGGAAACAATTTTCTCAGATCAAACATGAACATAATAATACATTTACATTACACTTCATTAACTAATACTTTTCTGTCGAGTGACTGAGTGGAGAGAGAGGAAATAATTTACTCAGATCAAACATGAACATAATAATACATTACACTTCATTAACTAATACTTTTCTGTCGAGTGACTGAGTGGAGAGAGAGGAAACAATTTTCTCAGATCAAACATGAACATAATAATACATTTACATTACACTTCATTAACTAATACTTTTCTGTCGAGTGACTGAGTGGAGAGAGAGGAAATCATTTACTCAGATCAAACATGAACATAATAATACATTACACTTCATTAACTAATACCTTTCTGTCGAGTGACTGAGTGGAGAGAGAGGAAACAATTTTCTCAGATCAAACATGAACATAATAATACATTTACATTACACTTCATTAACTAACACTGCTGTCATAACAATAGTATATTCAAGATTAAAATAAAATTTAAGTTATGTATTACACGATAAAAAATTGAGTGAAATACTAGTGAACGGTTAATTACGAATAATAAATAAGTAAACATACCAATAACAGCTAACTAACTCTTGACAGAAAACATCACTAGCTCTATATCACACTAACGTTATCACAACCAATTAAATCTAACAGAGATTTGCACTGGCAAAATGTAATTTTTTTAGGAAACGATCGTTCTCACTTGCACAAATCAGTCATCCACGGAGCGATTTATCGCTCGCTGAGCATCATGTTGCTCCCTCTAACGGCTAGGTATGCATCATTTCTAACGACAGTCAGACTTCCAAGGATCGTAGATTTTGATCCCAAAGTGTTAGACAGTCAGATTTGTATGATTAGCTGAATCAGTCAGAATGCATATTTCTCGGGAGCTCAGTATGGTATATTAGTTAAAACCCCATTATTATTGCCACATACACCGAATGTACATTAACGTTGGTCAGTTTCGCCGTACGCTGAAAGTCGTCGAATCTCACACTAGCAGCCTATATTTACCATTGAAATAAAACCGAAGCGCGGTAACCGATTTGCCACCCTACACTGTTATTTGGCACTATGGTAATGTTTGAGACACAAGAGTATTTGGTGATATGTTGTGATACCTTTTATTTTGTTTTCACATAAATATGATACAACTGACATGAGTTTGTTTCCCGCTAGCAGGGTGTGGCAGGGGCGGCGTAGGGGTTGGGAGACAGGCCGGGGGAGCAGGGGTCGGTGGGGCGGAAAAGTGGCCCATCGTCTCACGCCAACTGGGAGCAGGTAGACGAGAGAGACGCCCACATGACAGTGTGGGTGCCCGACTACGCGGTCACTCACTGCGCCAGCTGCAACATGCAATTCTGGATCGTCCGTGGCAAGCACCACTGCAGGTAACACTACACCTGGGGCATCCAGGAACTGAACTCTAGCCTTGGGTGTTCTAGGAACTGTGACCATGTGTAATCTGTAGACTTTGATCTAGGAACTGAACTGTAGACTTGAGTATTCCAGGAACTGTGACCAGGTGTGAACTGTAGACTTGTGTGTTCCAGGAACTGAACTCTACAATTGTGTCTTCCAGAATCTGCGGCCAGGTGTAAACAGCAAATTTATTTGTTCCAGAAACTGTGTACAGGTGTGAACTATATATTGTGCGTTCATGAACTGTGACCAGGTGTGAACTGTAGACTTGTGTATTCCAGGAGCTGAACTCTACAATTGTGTCTTCCAGGATCTGCGGCTAGGGGTAAATTGCTAGATTTATTTTTTCGAGGAACTGTGGCCAGGTGTGAACTGTAGATTTGTGTGTTCCAGGACATGTGGCTAGGTGTGAACTGTAGACTTGTGTGTTCCTGGAACTGAACTGTTGAAGAACCTTTCTAGGGATGATGGCCCTTCTCGGGGAAGGGTGTGTACTGTTCCTGGGGGTGAGGACCGTTCCAAGAGGGTATATATAAGGACTCTTCTTGGGCGTGAGGAACGTAAGAACCCTTCCCATGGAGTGGGGACCTTTCCTAGGGGTGAGTAACTTGTTGAGTCTAGTGACCATGACGTCACCATTTCAGTTCGATGTGCCAATACATTTATGATACTCTTCCAACAGTCAGTAGTCTTTCAAGTCACTGAAGGGCGTCAACATTATTGGAAACGCGCCATTGTTTGTGGTATGGTATTTTATATCAGGCAGTATATCCCAGTTTCATAATTTATTAACCGTACCATTTACCCGTACCAATTCACACTGCACATATATACATGCACAACTATATACCCACATACACGCTTACTGCACAAACACAGTCGACATAACATAAGTGCATCCAACAAGTTATGGGTAGAGGGTCACATGGCAAAGGGGTACACCGCTTACTACTACTGTGATAAATTGACAAACAGTGTTGTATGGCCGGCCACACTGGGCTCTCGCAGTCGACTAACTCCCTGTCACGTGTTCTCTGTTGTGCACTCTACAGAGTCGCTGCAGTCTTTCACTTGCTATCTCACACGTGTTTCTCGACATTCCTCTCAAATATCTCTCATAAACATATATGTTCAGCACCACCATCAGTCATTTGACTGTGGTGCCCTCTGACGACGACCTGGAGATTTATATCATAGTACAAGTGACGGTCCCAATAGAATGGAACCTCGTAAATAAGGTCACTCTCGGAAC